>WEIT01021285.1:20877-56496 GCA_013389985.1 Dryoscopus gambensis
GGGTGGGGCGCCGGGTCGGGGGGGGGTCGGCTGAGGGGGCTCGGCTGAGGGGGCTCGGGAGCGGCGAGCGGAAGGGATTTGCTGAGTAACTCAGCAGCAATTCGATTCCTCCGTGTCCCGCCGCCCCTGCTCTCACACCGCCTGGGGCAGGGGCGTGCTCGCCCCGTCTGTGAGGCGAGGCAGGGCCGGGGTGTGCGCAGTGTCCCCCCCAGCGAGAGGAGGACGCCGCTGTTTGTTACCTGCGGGCGGAAGCGCGGTGGGGTTTATGTCTGTCTCCCGGAGGATGTTTCTTTCTGGGTCCGGAAAGCCGCGGTGGAGTGGCGGCGGCTGGTGCCCATTGCCCGGAGCTGGGAGAAGGTCAGAGAGTCCTCTCCTAGTGCTGCCTTTGCCGCACTGAGGTACGGCTAAAATGCAACAGCTTTGGTTTCCAGGGTGTTGCTTCAAAAATCTGTCAGCCCGAATGGTAACTTTGAGACCAAGAGGAATGTACCCTCGGACATCTTCAGCATTGTTGGGTTGGACTTTCTCCTACTGTTGTCTGTTCTTTTTCGTTTTCCCCTGTTGTTGACACAATGCTCTCGGATGTTCCGCAGTCCTCTCCTGTAGGCTGGGAGACTCTGTGCTTGAGAGATCCCTCCAAGGATCTGCTCCCCTGCCTGTTTTCCCATGCCCCGTGCTGACATGCAGGAAGCAAGGAAAAAAAACCAGCCCTGTTGTAATTTTTATTGACGGTGCTAAATTGCTGCCACTTCAAGAAAATCTGTGTTGTGAGGGAAGGGGGCAGTTGCTTGAATCTGGAGTGGCTAGAAGTGTCATCTATGCGTTCTGATACTCCTGATGGTAACATTTAAAGTGAATCAGGCTTTTCAGACTAGAAAATAGGCAATAAAGTCATCCCTTTCCCCACCTGACAATAATTTGTTATTCTCTCTCTACCTGTGTAGGCTTAGTTGTGATATTAGTATTCAGCATCTCTTTTGGCTGGGTCTGCAACTCCTGCTTTTTGGTAACTTCTGTTAGAATAACAGATGCTGGAAATTTCTTCCTGCCAGAAGTTTTACTTGGCTCGTAGTGTTCTTGCCATCTTTCTAGGTATCAGCATGTCTCTTTCTGTCTCCCAGTGATCCTCTGAGTTGTTCGTTGCTTCTTAGATACTGTTTACTGAGCTTTTACATGTCCCTCTGTGAACTTGATCCCCTCTTTTTTGCTGATAACTTGTGTTTCATTTCAGGGAAGCTGTTCCCATGGCTTGTGGGGAGTGCAGCGTTTCAGCACTCACTCGGGATCCGGTACGCAGGAATATCAGCCACTTCCAGCACAGAGAACTGACGTGCAGATAGCAGAACCCTGCTGCAAGGTGAGGGCTCTGGGCCAGCTCTGAGTGGTCAAGCCAAAAAAAGAAACCCCCAAAACCCATGGTCCTGCTTAAACATAAATGCAAAGCACAGCACGTGAGCTAATTGATATGGAGGAAAGGTGATTGGTGAGAGTGGTGGTATTTAATTGTGGTGGTGTTAATTAAATTCTGGGAGCCCTTAGCCACCTTGGAGATGACAAAGGAACTGAGCCTTGTCCAAAGTAGAATATAACTGTATATAGTCACCCATAAAACTAACTCCTGCCCACGTAAACCCTGATTTCTCACTGCACTTGACAGTAAATACAGAGGCTGCCCAGTAAATGTTTTGGTGACTGCTGCCTAAATGGAGTGCAGCTGAGAAATAGGAAGAGCTCTTGGGTTTGGTGGGTGCTCTCCCTTTCCCGTGGGGGGATGTTTGTCCTCCTGTATAGGCATCTCCAGGCAGCTTTTCCCAGTGCACTCATCAGTCACCTGTGTGGGTGTCTGTGTTAGGCAATGACAGAAACTAGTTGAAGGAATCTCCCAGCTTCCTTGGTTCTGCACTGGGACAATGATTAGAGGGATTGCACAATTCTGTGCCCAGCTTCGTGATGGGAAGTTCTGTCCAGCTTGGCCGTGTTCTGTGTTCTGAGCAGGGATGTGCAGTGTGTTGGTTCCAGAATAGAAGAAACCCCTAAGGCTTGTCTGGTGTTCTGGCAATTCACTGACTTTTTAAATTTTTTTTTTCCCCCTAATCTTGTCTTGGTATTTGGAAACCCTTTTAATTCTTGTAGGTCAAAGACAATGTGCATAAATATTTCCCTGAAGCATGCCAGAAGCCATGTGTTAAAAGCTAATGTCGCCGTGCTTGAGATATGAGTGCCTGAAGCCTTCCAGTGGTGACTTTCTGAAGCTGATTACATTCTAGTAACTGCTGCAGGCAGTCAGAGAGATGGTCTGTGGTTTGGGGTTCCCTGATGGCTATTTAAAAAACAATTTAAATAAGCATTGGAAGTCACATGTATCAAATTATTGCTGTATGATTAGAGCAGGCTTTTTAGAAGCCTTCATGTGCTTCTCCCACATGCTAAAGAAGGATTTTGTTCCATAGAGTACTTCAGAAGCAAGCCTTTTTGTGTTGAATTGAGCTTAACTGGTATCTCAGAAAATAGAGATGCACTATCTGGTGAGTAGTGCTGGAGAAGGTTTTTTTAGGATTTTTGTGTGGGGCTCATTAAGGTGAGGAGTGGTGTGCACAGCTATTGTTTGGGTAATGGTTAAAATTCAAACTCTTCAGCTACAGCATGGTGAGTCTCCTTTGTGCATTTTTACTAGTGTTTTCAAACCCAGCCTCAGTTTAGGATATGCACACTAATACTGAACAGGCATTCAGCAGTCTGCATGCTTTGAAGAGTGTATCTTGAATGCTTCCAAGCAGCTTTTTCCTTAAACAGCTGATGTCGTGCATGTGTCTTGTATTGCAACTGGAAATCCAGTTCCTATAGCTGGGTTATATCTGCCCTTCCTGCTGCTGTGAAACTGCTTTTGAAATTAAAAGCTATTCAGTCCTGACCCCCTGCTGAACAGTGCTGCCTTCACTTTGTATACCAAACATTGTTAACGTCTGCTATAAAATTACCTTGGCAATTCACAAAGCTCCTCTGGTCACTGCTGCTCCTGTAGCTTCAGCCTACTTCTGTGCACAGTGAAGGTGTGTGCTGGACTAGTTAACAGGTCCTCCTTTAGAGCTGTGGTTTTATCAGGCCTTGATGATAAAGGGTGAGGTGCTCTGTTCTTATTAATTAATACAGTCAGAAAATGTTCTAAGCTGGAAGTCACAGTCACAGTTTTGGAGCCGGTGGTCCTGAGGGCAGGCAAGTCCTGTAGGGTGTAGGGAATATATGAAGAGGTACTTGATCCTCTTTCCTCAGACTGGGGCAAAGTATTCATGTGCTGATAGTTGATGACTTAATTGTCTTGCATTGCTCTTGTCTGTGTTGTCTTTCATCCTGACTGGCTCATCTCTTGGAGCTTGAAAATAGCTGTGGCGACACCCATGGATTTGTGCATGCCGAGACAGTCTGTAAACAATGAATTAAGTTATCCTTGCTTTTATTCACTTTGAATTTAGTGTTGATTTCTTATCTGTTGTTAGTTATGCCAAAACTCTGCTCTGTCTACCCTTCCCACTGAGAACAGCTGGTTCCTCCAGCTCTCGGTGCTGGATTTAAGTGCTGAAGAGCCCTCTCCTGCATCTGGTGAGGTGCTTGGAGCTGTTCTGGTCTTCTTGAGTAGTTACTAACAGAATTAATTCAATCACTTGTATTAGGCAGCACAAGGGAGTGCTTCATTGTGTCCTGTTGGAAGAAGTCGTACTTTTCCAAGACAGCTCCAATGCTCTGTCCTTGAAGCATCTTTGTTATGGCAAAGAGAAAATTAATTTTGGATGGGAAGCCTGTGGCCATGTACATTAATAATTTATAAGCTGACACAGCCATTTTGCTCTGATTTCCATCAGTGTTGCAAGTCATCTGATGGCACTTAAATTTACGACACCAGCTCACAGTCCCTGCCCCAAGTGTCAGTGATGCTGGTAACTGCAGACTGTGCTCAGTTCTGTGCAGCTGGGCAAAAACAATGTCAGGAGGCAGAAAATGTGGCAGGCCAAGCCAAGTCCAGCATGGATTGTTGTGTTGGTGCAGCTGTTCTTCCCTGTACTTGTCAGGACACGCGTGGTTGTGTGATGGCAAACAGGAGCTGTTGCACTAGATTGTTAAGACTGACAGTCTTGCATCTGACAGGAAGAGTCAACTAATGGGTAGCTGTAAAGATGATAAAATACTACCCATAGTATAGGTGGATTATTCTTTTTAATGAACTTCAGTGAAGACAGTGTGACGCAGTGGGTTCTGTTCATCCTGCTGTGTCTTGTGGCTTGGGTGGGGCTGAATGTTGTGAGAACCACCTTACCCTGCTCTCAGTGTTGGGTTCACTGCCTGTTCCACTGAGAGAGGAGTGTAAGTTCTGGCAGCTGCTGTTCCACCACTCTGCTTGTATAAATGATAAATGACCCTTTTACCTTGACATAGAATCATAGAGTGGTTTGGGTTGGAAAGGACCTTAAAGATCATCTAGTGATCATGTTCGCTTCTGTGCCTCAGAAGATGTTTTGTCCCATAGGAGGGATTTATCTTTTTAAAGCAGAAGGGGCCTGATATAGGTCTAACAGTTATTTAGGGCTTTGGCATCTGGCTTCACTGCTGTTTTATTCTAAACAGCAAAGGACAAAACAACCTGAGCTGTTCCATCTCATGTCTTGGGCTTTTCTAGTTGATCACGTGGCTGTCCTTGAGCTTGGAAGGTTTTCTGAGGGGTGCCTGAAAGCAGCTCTGTTTTCAGCCTCCTTTTTTTTCCCCTCTTAATTCTGGACCTAATAAACATGGGGGAGGAGACACATAAATTCCCAGTCCCATTTCTGCCCAGTAAGCTCTTGCGTTTCCTGATTTTTGAACAAAGAGCTCTGTGTCATGTCCTTCTTTAGGATTTCAGGTGGCAGCATGCTGAGGAGGGAAGCTCTGCTCTGTTGAAAACTTACTGTAACATGTTGTAGCTCGTCAATAGTCAGGGCTGTAGTCTTGAAAGCATCAAGGCTTTTATTTCCTTTATCCACCTCTGATGCTGTCAGCACCTGAACAACTCCCTCTTTCTCCGGGCTTCTGAGAGGTAAGAAATTCTGTCAGCAGGGTTTGACTTGTGCTTTGCAGTCCACAATCTTAAAATGAAATCAACTGATAATTAAAAATATATGTAGAGGAAACGAAAGGGTTGCAAGATTCAACATAAAATTCATCCACATCTACTTACCCAGAACTGTTTTGTGAGACTGATTCACTTGAAAGCTGCATGTGACTAAAGGTGAGGATTTTCTTCAAATCAGGGAGGTTTGTGCATTCTTGTGTGTGTCCTGAGGTTGTACATGTAAGTGCTCTTTGGCCACTAGCTTTGTTAGCAACAGAATGGCCAACAGAAAAGAGGAGGAAAGAGGAAGCTGGATAAAGTATTCAGTAATGATGAGTCAAGCTGACAAACTGGCCAGTGAAACAGAACAGTGATGTTGTTTCTGTTCACCCTGTCCCGAGCTGGATGTGCTGGCCAACAGCTGCAGGCAGGAATTTGAAGCACTGTTCAGCTAGGTGTCTGTTGACAATAGGTCAGTCTTCAGTTTTTTAGATTAAATGGTTCTGGATAGAGCAATTGTCCAATCAGAGAATAGTTACTGTGTTAATACCTGTGGTTTGTGGGAAGCATTCATGCTCTCAGCTCTATCAGCATTTAAGAAGGTACTTGCTGCTTTTCTGATGTCAGTTAGCCAGATACGTTTCATCTTGTTTCCGACTGGTTTTACTGTGTAGGTGTGGTTTGCTCAGAATGTCCCTGTTATTCCAACATGAGTGATTATCTTCCTCCTCCAGGTGTGTCTGGTAAAATGTAAGATTAGTACTTGGTGATGCTTATGGTTGGCTGAAGGCTGGGTAGGTTTGGCAGGCTGGTTATATAAGTCTGAAACTGCTGTTCCTTCTCTTGGATCAGCCTGTTCAGCATTGGTGGGGAGGCTGTAGGTTTGTGCCCAGCAGGCTGAGGCAGGGATGGTCCCTGGTGGGATGCAAACCTGGATCCAGGTGAGTCTGCAGGCCCTGAAGAGGTATGTAGTAGCTAAACACGGAATGTGTAAATATTTCAGGAGCATATTTATCTATGCTAGATTGATCCTGTTGTTTGCTTTAGCATACAGATCTTTTACTGAACAATCTCAGATGTTGCTTCTGTAAACTGTCCTGAGGTGGTTCTATATAGGATATAGAAAACCTCAAAGTGGTGTTGCTTGATGTAGCTGAAACCATCCAATGTAAAGTAATTTCTGAGGAGGCAGGGGCTGAGGGACTGCTCAGGGACTCTATGGTAGCAAGGAAAGCTCTGTGGAATGGGAAACTTGAAACATCTTTGAGACAGCCACTTGTAAGGTTTCCCCTCCCACTCCCCCCAAAGCCTGTCTATGTAATTTTACCCTTGGAAAACTTACTTTCTTATGTGTCTGATAAGTTGACAGGAGTTTAGACAGAGAAGTTTTGACATATCAGCTTATACAAGTTTAGTGAAGTCACCTTGTCCTTAAAGCACACTTTCAAAATCTCAGTATTGATCACTTCCGTGTGGCAGAGGTAACTACACTGCAAGTAAATTGCCTGTTCCTGAGCTTCAACTGGAAGGTTCTGCAATTTGAAGTATATATGAAGGAGCTTGCATCTTGCTTCACCAACACTGCTCTGACACTGAACTTCCTTTTCCATAGCTGTTCCTGTCCATAAACTCAGTCACTCAGTTCAGGTGTTCTGTGCTCAGCCCTCGGTGAGGCAGCGTGATAGAAGTGACTTGGCACATAAACCTTCTCCACAGTGAATGCTTCACTGCTGACAACACGTCCTGGAATCCAACTCTTAAAAAGAGCAGAAGCTTGAAATCTCCTGTCTGCTGGTCCTGTGGATCTCGGTCTGCTCTTGGTCATGAGGGAAGTAACTTTATTTCTGGCCAACTCTCTTCATGGAAGGATTGCTCCCGGTCCTATGCCAGGATGATACCCTCCATGTAAATCCCTCTGTTCTACTGCCCATGTTGGGAGAGTCAATGTTCCGGCTACCTGGATGTTTTCTTCCTGTAGAATGGTGGAAATCCCATTCCTCGTGGGAAGAATCCTTCTGTGCGTGGGAGAATCAAGTGACAGAGATGACCAGTGAGAATTTGACTTTTAGTCTGCTGTTGTCATCCACCCCAGCAGTAAAACTGCTCTAATCCAGCATGGAGAATGTTGCAACAAGAATTGTGTTCTCAAATGATTACAAGATGGAGTTCACAAAATAAAGATGACATTTGATGACAAGATACATCTCCTGATGTAGAAACATCAGGAGTTAGAATTGGATTGCCTGCATAGGGAATTTGGGTGAGGAGGGATGTGACTTTCCCCACGTACTTTCTCAAGTTCTTGCTGGGTACTTTTCCCTATTACTGCAGATGTTGGGAATAGGTTAGATAAGACATAGCAAATTCCTGCTCCTGCAAAGGTGGCCCCTAGTTTTATTGTTCCTCTTTGGGATTTGAATGGGGTCTCCACTGCTGCCAGAAGTAGGAATTTGCTGCGAATGTTCTTTTCTTCCTCTAGTCCCCCTGTCATTGTTCCTGGAAGGCAGGAGATTTCCTGCTCCACCCTGTTAAATGCTGACACTGAACTGGAATAGATTCTCATGGGATGCTTGTGATTTTTTTTTTTTTTTCAGCTGTCTTGTAAGTGTGCAGTGTAAAGGGGGATTTCCTACCCCATATAACTGGTAAGCAGAATTAGGGAGCCAGCTGTGCTAATTTCTTTTTGGTTTCCTTCCTACGTATCCTGAGCTACAAATGAAAGTGAGTACAAGGTTCATTTCTTGTGAGAAAAAATTAGGCATTTTTTTCTAATGCAAAACCAGTAAACCCAGCACTACAACTCTAGTCTGCAAGTGTCACGAGACCCTAACTCCTGAAAAGAGATCCTCCCAGTTTCATAAACCTACTATGAAGGGTCTGATATTTCCTACAAATTTCTCTACCAAGAGGGATGAAGGAGAAAGCAGGAAAAGGATCTTTGAGGACAAGTGGTATCTAGGCAAGAGGAAAGAGATAAACATATTTTTCTCCCTTGATATGGAGTAGAAGGAGTAAGTTCTTTCATGAATAGCTATTTAACTGCTGGATTCATTTCAGCTGTTCTGGTGTGTAGAGAGAGCTTCTGTACCCTGCTTTATCCTGGAATTATTATTTCTGTAGTATACACAGACAGCTCTTCCCAAATGTATCTTGCAGATGGGCTCTCTCCTCCCTGAGGCAGATGTATTCCAAGGAGGAACCTGAAATGCCTTGCCTAGGGCTTGCAGCAAGGTAGTCACAGAGCTGGGAGGGAGGCTCTGAACACCTTGTCAGTCTTCCCTGGCAGCTCAGGTGCTGTGCAGAAGAGGTTCAGCTTTGTTTGCTCCTTCTCCTGTGGATCTGCAATACTCCTGCCCTGTTTAGTGCAGTTCCTTCTGCAGAGGTGCATCAGCCACTTCTCAGGGGCTCTGCAATCCTACAGGACATTTTTTTCCTCTGACAGTGCTCTAGATGGCTGTTTTCATCCCTTGTTTGTGACTTTACTGGTTGATCATTAATAGATTTGCTGTTCCTTGTTTTGCTGAATTTCTAGAACAGGTAATGCTACTTTGTCTCTCCAAATTACGCACTCAAAAAAAAAAAGTGGCATTTCCCCAGTCTGTCTTTTGTGATAGGCTAATGCAGTGTTGGACCTGGATGGGCAGAAGGAAAAACATTACTTCAGGAATGGTTTTCATCTATCAATCTACCACCTGTAGTTCCTTGAAACCTTCCCAAGTAGCACTGAGCCAAAGCTGTCATTAGAGCATTTATTGTTGTAAACAGCAAACCAAAGAATAGAGTTCTGTATTTAGTGTCTCTAGGGAATGTGGTGCTTTTTGAGTTCATGTTAGGAATGGCTTTCTTTGCAGTTCAGGGGTGGAAGTTCATTTTAAATAAAAACTTGAATTCTACCAAAGCAGGTGGTGTGGGCACCCCCTTGTCACAGAAAGCTTTGTCCCAGCCAGTGATATTGAGCTTTCAGCCCCCCAGGACTTGTTGGACTGTCTGTACAAATGAAATCTTATGGCTTGGGGCAACACGACTGAATTTTTGTTTTCTCCTTTATACTTGAATTGTGTGAGTTTCAAAATGACTGAAAAATTAGTGCTTGTCCTGCTCCTGAACTTTGCTAGAAGGATGCTGTGGTATTACTGCTTTTTCACCATCATTAGAATGAGTTACAGTGACTTCGTGTTCTTCTGTGTTACTTGAGCTTCATTATCCATGGATCAGTCAGGCTTCGGGGCTTTCTATGGCTTGTTGAAGAGCATGCTCAAAGTTTCATCTGGAAGCCTGAAGGGCAGAACAAGCATTGCCATCAGGCCTGTGCTTCCCAGAACCTTTTTGTTTCCTTTGTGACACTTAAATCCCAGCTGAGATGAACTGTAGGTGGGCGTGGTTGGTCAGAGAAGCAAATTCTTGGAAGTGTGTTTCCCCCTTCCTCTGTTTCTGAAGTAAATAAGGCAACAAACCCAGCTGCTACAGCATTTCAGTACTGACTGTATCAGAAGGCAAGTAGCTAATCTTTCCTTGGAGAATTAACACAAAGGAAGCCAAAATTACTTACTTGGAAAAGTCATGATATTGAGCAATGGTTGTTCTCTTTTCCAGCTTGCTTTATGAATGTCATAATGAGTTGCATCAATGGAGTGGTTATGAGAAATACAACTGTGTTGTATGTAGATCTTTTTCCTTGCCCCTTCAATCTGAGAACCAGCCATATGCAGAATGTTTATGTAGAAGCAGTAATGAACCAATGATAAATATGCTCTGTGTGTAGATTTTATCACTTCTAACAGTGCTGGCAAACTTCATTCCTGAAATAAAATCCCTAGATAAAACAGTAAGTTTCTAAATACTGGTCTGGTCAAGGGAGTTAAGTCTGCCCTGTGAGCTTTCTTTAAGTGTGTCTTGCCCCACCGACTGCTAACAATAAGTACCAGTTCTGAGGTTCTGTGATGATTTGTCTGTCAGGGAACGCTGAACAAACTTCACTGCCTGGGCTATAGCAAATGACTCACGGGCAGCCTCATTAATTTGTCTCACAATTACCTGAAATTGCATCTCAGCTAATTCCAGTCTTGCTATACCAGCACTTAACATGTATTTTCTCATGCCCTCTTGAAGAGCATAACAAAACCCTTTAAGCTGTTTCTGGTTTGCTTCCAGGTGAATCATGATTCCAGTCACCGAGCTGCGCTACTTTGCTGATACTCAGCCAGCCTATCGCATCCTGAAGCCGTGGTGGGACGTCTTCACGGATTACATTTCCATAGTGATGCTGATGATCGCCGTGTTCGGAGGGACGCTTCAGGTCACCCAGGACAAAATGATTTGTTTGCCCTGTAAATGGGTTACCAAAGACTCTTGCAATGACTCTGTCAGGGGATGGACAGTGGCAGCCCCGGAGCGTACCTACTACAACACTAGCCTTGTTCCCTCTGCTGATTCGGGGCCTACCGGGATCCGATACGATCTGGACCGGCACCAGTACAACTATGTGGATGCGGTGTGTTACGAGAACCGTCTTCACTGGTTTGCCAAGTATTTTCCTTATCTAGTGCTGCTACATACCCTCATCTTTCTGGCTTGTAGCAACTTCTGGTTCAAGTTCCCAAGGACCAGCTCCAAGCTGGAGCATTTTGTGTCTATTTTGCTGAAGTGTTTTGACTCTCCATGGACAACGAGAGCACTGTCTGAGACAGTGGTGGAAGAGAGTGATACTAAACCAGCATTTGGAAAAATGAATGGCTCCATGGACAAGAAATCCTCCACGGTCAGTGAGGATGTAGAAGCCACTGTTCCCATGCTGCAGAGAACAAAGTCTCGAATTGAGCAGGGAATTGTGGACAGGTCTGAGACCGGTGTCTTGGACAAAAAGGAAGGTGAGCAGGCCAAAGCACTCTTTGAGAAAGTGAAAAAGTTCCGTACTCATGTGGAAGAAGGAGACATAGTTTATCGCCTGTACATGAGACAGACCATAATCAAAGTAATCAAGTTCATTCTGATCATTTGCTATACTGTGTACTATGTCAACAACATAACATTTGATGTGGACTGTAAAGTGGACATTGAGAGCTTGACTGGCTACAGAATGTACCGTTGTGCTCATCCTTTGGCCACTCTCTTCAAAATCCTGGCTTCTTTCTACATCAGTCTGGTGATTTTCTATGGTTTGATCTGCATGTACACGCTGTGGTGGATGTTGAGGCGGTCGCTCAAGAAATACTCCTTTGAGTCCATCCGGGAGGAGAGCAGTTACAGTGACATTCCTGATGTGAAAAATGACTTTGCTTTTATGCTCCATCTGATCGATCAGTACGACCCCCTCTACTCCAAGCGCTTTGCCGTCTTTCTGTCAGAGGTGAGTGAGAACAAATTGCGGCAGCTGAACCTCAACAATGAGTGGACTTTGGAGAAACTACGCCAGAGGATCACCAAAAACTCTCAGGATAAGCTGGAATTGCATCTTTTCATGTTGAGTGGCATTCCTGACACAGTCTTTGACCTCATTGAGTTGGAGGTCTTGAAGCTGGAGCTTATCCCTGATGTCACTATTCCCCCCAGCATTGCTCAGCTCACCAGCCTTAAGGAACTGTGGCTCTACCACACAGCTGCCAAAATCGAGGCCCCAGCCCTTGCCTTCTTGAGGGAGAATTTGAAATCTCTCCACATCAAGTTCACAGACATTAAGGAGATTCCTCTTTGGATTTATAGCCTGAAGACACTAGAGGAGCTTCACCTGACAGGGAATTTGAGTGCTGAAAACAACCGGTACATTGTGATAGATGGACTGAGGGAGCTGAAGAGGCTGAAGGTGTTGAGGATGAAGAGTAACCTCACCAAACTGCCACAGGTGGTGACAGATGTTGGTGTGCATCTTCAGAAGCTTTCCATCAACAATGAGGGCACCAAGCTCATTGTCCTCAACAGCCTTAAGAAGATGGTCAACCTGACAGAGCTTGAACTGATCCGGTGTGACTTGGAACGCATTCCTCACTCCATCTTTAGCCTCCACAATCTGCAGGAAATAGACCTGAAGGACAACAACCTAAAGACCATTGAGGAAATCATCAGCTTCCAGCACTTACATCGTCTCACTTGCCTTAAATTGTGGTACAACCACATTGCCTACATCCCCATGCAGATAGGCAACCTGACCAACTTAGAACGCCTTTACCTGAACCGTAACAAGATAGAAAAGATCCCTACCCAGCTCTTCTATTGCCGAAAACTTCGGTACTTGGATCTCAGCCACAACAACTTAACTTTCATACCACCAGATGTTGGACTTCTTCAAAACCTGCAGAATCTGGCTGTGACAGCCAACAGGGTAAGTGAGCAAAGAGCCGAGTTGCTGTGTGAGGAAATAGTGCTGGCACTTCTGTTATCTGTGTGATTAAATATGCTACAATGGTCTGTGGATACGGCTGGCACTGCTTTTGTATCTCTCTGAGGGGTTTATCTAAGGCAAAACATTGCAGATAGCTCCGGGGCAAGCCTGTCTTCCAAGAGCCCTTGTTCTGTTGCATTTCCTCTCTTAACAGTGAGACTGCTTCCAAGAGGCTGTTTAGAAACTGCAAGTCAGTTGTTTCTCTGCAGTTGGAAGAATGTAGTCTCTAGACTGACATTGATTTTGGGCTTAAAATGGAGACCTGAGAAACTGTAGTCTTAATCTAAAACTGTGTGTAAACCTGTCTACTTCAGACATGTACATACACTGTGGGAGCAGCCATGTAGGGAATGCATGTCTGTGGCTTACAGCTTTCCGTAGAGTACTTTGCATTTGCAGGGAGTACTCCCTACTTTGGTCTTGTAAATATGTGCTTTTTGTTTCAGTCTTAAGTGCAGGGCAGATTTCAGAGGATGACCAAGTATGCTCTGCTGCCTGGTTACCATAAGCTGTTTCTTGGCTTGTGTTGGAGGGTGTTTATTTGCTTAAAGCAAACTATACCCACGTCAAGTATTTTGTTCCTTTGTTTAAGACTAAGGAGACTTCACTTACCACGTCTGACAAAGTTGAAGCTTTCATTCATTCTATCTGCAAATTCCGGGGAGACCCTCTTTTTCCCTTTGAGTTTATTACCACCTAAAAGTTGAAAGAGCCTCTAACATAAGTACAAATTGCAAACAGACATAATTAGGTGCTTCTGGGTTCTTCTGGGACCAAGAACATACAACCTGGAGCAGTGCTAGTTTTCACTGTCATACATCAAGGTCCTTCCTGCTATTGGCGAGATCTGTTCCTGGCTGAACACTGCCAGATTGCTTGTGAGAGACACAGAGCAGCTTGAGTGTGGTTTGGCTTTTCACAGAAGTGCTCTCAAATCAAGTGTTTAATTGCTAATGCATTTCAGTATTAGACAGGGTTCCTAAAACTCCAGCCACATTTTGAGGTTAGTGTCTGAAAGCTTGTTGTGCCTCTGCAGCACAGGGGCAGACACGGGGCAGTCATTCAGCAATTCCAGCTGAACAGCTGCTCAGTGGGGTTTCCTGGCACTGGATGGTTATGCATCTGTTTGTGTGGGTGGCTGAAGCTCTGGTAAACTTTGTGGTATATTACTGTTCAAAACTCAGATAATTGTGCACCGTTTGCCTTCTGGCAGCCTTCCTAGCCCAGCTTCCCAAGGGTTAACCTGCAGTGTATCCTCTGCAGTTTTGGGGTGGAACATTTTTTGGATGAGAGGAGTTAGAGGCAGCTCCATTTTCTGCAGCACAGTGTGGCACCACCCATTTCTCGCTGGAAAAAAAAAAAAACATACAACAGGAAGGCTGGAGCAGCCTTTGCTCCAGTGTGTTCAGAAGCAAAAGGTGATGAGGACCTAAATGGAGCACCAACCTGTTTGTGTCCTCTGCAGGTACCTGGGCAGACCAGAATTATGCTGGGGCTCTTGACAGCCTGGTTACTCCCAGTAAATGGTGACAGCAAGAAACACAAGGACTGGTAGACTGGCACTTCCCAAGGGCAGGAATTATCTCAAATGTCCTCTCCTAGCTCAGCAGTCGTAGTAAATAGAGATTTCTGGAGTTGGCTGGCACTACTGTCCCATTCTGGAAAGCAGGCTGTTAGAACACATTGCTTCCTTCCTAAACCAATACTTGTCCCTCAAATAACTCTATTATTTTCAAGAGTCTGTGATCATATGTTGCTGTTTGCAAAACACTCCAGTACCAGTAACAATGATTGCATTGAGTTGTCTCTAATTGCTCTTGTTTCATCTTGGCTTTTCCTTAGACTCCTCCTCATTCGGAATGGATTACAGGCTAATTTAGCCACGAATGATATAATATGTAATTTGAGTTTTAGAAAGGTCATGTTTGCTTTTAAAGGCAAATGGTAGTCTCCAAGCAGAGACTTTGTATTAAAGGGGAGAATCCTGAGTTGCCGCATTTAGTTTCTAGCCTAGCATTTGCTAAACCTTAGCCATAGAAAGAAATTCTTTGGGAAGACTGGACTATTACAAAGATTTGCTAGAAATAAGCCTTATTAAATTAGTGGTTCATGGTTACCTGAAGGTGGTACTGGGAAAGCTAACAGCTGGTGGCTTTATTTCTGTTGCTGTTGTTGTATTTTGTCCCTGTAAAAAACCCTTATGACTTGGAGCTTAGAAGGTCTTTGCAACGTCTCACAGCCCTACAGAAATGATGGAAGAAGATTCTCAGTTCTCAGGACCTGGAGGTTGTACCCATGTAGCCTCTGCTCATCTTACAGCCAAACTAGAAGTCCTGACTAAATCCAGTCTTTGTTCAGTATAATGTCAACTGTAGAATGGCTTTTTAAAGCAAAGGAACTAAGATCCAGTGACAGAATAAAGGATTTGGAATGGAAAGAAGCCAATACAGATGGAAGCGTGTGACAGTATAGGCCAGCTATGAGCAGGCTTCTGGTCCTCTAATCCTGACCTTGGAGACAATATCTGCTTTAGCCACCATCATGGGTGATCTCTTGTAACTAGAGCAGTGGAATCCATAAAATCGTGGTGCTGGAAGCAGGAATCTCAGAAAGCAGGAACTCACTCAAGGGAGAAGTGGATAATTGAAAACAATGACTCTGTAAACCTTGGAGCTTCATGTTGGCTTGTTTGCCACTTGTGAATGTGTGTCTGTGTTTGCCGGTGACTTTGCCTATGATTGGTTTCTTTTTTTCAGATTGAGAGTCTCCCACCAGAGCTGTTCCAGTGCAGGAAGCTGAGAACCTTGAACCTGGGAAACAACGTGCTGCAGTCGCTGCCCTCCCGGGTGGGAGAGCTGACGAATCTGTCACAGATAGAGCTGCGAGGGAACCGCCTGGAGTGCCTGCCTGTGGAGCTGGGAGAGTGCCCGCTGCTGAAACGCAGTGGGCTCGTGGTGGAGGAGGACCTGTTCAACACCCTGCCCCTGGAAGTCAAAGAGCGCCTGTGGAGGGCAGACAAAGAGCAAGCTTGAACCCCTGAGAAAGGGAAAAGCCTCTTACCAACTCGAAGGAAGCAAAAGGCCATTTCAGTCCCCTTTCACCCAGACGCTCCCCGTTCTCCACTCCGATCACTATCAGACTGGCCAAGGAGTCCTTGACAAACATGACTCTGAATGAGTCAGCTTCTTGCCTCAGATGCAGGATGGGGGAGGCTTGGGATCAGGATGAGGATCAAGACAGATTAATTGGCCTCTGAGCAGGGCCTGGGGGGAATTAGAGGTGTTGCTGTTCTTCTGGACAGGAATTGGGGTGAAGTGGCTGGTGCTGGTGAGCAGAAATGACCTTTGAATGGAGGAGAAAATGAATGTGGGGATTGCTGCGTTGCTCCTAATAGAGTTTATATGTGTCAGGGACTGAGGGAGTCCAGTGTCCTGCAAGCAAAGATCAGGACAAGGAAACCTCTTGAACCTCCATCTCTGTGACACCTGGTACTGCTGCCCTCTGACTCAGATTCAGTCAGTGAGGCCCCAGGTTGGGGTGGGATAGGACACAGACAGCTGATTTCATCTAGATGCTGGCATTAGGATTTGGGAGATAAACATCTCGCAGCTGCTTGAAGGCAGAATTTTTTTTTTTTTACTGATTTTTCTTTCCCCTTTGCACACTCCCCACCTTCTCCTGTGCCCCTGGAGAAGGAACCAAAGTACCTGCTCCTTTAGGATTGCACTACTGTAACGGTTTCAAGTCACTTGTGTGGGTGAGTAGATCACAGCATCCTTCTCCAGCTGATGTCCTGGGCACTAACTGACACAATTCCAGAGCTTTAGCCAGTTCTGAAATGGATGGTTATAGTGCAGGTGGGAGATCTGGATAAAAAGCAGTTGGACTGTCTATCTACGTTCTCAGAAGCATCAAGTTGCTTCAGGATCTGGCTTTTAGTTCCAAGCTACTTTTTAATTGCTGGTATTTTGTTGCATATCAAGTAGGAATGCACAACTGGCCAGTGTGTCAGGGGCTCTCATGGGGTTGGAGAGGAAATTCGGGTTTCCTCTGCACCTCTTGTCCCCCATCCTGCCTTCCTCCACAATTAAGTTGTTAAATTAAGTTGTTCAGTGCTCTGCCAGTGTTTTTCATGGATGCAGTCTAGAGAGCTGCTTGATTGTTCTCTTCTGTTGTTCCCCTCACTTTAACAGCTGTCAGTTCCTGTTACACCTCTTGACCTAAATAAGAGGCTAATGCTGATTGAACCTGGTGCTGGAAAAGAAACCTTGTCCTCCTGTTTCTACCCCTTTTCATTCCCTCAGTGTTAAGGAGGAGAATGAGAATCCTCTGTGGACTGAGCTCTTCTGGCTTCCTGGAACAGAGCAGCCTTTACTGAAACAAGTTTGACCTGTTTGGTGGTATTTGACAAAAACCCCTCAACCTTCTGGGCTGGCAGAGGTAGATAATGTGTAACAGTTACTGATAATCATGGCCTTAAGGTGGGGTGGTTAAGATGCCTCCAGGACACAAAGGTCTGTGCTTTTCCATCAGAAGGAAGAGGAGGTGCCTGGACCTACAGGTCCTGGTTGTAACATTCTGCATCAGACCAGCAGGTCAGCTCCAAGGCGCAGTGCTGCAAGCTGGGGCGTGAGAAGTTTGGAGGCCTCCCGTGTGTACAAAGGGGGAAGCCACATCCAGCTCCAGAGTGATTCCTGACAAGCTGCCAGCAAGTGCCCTGGCTTAGTGGATTGTGGTGATCCCGTGGATGTTGGGGCAGTAAGGCACAGTGTGGCTCTCTTCATCAGATGTAAGATATGAAATATATATATACTAAATATGCTGAAACCATGAACAATGTTAACTGGACTCTGGATTTATTGATGTTCAGATGCTTAAATAAAGCTACATTAAAATCAGGAGATCTGTTTATACAACTGCTTTTAAGAAAAATGTAATTCTTGCTTCCCTTATTATTATGGAAAGTCCATTCATTAGGAAAAGTCTAAACAGTCCAGGGTATAATATAATTAAATCTCCATCTGGGAGGCAAGGCACTGTAAAAGCTCTTCTGGCTTCTAATAGGGTTAGTGTCTTAAAATTGTGTTAGAGCTGGGGCCACAGCTGAAAAGATGGGGAAGGACTAATGCTGATTGGATTGTATTTGTATTTGTCTGAGCATTTTGTATCACAGAAAGGACAGAAATTGCTAGGTGGGCTTTGCTTCTTGAGTAAAACAGGAATGGCTTCAGGCTTAGCTACAGAAATGCTGTTTTCCAGTCAGTTCCCTGTGGTGGATGTGGGGGCTGTTTGGATGGTGAAGGCAACTTTTTTCCTTAGTCTGTGCTAAAAGATATTACTGGAGAGTAATGGCCTCTGAATGGAGACTTGGACTCTGCTATTCAAGGCCACTGGGTGACTGTTTTATTACACATGTATTTTAGACTAGGCAGGGATGAAAGGGCAGAGCATCTCCTGGCAGTTTCATCTGGCTCACAAGAGCAGTGAGATTTCTCCAGGATGTCTAGATTGGAGATGAGTGCTTTGACTGTTGATTCCAGGTGTGGTCCTAGTTATACAACCTAAACTTTGCACAGCTGGGTTAGAGTTTCTATAAGGAGCTCCTGAAAGTGTGCTGCAGTGCTTCTAGAAGCTTGCAAACCTCCTGAACAGCTCTGTATCCCAGCAGGGTGGGTGAGCAGCAGGCTGTTCTGCCAGAAGGGAGGGACTGCCTCCAACTCCTGATCGAGTCACAGTGCTGTGCTCCTGCCGCTTCCCGAGTAGGCACTGCCCTGGGCCTGAGGTGTGCAAAGCCATTCTAAGACAGGCTGGTATTGATCATGCATGAAAACGCCAGCTTTGTGCTGCTTTTGCAATAGTCTGAGCTTAACTCTTTTGGTTCTGGCCGCTGGGGCTTGAGAGTTCCCTGTGTGGCAAAATGGGGATGAGCAGTCTGACCACGTTTTGTACCAGAAACACAGGTGGCACAAGTACATTGTCACTCAGAAAGGCAGCAGTATGTATTACATACTTCTGATACAGGCTGCTTGGTCTCCCTTTTGATTCCAGAGTATCAGTCTTGTATGAGGAGATGGAAAAAGCTTTAAAATGTCCAAGGATAGGATCTAGACCACGAGTCCTGAACATGTTTATGACTGAGGGCTGCTGCAAAACTCAACCCACAGCAGAGCAAGTCACTCACTTCCCAAACTTTTCTGGATTGCTCATTTTGTGAGGGATGACCTTACATCAACAATCCTTCCTCACTTGCAAGTATTCAATCCATGAATATTCGGTATTTTCCTTTAAGTTTCCACCAGACTGAAGCTTAGGGGGTTTATTTCTAACACAGATTAGTGCATTCACAAAAAACATTCAGTTTAAGCAGACAGTCACTGCCCTGGTCAGTGTCTTGTTCTCTTGACAGGCTTTTCAAAACAGTAGCAAACCAGATTATTTATTAGCTGCTGAACCATACAGCAACTTGAATTAAACCCACCTGTTTCCTTAATAGCACTTCTGAGCTGAACAAGTTCTTGGAGGTCACAAGGACGCTCATCCCACATTAGGATTGAAGGTTAGTGACATGCACTTTACCTTTCCTGCTAAATACCCCAAAAAGTGATAAGTTGCAATTAATTATTTTGAACCAGCTGAAAGGCAAGGAATACCAAACCTACTAGATGTGTAAAATTGTGCTGTACTCTGACACTATGCACTGTAATGTTAGCTGAAGTTGTTCTGTGTTACAGATTGCTTTCTGATTTTATTATTTGATTTCCAGCTAATTCAGCCCCTGGAAGTAATTTACTCTGTCAGTCTGAGTGGTTAAATAGCTGTTACAGGTATCTTTCATGATGTGCTGTTCTTTCATATTAATTGTCACTTCTTTTTAATATCCTACCTCATTTTTTATTTTTTCTTATTACTGTTTATACACTCCATTTAGCTCACTCCATTTTAATTAAAGTTCTTGGTGTTCATTACCGTAAATAGTATTAAGTGGCTTTCTGTTGCTGAACCACATGAAGTCCTCTTCTTACTTTTTTTTTTTTTCCTCTTTAACAATTGATTCTAGGAATTTTGAGAACAGTAACACATCCTTTACAGAGGATGAGTTCTTTGGAAAAAGTTTCAAATTGTATTGCTTCCTAGGCTGTGACATTGTTTCCTCTCGTTACCTTTTTTCCTGCTTTAGAATGGAACTCAGGTTGTTTGAGTTCTTTGGATTTTTAGCCTTTTTTTTAGTCCTTCCTTCAGGGGAGGAGTAACTTTTCCCCCCTCATCAATAGCTCTGCCATCCCTAGAGATCTGTTAATGTAACATCTCCCCAGAGGCACTTGCTCCCTGGAGTGTGTTTGTAGCAGTGCCTGCCTGAAGCCAACTCCTCCCTTGGATTCTTTTTCTTTCAACGGTGGAGAGATTTCCTAACTTCTGGGTGACTTCTCACTGCCAGACAATATTGTCATACTGTTCTGAAAGTCACCTAAGGTAAGGCTGTGGGGATGCTGATTTAGTAAAATTATTGCTTAAACTTCACTTGTAAAAATTTTCTTCCATTTTAACCCTACTGTTTGGCCCCAGTGGTTAATGTACTTTTCCCAAGCATGTGCCAAAATCGAGTGAGTTTTCTGTCCTACTTCATTCTAACAGTGTACAAAGCACAACTGGAATGAGGCAGGATTATTAGAGTTTGATTCAGACCCTTCTCCCTCCAGTGGGTTAATATTCAACTGCTTTGGGAGTATGAAATCCTCCAGAAATCTCATCTCTAAAATCCAGTTTCAAAAGTAGCAGCACTTGAATTGCTGGACCCCAGTGGCAAAGGTGAACTTCATGTGAGTTCACACAAAGGCTTAATTTAGGATTCCTGGAATTTTCCATCCCTTCCTCCCTCTGTTTCCTTTAAAGGAATTTCATTGGACAATGGAAGAATTTTTCTGGAGGAGACTTAATGAGAAGGGGGCTACTGAGCCTGAGTCATCTTTACAGCTGACAAATGTGTCCATTTCAATAAGTCACTACTCATGGCTTAAACATGGTTCACTCCCATTGTGTAAATGCACGAGCAGGGCTGTGGTTTGGCATCTGGGACCTGCAACTTGGTGTAACATTTCAGAATCATGACATTCACTTTGTACGTGGGATTGTTTGGGCAGCTGAGCCAACAGCATCTTCCCTGTGAGCACTGAAGGCTGCTCTTGTTTGCTCTGAAAGACTTGTATGACTGGACACTTTACCAGAATAAAAGTTTTAATTTGCATTTTCTTTCTATGTCTGCTTTCTTTGGTGTTTCCTGTGTATAAAGGCATTCAGCCTTCCATGACATCACTTCTCAAAAGACAGATGTTAGTAATTCCAGCTATTGTATAGGATTATTGGGTTGTTTTACTCATTACACCAGTCCTTGTGGATTATGACAATCCTTTCTGAATTAAGTGGATGTACAGAGAAAGAGGTGCTGCTCTGTGACAAGCTGGGGCTGTGTCATGGATTTCGCTATCACTTCAACAAGCGTCTGAAACAGTTTCTGTTGCTGAGTTAAGGCTGTTGGAGCTTGTCTGCGCAGTTCTGTAGAAGTCCAGTTGAGTTTTCAAACTGTTGCATGGCGCTCCTTCCATAGGAAAGGGACAGGGAGTGAAGGCAAGGAGACAGCTGCCTGTTGCCACAGGAATAATCTTCAGTATCTGCCTTCCCCACGGACTCCTTAACGGGACATGCTGGCAGATAGTCCTTCCCAATTCATTATGTGTTACAGAGAAACAGCCTGTGACTTGCAAAGAAAATCTGAGTTTCTGTGGAGCTCTTTTATTGTGTAGAAAGTTGTTTCTCTTGTGTTTTGCCTTCCCTCATTTCCTTTGTCCTTGACTACTTGACTGCAGTGACATTGGCCCTGCTTCAGACAGAGAATGTAAACAGGCTTTGAAACAGGTGAGTGGGAGTTTGTAGTGCTGCTTATTGACGAGTTTTAATGAAATGCAGGACTGAACCAAGGAAGGAGAGGACAAAATGCCCCTTGTCATCTAAGGCTCACCTGGACCTTGGCTTGTTTTGGCAAGGATTTACCTGGTCTTTGAGGAGCTGAGGAAATCATGCTTCCTCTGCTCCTTGTTTCTCATTAAATATTCTGTCACTTGTTGCTGATCATATCAAAGACTTCAGGAGAAGTGAGGTGGTCCAGTGGAAATTTTTCCTCCCTGATAATCCTGGCAGCTCCACAGCAGCAGTTTTGGTGAGGATGCTGAGCTGCTTGAGCTGGCTCAGCCACAAATAGGAACCCTTATTGAGGAGGAAATTGGGATAATCGTGCCAGTCCAAAAGGCATTTGAAACACTTGATCTGTCCCTTTCCTACAGACATGGGATGGGCTTTGGCAGCCTCCAGTGGAGTTTGCCAGAAGTTTTCTTGCAGAGCTGGTAGGAGAAAAATGTTAAGGAGTCTGCAAAAAACTCATGGAGGGGGAGGAAGGGAAGGAGAAGGAGCCATTTCCCGGTTTTGTCTAAGTACTGTCAACCTTTCTATGTAAACTTACTGGGAGAGAAGGCTTCACAACGGTGGCATCCTTCTCTTTGACTTTTTTTAGGTTTGTGTGGCCAGAGTGGTTTTCCTCTTGCTGGAAAGGTCTTTCTGAGCCTCAAAATAGGGGCATGGCTGGAGTGGCAAAGAACAGGACAACTCCTAAGGACAGACATGGAAAGCTCCTGGAACCAGGATGGGTTTTATCTCCTGGTAGTTGCTGCATTGTTTGCTGTGATCTGCTGTTTATATTGCTCAAAACATTCAATGGAACAGGAAAACTGTGGTTTGCTGTTGTGGCATGAACCAAAACAGCCTCTGGAGTCATTGTATGTGCGTAAGGTGGGGAGTGGAGAAGGTGACGTGATAAATTGCTGGAAAAAACCACCGTGTCTGGGAATGAGAAGGGCATGACACGACAGTGACGGAGAGGGACTAAGGAGTGGCATGGGAGTGTTTTCCAGGAGTGTTTCTCCAGGATTGCTGCCTCCTGGGGAGGGGTAAGGTGGGTCACACAATCAACTTGCAGGCAACAGCCTACAGCACATTCTTTTCCCCACTGGTCATGCATCTTCCTTAAAAACGTTTCCACTCCATCAGTTGGTGAGAGACTGCTAAGAGGAAGGAGGAACTACTGGAATATTTTTTTGAGCTTTGCAACATTGGAGACTGATTTCCCCCCCCCCCCACCCCCCTTCCAGGTTTGTAGCCTGGTGATTAAAGTCTCTGGCAAAATTTAGCTTTTTAAACTACTGAATTTATATCCTCATGTGTACAGGGAAAAGCCTGAAAATAAGTTAAACCCATAATTTCCTCTTTATTAAACAAAAACCACAAACAAACTAATAAGGTGCAGAGGGATTTTATCCACAATCAATCCCCTTACAGAATAGAAAACTTAATTTTTTCAAACAACCTCTCTTTAAATGGGTTTTCAGTTGCTGGGATGTAAACACTTCTCTGTGAGCATTTTGCATTCCTTCCTTTTGTTGGGTTTTCCTTTGGCTGATGCAAGAACTGCCCCCACGGTGTTATTTTTGTGGAGTGCTGCTGCAAGGGTGTTTTCACTGTTTCCTGTAAGAGCCAAACATATTTTCTTCTAGAGAGAAAAACCTTCCTCAGGGATTCCCGATGGGAGGGATGTGTTGGCTGGGAGCGCCACCGCTGGGCTGGCAACTTTTCCTCCCTCTCTGCCTTTTAGACCCACTTTTTGCAGTTTTGCTCTCTGGTTTGAACGTTGGGTGGATTTGGCTTTACTTATTTGTAAACATTACATGGACTTCTGGAGCTGCAGGAGAGTGAACTGAGCAAGTGAAGGTGTAAATTACAAAAAACCAGCTGTGAATGAAAACAGCAGAAGTATTCTTTATGGGTTTTACCAAACCCTCAGTGAAAGCTCTTTACCACCCTTTAGTCTGTTTGTCACCTCCCGGGTTGTGGAGCCCTTTCAGGGATGTGCTGAAGTGCTGGCAGGACTCACTGACTGAGCAAAAAGGGCTCTGTAAGACCCTGAATCAGTACTTTAAATTTGTTGTAAGACATCTTGATCTTTTATTCACACTTGAATCTTATTTTACCCCCCCTTATTTTATTTACCTCTGCAATTACCAGTTTAACTGCCCTCTTTTTAAATCTGGGTTACTAATTAAAAGTGATTCCTCCTTGGAGCAAAAATGTTCATCAAATTTGTGATTGCACTTGAACAGAAAATTTCTGTGTGCTTTATTACCACCAAGAGCCAAAGCAAAACTGCAGCCCTGAATGTCCCTGGCAGGAACAAAGAGCTGGCGATGGGGACAAAAATCTCTGGAGCTGTGCAAGAGTCCAACTGCCCAGCGCTGGCTTTTATCACATGCTGGGACAAGGATCACGTGGAGAGGCGGGGAGCCAGCGCTGCAGAGCGCGGGTGGCACGGTGGTGGTGGTGGTGGTGGGATCTGGGGAGCTTCTGCCCCGATGGCATCCATAACCCAGCATCAGATCCAGAAGGTAAGGAGCTGCTCTCTGGGGCAGGAGCGTGCCCAGAGCGCAGGCAGGTGACACTGTGTGTGAGATACAGTCACTGCTCGTTAACTTGTCAGCAGGTCTAACAAAGACCTGCTTTACAAACATTTCATATTCTCCTCAGCTTCTTGTGTTACGTTAATTTTATTGTGTGAGTGTTGTGGCTACAAACTCTCCTGGGGGCAGCTTTTCCCACAGAGCTCTTGGAGGGATTTCTTCTGTGCCCCTTCTGTCTGTGCTGCTCAGCTCTCATCCCTGAACTGGAAATCTTCCTGGCAAAGGATAATCTCCAGGGTTTTCTATATAAAGAAACTGAGTTCACTGCCAACAGAGTTCATTTTGTAAAGGATTGTGTAGTGAACTGTGAGAAATCATCCAGGGATTTTTTTCCTTAGAGAGAACAAAGCTTTCCAGCTTGTAAAGGAATCTCATTTTGATTTGGCACACAAGTATGACTGCCCTGTTTGCGTTAGTGGGCTTGGTAATTTAATAGCTTCTGGTTACAGGTCTTAGATAAGATATCCTTGAACCACAAAAGGCTCTAGTGATGAGATCTCTGCTTTGCATAGACTGAGGGGTTGAGATAGATTATTCTTAACTATCCTTAACTGTTTGGAATTTCAGCCTCTTAATGAATATTTTCCAACAGAAGCCCCTCCTGAAATTAAAAATTAAGAACATGCTGCCTGGCTGAAGAGCTGGAGCTGGGATGCTTTTCACCCTGTAAAGGGCCAGAACTGTTTGCTCTTGCTTTGTGCTGCTTCCCTCGAGCGCTCTGGGCAAGAACAGTCACCCCATCTCTTCCAGTTCCACAAGGATGGCTTCCTTGTCCTGGAGCAGTTTTTCAGCGCAGAGGAGTGTGACAGCATGAGGAGCCAGATCCAGAGGATCGTGGCGGAGATGGAAGTGCCGCCGCACTGCCGCACCGCGTTCTCCACCAGGGAGGAGGAGCAGCTCCAGGCGCAGGTACCAAGAAGGGCAGGGCTGCCCCGTCGGAGCGCTGGGAGGAGGAAGGAAAAAGGCAGATTGCTGATCAGGGTTCACTCTGGGGGAATATGACTCCTTCTTCTAACTGAACGTAACACCCGGAGAGGAATTTGCTCTCCAGCTTTCTGCAAATGTTTGCTGGGGTCTTATCAAGAGTCCTATCAGTAACCCCCGGTAGCCACAAGCAGTTCTCACATATCACTTTGAACATGTTCTGCAGACAGAGAACTGGTTATTTTCCAGGCAGCCAGCAAAAGAAAAGCTAAGGTAACCTCTATGTGAGAGGTTCTTGTAAAGCCCTGATCAGCACCAAGACACGCAGTGTTGTGGAAAGCCTTTTTATGAGTGATTTTTCACTGTGTTTTGTTCATGCTGCGGCTTGGTGGGAAAAGATGCAGGTGAGCGTTAATGCTTCGATTGAAGGTTCACTTATGTTTTTACAAGGATGCTATCTTTACTGGGCTCTTATCCCTGGCAGGGTAGCTCGGATTATTTCCTAACCAGTGGAGACAAGATTAGATTCTTCTTTGAGAAAGGTGTTTTGGATGAGAAAGGTAAGCCCTGGCTTGAGTTAGCCACACAGAGGGGATGGGAAAAGGCTGAGTGAGGGATCAGGGGTCAGTTTCCAGCTTAAGGAATGATTCCTGCTTTGCAAACCATGTTAAATTATGGTTTTGTTGTGTAGGTAACTTTCTAATTCCAAAGGAGAAGTCTGTCAGCAAGATTGGCCATGGTATGTTTAAAGGATGGGGTTTGGAGAGGGATTGACAAAAGAGATGTGGTTTTCAGACCTGAGGATTTCTCCACACCTACTCACTGTACATAACTGTCTCTGCAGTTCTCTCCATGCTGCCCCTCACTCTCTGCTGTCAAAGGACTTAATCTTCTGTTCCAATGCTTTTCAAAAACCCCTTCTCAGAGGTTTTTCAGCGATGAATAGCTCAGAGTCACTGACATGCAAAAGTTTGGACTTCAGCCCTTGGCTCTTTTATGTAAGGGATTTGCTCTAAAAATTTACCACCTGAGACTGGTGACATTCAATACAGACCAAACTCCTGTGTCCTGTGCCGTGTGGGGCTGCCGATGTTGAAGCTTCCCTCCCTCCTGTGGTGTCACCAACACCTTTTCTGTATCCTTAGTGGTTTCAGTTTGACCTATTTCCTCTCTCCCAGTTCCTGGACTTGCATTTTGATCTCTTTTGTTTTCAAACAATACATGGAAAATGAGAGCAGGATTCCCTGTGCCTGCAAACATGAACTTTGTTCAGACTAAACTTCACTACAGTTGGAAATTCAGTACTAAGAGTTCTTGTTCTTTGGTTTTCTCAGAAAAACACTCTCCCCTTCCCAGGCCTGCTGCCACTCTGTCACACTTCAGCTTTTCCTCAGGGGAAGTGAAAACAACTGTAGATTCCAGCAATTTAACAATTCAAAAGCCTTCTCTAGTCTTATTTCCTGTAATTACTCATTTTGGTCAAGTCTCATCCCTTGCCTGAGCTGGGCATGTGTCCTCGTGGTGTGATCAGGATGAGCTGGAAGCACAACTCTGAGTCTTTGCTTTGTGGATTTGTCAGAGTTGGGTTGTAGCAAGTGTCTGCACAAACACTGACCTGCTGGCTGGGGCTCTCTGAAGGGCACCAAAGATGAGCTCGAGCTCCTTTTTGCAGTACTTCACTTTTCTGGTAGGTCTTAAGAGGTGTGTTTTTAAAGGATGAATTCACCCACATGCCTCAGGGTCATGTGTCGCTTGTGTAGTATAATACTGAATCACATAATGTTCCATTTTGTTCACTGTTACACACTGGCTTTAATATATGTGCAGTTTGTGGCCAGGGAGTGATTATATTTATGGTCTTTAATGACTGTACAACCTGTAAGTGTCCTATCACCTTAGGTGCCATAAACCACATTTATCCATCTTGGGAGGGATGAAAATTTCTGGCTGCAATTTATCCTGCTTGGCTGTGGTGTCTGCAGCTCATCATTGAGAGCTGCCATGTTCCCTTCTCTTCCTGAAATCTTCTGTCTGAGCCTTTTCTTTCCCCTTAGCTCTACATGCTTATGATCCTGTCTTCAAGCAAATCACCCACTCCCCCAAGGTGCAGGTGAGCTGTTACTGCTTCCTAGAATGGGATGGGGAAAAAAAAATAAATTGCAGAGTAGTTAATTAGTTTTCTTATGCTCCTATGGGGAGTCATTTTGTCAGTGAAAGGAAATTTAAATATCTTTAAATATCTTCAAAGAATAATGTTAAATAGTGTGCAAAGACATAAATCTTGGAAAATTTTCTTGCAGGAACTGGGAAGAAAACTAGGCCTTGAGAGACCAGTAGTTGTGCAGAGCATGTATATCTTCAAGGTACAGTAATTCAAGTTGTCTTGTCACTCAAAAAATAAGACCCTGATAGGTGAGAAGCTGTGAAACTCTTCACATATCACTTTTTTTCTTTGCAGCAACCTGGCATTGGTGGTGAAGGTGAGATTTGTGTTATCTCTATGTCACACTGCAGATAATGCTCCTTTAGGAAAGGAATATTACCAAGGAAAAGGCTCAGAATCAGACTTAAACCTGTGAGTTTGGTGGTCCAAACCTTCTTAAAATAATCTTTGAAATCCCCATTTTTTCAAAAAAGTTTCTACATCATATGCAGCTTGAACAAAGAGCTGTTTTTACATTTGCAGCAGGCTGAAAGGTGGTATTTTTATGTAAGATTTAAAGTGTGTGATAGGTGGGCGGGCAGGGGAGGGCTCCGAGTCGGGGAGATGCAACCTTGAAGTCCTTCGAGGGGAACTGAATCCCATTAAAGATCCCAATGACAGTCTCTCCTTGCAGTAACACCACACCAGGATGCCACCTTCCTGCACACGGAGCCTCTGGGCAGGATCCTGGGGTTCTGGATCGCCCTGGAAGATGCCACGCAGGAGAATGGCTGTTTGTGGTTCATCCCTGGCTCTCACACCAGTAAGAGCACGTGTGTGACCACTGCTGGTCACCAGCACAGTTCTGCCTTTCCCCACCCCTCGAGCACCCAGGGTAGCTTTAAACTTCTGCTCACCTAAAGATTCACTCAGTGAGTGTAATCATAGTGCTCTACAGATTTTAAGCCACTTGATCCTCAAATCCTGGAGTCAGCTGTACTCATATCATGGTTTATGCTCCTATAGAAAGCACAAATGGACCAAAGGTTGGCTTTGCATAAGTGTTGTGACTATTTGTGTGCCTAAGGGTCTGTTGCAATACACAGAAGGGGCCAGAAAGGCAAACAAAAGGCAGCTGTTTTATCTGTTTCTGCCACAGCTGGAAAATCCTAAATCTCTACTTAATGAAAAAGACCCCACCCAAATTACTAAGGAAAGTGTGATAATATATAGTAATATTATAGTAATATAGTAATAATAATATAGAGTAATAATATAGTAATAATACAGTTCCTATATTGCCAAGAGAAATCACTGATACTTTGCTGTGCAGAATGTAGCCAGGGGTTTAATTTTCGTGTGTTTGCTTATTCTGTGGATTTGCAGATGGGATTACCCGGAGGATGGTCCGGGCAGCTTCAGGTGCCTCGACATGTGTAGAGTTTGTAGGGTCAGAGCCAGCCTACGATGACAAGCAGTTCATACCTCTGCCTGTAAATAAAGGTACAAACAGCCCCAAACGTGGCGCTCACAGCTCAAGAAAACACAAGGGAGCTAAAATAATATTTTAACCCTTGCACCTTCCCTTCCACTGGAAAGCCAGAGCTCATTTTTTGGAAAACAGCAGTCCAGGTGATCCTTTCCCACAGGTGGACTCATACTCATCCATGGTGAGGTTGTCCATAAGAGTGAACTCAACAGCTCGGAGTCTTCTCGCCACACGTTCACCTTCCACGTGATGGAGGCCAAAGGCACCACCTGGAGCAAAGAGAACTGGTAAGGTCGTGATCCTCACAAGTGGCTGAGGAAATTGAAGCCTTTCCAATGCAATAGTCAGGATAACTGTTGGGGGTCTTGCCTGTCACAGTTTGTTGGTAGTGCCTCAGTTGGCGCTGATTTCTCAGTTGGCTGCAGAGCTGGAATAGCCTCTGAAGTTTTGCTTTTACCTCTTCTTTACTCCCTAGGCTCCAGCCAACTCCTGAGCTGCCTTTTCCATCGCTCTACACCTGAAATTAGTGACTGGTTTGTGGCGTCAATAGCTGATCAATATTCCTTCCAGAGTGTTCATTCACAGTCTCTTTAAACACAACCTTCACTAGATCAGCTTTCAATGTTCATTTATCCTCCTCCTCAAAACCCAGGACCATTATCACAGCCCAAAACCTGCAGCAGACAGAAGCTTCTACTGCAGCAGGAGCCCTGCCAGTATGAGAGTAGTCACCCAGTCCTTTTGGTAAGGAAACACCTTCAGTCTTGAAAACAAACCAGTTAAGACCATTGCACCTTGACTGGGACCACTTATCAAGTATTTCTCCTTGCAGATACTCAGTATTTTCTTGTGTTTAAGAGCTTAAGTACATTTCTTGGCTGGTTGATTTCAGCAATGCAGGTGAACGTGATGTGGGGAGAAGCTTGATTTTCACTTCTAGGTTTCTGTCCTATTGTTGGAATAACAGTGATTTAGAACAATCTTGTTGTGGGCAAAATGAAGCAGGAGGTCTGCTTTTTATAGTCAATCTTCTAAATACTCCTGGCAGACTGTAGCTGAGTGTTTTATCTCTAGGTGTGTTGATTAAAAATATGACAATTCTTAAAGATTCATGTTGAAATGATGAAAACAAAGTACCTCAATCAAACCCTTTACACTTAAATAAAAAGATAGAAATTCTCCTTTTCATCTCCATCATTTTTTCTTTGAGGAAGACACAGTGTGACCTTCTCCCAGCAGATGGGGACAGTGCTAAACTGTCTGGTGAGCAGTTGGAACTCTCAATATGCACAAGAACAATTTCGATCCCCAAAACCTCACCAAACCCAAACCAACTTAGAGCAAGGAATGTTTGGCAATGCAAGCTACATCCCAGGCAAGCTCCAGCCCGTATCCTGAACTGAATAGAAGCTGTGTAGGTGTGATTTTACCAGCACTGGTCCAGTGGCAACCCTGACATAGGAGCCCAGTGTCCCCAGTGCAGGAATTATATCAGAGTGACCCTAACGCTGCTGAGGGCTGTGGCAGAGTGAACCCAAATCTTACTGACCCATCCCTTTCAAAAGTAAATTGGGGAGCTGGGTCATGGCAACAGCAGGAACATTGAATGCAAAGTTTCTGCATTCAAAACCTACCTTTTCTGCTTTCAACTTTCTAGTTTGTTTGAAGCAGGGTGGAAGGAAAGCAAATTTCTCTACCTCTGGTGCAATTTATGATGTCAGTGGTGAATGCTGTGGCTTGTGACAGAAGCAACTCAAGTTTTGTCTGTGTCTTTCCATGAGAGGAGTTAATAATTTAGAATTCTGCTGAGGAGGGATAGTTTGTCCTGACTTGCACCACTACCTGAAGTGTGCAAAACCATTTACTTGAAGTGCATAAATAAAATAAAAAAAGCTGGATTGATTGGCAAGATTTCCTGTTAAATGTGAAGGAAACAGACAAGCAGTTACTGAGTCTGGTTTCCTACAGAGTACCTGACAATTTAGTGTGTTAGTAACCAGCTCCAGCCAACTTTGGCATCCTCAGGAAAAGCAGCACCAAATCCCAGCAGCCCTTCCCAGGCAGGGGCATGAATTGGGCAATGCTGCCTCTCAGCTGTTCCAGTCCTGGCTTGTTGCAGGGACAATCAGAGCCAATTCTGCTGACCCAGAGACTGGTTTCACTCCACCCCTGGTCTTATGCTCCCTCCCAAGACATGGCCTCAGGGCTGCAGGACAGTGTTGTGTAAGGCACCTTGGACTTCCTTCAACTGTTCCCAAAAGTGAATTAAAAAAGGGTCAGAAGTGAACGTCATGATGCAAACTAGATCCTGCAATGACAATCTCCTGCTCGGACACATCCCTGGAGACAGGAAGAGGCAGAGAGGACACTTGTGTTTTGTTCCAATGGACACTTGGCAAACCAGGGAGAAGAGACTGTTGATACAAAAGGGTTTCATACATAAAAATGGGTTTTTTGGCCACAAAATGGTAGCTGTAATTTTAATTAAATGGATGGAATTCAGTGGCTTTAGTCAATTTGTTCATAGAAGTATTTTTATAGATTATTTGATTAAACATCTGGCTGAAAAAATGTGAAAAGTAGGAAACTGCAATAGTAGAAAATTTTATTGACTTCAACAGATTTTCTGCTTTCAGAATTAATGTGTAATTAGTTTTATCTGTGACTTTGCTTAATTCCACCCCCCCCACCATATTCATTCCAAATGAATTTAGAGATTAAATCTTGAGAAAGATAAAACATTTTTCTTGGAAGCAAACTTCAGGGCTAAAGATTCACTGTTCTTATTAGTATGGTCTGGAATGAGCAGTGTCTGACATGCCCAAACCTCCACCACCCACCCTAGACAAACTCAGCTGTGGCAGCTACTGATTTTGGAGTGTGTGTTTGTGCATCGTGGTGTAGTTTTGGCTCTTGCTGATGAGGACTGGACACAGCTGGACACTTGTACCGGGTTCCTGTGCCCACCCTCATGACCAAACATGCTTTACATTGTGCTTATACAGAAATGAGAGTTCACACATCAAACACAAGATGCAGGACTTGTTACAGAAAACAAGGTGCAGTACAGAGGTAGCAACATCTGAGAGAGTTGCTTGTTTATTTTCTCCTCTGTAATTGACTTACCTCTTCTTCCTCTACTTCCCTTGGCCACCCAGAAGAAACTTAAATTGGATTATTAAACACAAGTGCTGTTTTTATCAGTCATGTTTGTTGCTGTTAGAACATAAATCCAGCTATTTTCAACATGGGTAAAACAAAGACCAAGTCAAAACCTTTATTTTAAATAAGTCTTTTTCATTTCTGTTCTCAACAATTTTCTTTGCCGTACCAAAAGATAAGCTTTGAGCTTTCATTACAGTGAATTTTCTAATACCACTTTTCTCTAGGAAGGGAGAAAACTCTGTTCCTCGAAGTGCTTCTATGCCATGAGCATGATCTGGAGGTAGAGAGGCAACAGCAGATTATCAATTTGGGTAGTGTAAGCTTCCAAAAGAGAAACCAAACTCACAGATGCCAGAATCCAGGCATAGCTGGAGTTCAGGTTCACACTGCTGTCAAAGATCAGAATGAGAGCCACAGCAATGATCTGAGCAAAAATAGCTGTCATTGTCCCTTCAAAGGTCTTCTTTGTTCCTGGCCATTTGATTTCCCCCATCGTACTGCCAAAACCAGAGGCAATGGTGTCTCCTACCCCTACTGCCAACACCCCAGAGTAGGGGACCAGTGCTCCTGCCCCGGGCAAGGTGCCTTTAGGAGCACAAGATCTGGGAAACAACCACACTGGGAGGGACATGCCAAGGAGGAGATAAATATGAGTCAAGATTAGAGGTCCACTGTCTCTTTCATCTAAGAAGAGAGAGAGCAAACGCCTCAGGGTTTGTCCAAAGGGTTTGATCCTGAAGTACCGAATGTACTCTAAGAAGATAAACACTGCCAGACACAGCACTGCAGCGACGTAGAGGAGCTGGCGGTCATAAATTAGTCCAGGAACATAAGTAGCTACAACAATGAAATGGAAATATTTCCTGGTTATAGTTGAGGCCTGGTGTTTTTTAGATTCAGATGATCTCTTGGCGTTCTGGTAGAAAACCACACCACATGCCGAGGCAGCCAAGAAAGTCCAATACACAAGCAGGTAAAGTCTTGTCTGTGTCTGAAACAGGAACTGGAGCAGCCAGAACAAAGGGTTCCTCTGGATCAGTCGGTACAGCCAAGGCATGATGACTCCTAAGCCTAACACTGCTGTCATCATGTGGAAAAACATGGAGGAGATCCACGTGCCCGAATCCAAGAAAATGAAGAACACAGTGAAAAAAAGACCAAGAAGAACAACTCCAACGACTGCTACCAGAAGGAAGAAGTCAATGGGATCCCCTCTGCCCTCAATTACATTCAGTGAGCGTTTAATGAGCTGATTGAGAACAAAACTTATACCTCCAAGAACCAGCAGCGCTTCTCCGGGAGTAAAACATCGAGGCAACAAGTACAGCAAGATCATACTGAGGTAGACAAAAATGAGCAGCACTTCTAGAACCTCTATCACTTCCGAGACAGTCAAGGAATGTTTCATGGTGTAGATAATAATGCTGCCAGCAATACCAGTCAGGATGCAAGTGTTGGTTGGCACCGGTTTGGTGATGCCGACTGCTAAGATGGACAGGAAGAGAGCGAGCAGCATTCCCGTGGAAGCCACGACAACGCCAAAGCGCTCAAAGTACACGATGCCGGCGGCCCTGCACCTCTCCTTCAGCACCACCCCCAGCAGGGGGATGACCATGCTGGCGGGCAGGAGGCCGCTGTTGGCTGCCCCCCGGAACTGGAACACGGCCCCCCCCAGCTGCAGCAGCCGGTCCCATTTGAACTGGACGTAGAAGGCCTGGACGGCCAAAGCGACGGCGCACCAGGAGAACCGGTCCCACACCGCCGCGTGCACCGACAGCACGATGGTGAACACCAGCAGCGACTCCACCAGCACGGGTTTGTTTAACATGATTCCAGCCCAACGTACCTCCAGCTTGCAGAATCTCAGGAGTCCCAATGTGCTCAGCTGTCCGTTAGGAAGAATTCCCTTCCATGCTACTGCAGTTTCTATTTAAAAAAAAAAAAAAAAAAGCAAACAATTAAAGCAACTACTCGGACAGCTAAAGTGTTTGCACAGCTATTTTGTTCTTAAACTCAGTTTAAACTGATAGTTATGTGCCCATTGCTAATGTCAACACACAGATGATTAAAAAAAAACAAACCAGTGAGGTGAACCAATCCTGCACTTCACTTTCTCTGAGTGAATGCTCACAGCCCACTGACAGCTGCCCTGCAAACCAAACTTTCCTTTAAACTTTTGGACTGGAAGATAGGCAGTTGAGATAATCAGCAACAGGCATACTTACTCTGTTAGGTTAAATCTCATCTTATCTTCTTCAAATTGTGGGCATTGACAACATTGTGCAATTCTCACTAGCATTTATTGCTTTCTGGCAACCTTGATTTCTCTATGGACATGTAATTTCATAATCAGCCACACGTAAACCTCTGGCATTACACTGGCACCTCTTCTGGGGTCTTTGAAGGTCTCAGGTTCTTTATTTCTGTTGGAAATATTATGGCTGATCCAGCTGGGAAACAGCAGATTACTTCATCCTGTTGTGGTCCACCCTTAAGCTCATTAGCAGGAAACTCTTATTAAATTCTGCTCCTCAAGGCTCATTGCCAATATCTACATCAGCTCCTTCATGGAAGGCCAGCAGTTTACTTAAAGTTCTCTTTTGGGTTTTCAGCCAGTGTTGAATCGTGACACCAGATTACAAAGCTGACAAAGTAACAGCAATATTACTGAGGAATTATTACAGTTTGTCCTGTCAAACTTCCTTAGACTGTGTGTCTGCAGTGTTTAGATATTTATGACTTTGTACTGAAAACTTAATTATTAATAGATTGCTTTTTGGCATCCTTATTCATATAGCCTGAAATACTTGATTGCCAAACAGCCTCATTACATGCACTGTTGCTACAAACCTCCATCAGGCCAAGTGTAATCTTTTGTCATCACAATTAATTTTTAAACAGAAGAATTAATCATACAGTCAATAAAACAGAACTGGTGTGGACAATATCTACCTCCAACCAATAATGGTTTTGGGGTCCTACTCCTTGCTGTTTCTGAGCACTGGGGAGAGGGAAGTTTAAGGCTTATTTGAGAAGAGGCAGAGCATATGTCACCTGCCAAGCAAAGACAGAGTCCTCCTACTCAGTCTGGCAACGTTAAGGTTGCACCCCAGCTCCTGTATCAATGGCACGACAGCTTCCCCGCCAGGCTGCAAGACTAGGCAGAATCTCATTCTGGGTGAGGTCTCTAAGGCAGCAGCTCTGAGTGTTTAGACCTGACAATCTGCAACGCCAAGTATTTCACCACTGAGTTACTTCGTTTTCTTGTGCCTACCGCAATCCCCTCCGCCACACCTTCATTCAGACGATGTGAAGCTCCTCGGCACTGCCGCTCTCTCATCACCGAACGGGACCCGTCACCCCGCTTCGAGCCGGGCAGAGCGTTTTCTGCCCCTTTCGTGATCCGCATGCCGGTTGCTATGGGCAGGGAAGCTTCCCACTGACGTGCTGCCAAACATCCGGCAGCCCTCGCCTCGCCCCTGCCTGCTCCCTCTCTTCCCCACGCCCCCGCAGTGGACTCCCCTCAACCCGCGGGCTGCCCGCGCCCTACCCTTCCACACTGCTCGCCGCCGCCTGCTCTCCCACCCAGCCGCGACACCCACAACCCAGCCTCCGCTGTTGGGACCCACATCCGCCCGCGGGAGGTGTCGAGGGCACTCCCGGGTGATTGCCGGTTCCAACGCGAAGCTGCGACCCCGTCCCGGGGAGCCCAACGCGCGCCCACCTCGCAGGACGCCGCCATCTTGCCGCGCCGCCTATCACATGACCTACACGCGGGGGGCGTGGCTGGAGGCGTGGCTCAGACCGCACCACGTGATGCCGGCGTGGGCGAGGAGGCGGGGCCCGGTGTCACGTGAGAACGGAGCGAAGATGGCGGCGGGCGGGCTGAGC
>WEIT01021285.1:56509-107975 GCA_013389985.1 Dryoscopus gambensis
GTGGCCCCGCCCCCTCCTCGCGCGCGCGGTGAGGCCCCGCCCCCCTCGCTGAGGGTCCCTCAGGGACCCCCGGCCCCGAGGACCGCAGTGAGGAGTGACTCTCGGGGAATTTGTGGTTATTTTATTCTGTCGTACGAGATGAGAGGCTGGGCAGGACTCCGTAGGAGCCGTTGCTTTGGCGGCGCCGGGGGCTCGATCTGCGCTCACTTCGCGGAGGTGCCCGACACATGCTCAGCTCTTCCCTGCGGGCGAGGGGCGCGCCAGGGCCGGTTGCACCTCTCGCGCGGCTCCTGCAGACGTACACGTCAAAATACACACGTGGAGATGTGTAATGGAAACGATTCAGCGAATCCCGTGTTCAGCGATCATCTTAGTTCGGTGGTTTCGTTTCTCCGAAGCACGTCTTTTGTCATTTATTGTAACGCTTTTATGCCCTGGAGTTTCCCTAGTGCCTAATTTTTATTAAATTAATGGCACCACTGTTACTTGTGATTGTATACAGAGAGCTTTCCTTCCTTAGCTGTCTTGGAGTCCTATTAATGAGGGGACAGCAAACCACGGTCGTTTTGTTCACAGAAGGAGTTGTGAGGGAGTGAAAGGTAGATGGGTTGGCTTTGCTAGGCTGGGACTCAGATTTGACAATAAATGAAAGAAACTGTGCTCAGGTCAAGTGAAGGCACCGATCTAACATGATCACTGAACCTGGGATTCACTGAATTGCTTCTTTTACACTGCTATTCAATTCTTGGTAAAATTCTCGGCCTCTGGGTGCTCTGTGTGGGCTGGAGAGGTTCATGTCAAAGAAGTGCACCCAACTATTGAGGAATAAGCAGGGAGAAATTATGTTGATAAGTGTGCTGGAAATAACAGGTGTTGCCATTCATTAAGTGTCACCACATGTCAGAAGTTGCAGATGACTTTTACTGCCACAGTGAGTTATTTTAATAATGTTATTCTAAAAATAAGGCAGTGAGTGTTCTTGTGTAGACAGTCTTTGCGTGGGGAATTGGGGTGTTTAGGTCCTCATTTGTAATATGTTGCTAACAAATCATCATTTGTCTAAATGAAATACTCTTTTTGGCAAATATCTTTTCTCTGGGCTGTTGTAGGGAGACTTTTTTTTTTGAATGTATGTGCCAGGGTCAGGATGTGATCTGTAATTCCTTATAGTGCAGGCTGGCTTTTCTACAGAGTTCTCACAAAGAAATGAGAAGCTGAGTGTAAGTGTTCTGGTGTCTGTGTAAAGATGGTGCAGTTTTTCACTTCACACAGTTCTATACTCTGCTTAGAGTGGAGGATGAGACTGATGGAAGAATTTGTTTGAAGCAGAGCATTGAATGTAACATTAAAATACTGCTCTATGCTTTCATTAAGTTTCTTCTTAGGAGCCTTAAATGTTCAAATAGCAAAACCAAACAGAGTTGGTAACCTGTTATTAATTTGAAGCTTTGATATGAATTCACAGGTCTTGCTGTGTCAGTTGTCACCCTCTCTGGGTTTTTCCTTGGTTTTTCTGGGACGTCTGAAACTCGGTAGCTAAAAGCTAATGTTCCTTAAATCATTTTTCTTGCATTGCAGTGTCATTTGCTGCAACTTAATTGCAGGTTTGAAAAGTGTCAGCTAAATGGAAGCCTGGAATAACTTTCGTCATTAAAATACTCTCCATCTTTTCCTTGTGTTTGCAGGAGCAGCAGAGAATTATGGACAATCCTGCTGGGCAGATCAGCTTTAAGAGAACCAGTAAGTCCATATCCTGGTGAACAGGTTTGGCCATCACTTACTGGGCTCCATGGCCAAATACATCATTTGTACATCTCTTTGAATATTAGTGGAAATAGTTTTTTCTGCTCTTCCTTCTTTCTTAGTGTGACTTTTGTTCCCATATCTCTGCTGCTTGTTTATTCTTCCACTGCTTGTTTACAGCTGCTGCATGAGCTGCCTGGAAGGGTGTATGGAAAAGGTGATTCCTTTTCTGGAGTGGGCACAAGTGTTGCTGCCTGGGGTGTCCATGTGTGGTACAACTGCTGTCTTATTTTGAGGGAGGGAGCCTGTGCTTTCAAGAATTTGCCCAGAGGTTGGGAATCCAAATGTTTCTAAACCCAGTCTGTTGCCTCCCTTTTCCCCAGCCTCCCTAGGATTAGGCAGTGCAGCTCACTGCCCTGTTCAGTACTGCAGCTGGAATCACTCTGAGTCACAGACACCTGGCTCGTGTTGTTCTGCCTCTTTGTGGTGGTGGAATTTCTTTGCTTTGCTTAAGTTCTAACAGATCTGATATTTAGTTACGCACTTTGAGGAGTCTGTTCAGTGGTGTTTGGTTCTGTTTTAGGCCCAGATCGCTGCAGAGTTGAACAAGCACTGGCAGAGGTTTTTAGAGGGACTGTCATACTACAAACCACCAAGGTACAGTCACTGCCTGATTTTAGAAATGAATCTCTGATGTGGAGTTTCCTAGTAAGTAAAGTTACAGAATATTGTTGCATGAAATATTGAAAGGTCACTAAGGAAAAAGCAATTGTTCAGTTTAAACTGATAAAACTGAGAACTTTGAAATTACACCTATTTAATTATTTCCTTGAGATTGCTGCATTTTTAATGACTAACATTTCTTTTTACTTTAGTACGGCTTCAGCAGAAAAAATTAAATCTGATAAAGATGTAGCTGCTCCACTAAAAGAGTTGGGTCTGAGGGTCAGCAAATTTTTGGTGAGTGAAGCTGCTCTTGCATTATTTTCTATCCCTGGAATGAATTGCTATTGGGATTCTGATATTGAATCAGATTCTGATATTGGAGTAACCCTGATGTTGAGTAGATAGAAACTTAAGGTCCTTTCAGTTCAAAATAATCTAAAGGATGTTGAAGTACGTGTTGAGGCTCTAGGTCAGATTTCCAAATTGATGAGTAACTTTGAGATGCTGTGGTTTTCCTGGTCCTTTCAGCAGCAGCCACCTGCTATTGGGGTGAGTTGGCTTCTTCCAGGACAGCTGCTCAGCTAAAAAACTGATGTCCCGTAAATCAGTTGCCTTGTTTGACAATCCTCTCAGTTTACCTGCAAGGTTCTGTTTCTTTAAGCCGGAAGTTTAGAGTTCAGTGACTGGTGGTACCTTTGTTTGAATGACTGATGCTCCTTTAGCTGAAGTTAACCTGCAGCTCAGTGACATTAAAGCTTGTGTATGTGGCTTTAAAAGAAGTGCTGATTAATGCATCTGCCTGGTGCAAAAAGACTCTTTTGGCATGTTATTTGTTTTGAAGATAAGAGCTGCCTGAGTATCTGGAGAGAATCTCAATCTTTAATGAATTCAGTTGCCTTTTATTAATTTCAGATGATTTCTCTTTCTTTTGTTCAGGGTCTGGATGAAGAGCAGAGTGTGCAGTTGTTACAGTCTTATCTTCAAGAGGATTACAGAGGAACAAGAGACTCTCTGAAGGTCCATAGCTCCCATTTATGTTCTATTTACTCCACATCTTTCCTTAATATCAGTTGTTTTTTGATGCAAATGTGAGTCTGAGTTCTGATTGGGAAATGGCTTTGTAGCTTTTCTTCTCTGGAGCTGGATCCAGGCTTCTCTGTTCCTTCTTGGGTCTCGGCAGGAACTCAGCTCCTCTCTCTGCCACAGGAATACAGGAAAGCTACAGATTTGTGAATGAGAGCAGGGATGAAAAATAAATATGTAGTTAAAAATGAGTGTTTTGGCTTTGTGTTTTTGGCAACAAAAAAGTCTTTCCAAATGAACTCAAAAGAAAAATTGTCTTTTATTTGTTTCAGTCATTTTGTGAACATATATTTTGTCAGTAGATATTCTCCAGTAGCTATTTATTTTGTTGCATTTTGTTTACAGACAGTTCTTCAGGACGAAAGGCAAAGTCAGGCTCTGATGCTGAAGGTTAGTCATTTCCATTTGTATTTTCTGTGGAAAAGATCTAGTTGCAACAAACTTACTTTATTTCTATGGAAAATCTTGAAATAATTGAAGTATTCCTTCGAATAAAGGATGGCTTTTAAGAAGGTGCTTCTGGAATTGAGGCATGTGCATGTAGATTTGAATGGTGTTAGTAATTGCTACAGAAATGAAATCTTAGGCTTGATATCAGGGAGTTTAGCTGGGTGGATGTACACTGCCTTATTTTCCAAAACTTGTAGGTTTGTGTGTCACTGATTGATGATCATTTCTGACAGAGGGTAATAGGGGTGTCTTTTTGCCTTTCTTTTCCAAGTTTTCTCACTTTACAGTGTCATTGTAGACCTATTGTTATGGCAATGCTTCACTGAGTTCTGTAATGTTAATTAAGTGTTGGTTTTTTCCCCAAATTCGAAACTGCTCAGTTGAAGCTCCATCTGCAGTAACTCTGTATTCCTGTGGTGAAGGTCTTGGCAGTGGCTGGGAGAGGGAGGTGGATGGGAATTGGACACTGTGCCAGGTTGGTATTGATGGCACTTTACATTCACAGCTCGCTGACTACTACTATGAGGAGAGGATCTGCATCCTGCGCTGCGTCCTCCACCTGCTCACATATTTCCAGGATGAGAGACACCCTTACACAGTGAGTACAGGACGCGATGTTGTTGAAATAGGCTAAGTATGGAAGCTGTGGGGTAATTCCCTACTTGTGTAAAAAGCCCAGGAGCGTGCGTGTGAGAAGTTCATGGACTTGTTTGTTTCTTTAAGGCACAGTACTTCCAGTGTGTTGAAAAGTTGGACAAGGAACTCGTTCCGAATTACCGCAAACAGTTCGAAGCGCTGTACAAAGCAGAAGCTCCTACGTGGGAAACGCATGGAAATCTCATGGTATTTTGTTTCTTACTGTTATTTATCAGGCTTATAAAGTCTTTTCTTATTTGTAGTGTATTGGAAAATACATCTGTGCAGATGTAGTTAAACAGGACGTTTCTTGTGGTCCAAGAAACATAAAATTTGGTTTTTTTCTAACAGAACACACTTTTGCTCAGAGACAGAGAGTTTCATGAAACTTGTTGTTCCTTGTAATAAATCCGTGGAGAGCACTCGCCCAACTGAGCCATTTATGTGTAGTTGTTCATGATCTCTCTGTACTTAGAGTGGCTTTCCTTGCCATTGATACAATTGTTGGCTACACAAGCTGTTGAAATGCCTCCACACTTCTCAGTTTCTGACTGCTTTGGCTGCTATGTGAGCTTTGATATGTGATGGTGGAACTTTCCTTTGTGCAGACAGAACGTCAGGTTTCCCGGTGGTTTGTGCAGTGCCTCCGGGAGCAGTCCCTGCTCCTGGAAGTCATCTTCCTCTACTATGCATACTTTGAAATGGCACCTGAGGAGCTCGTGGCGTTTGCAAAGATGTTCAAAGAGCAGGGATTTGGCATGAGACAAACCAACAGACATTTAGTAGATGAGAGCATGGATCACCTCGTGGATCGTATTGGGTATGTGTCGTGTGTATTTGTGAAGTGGGTACAGAGCAAAACAATGGTTTTTCTCAGGAAAAAATACATTTATAATTATGTCTTCATTGTTCCACATGGGCCATGACTCGAAGGGGGAATGAAAATCCTGCCATACATCCCAGTGGCAGAGACTTATAAAGGTGGAAAAGCTATTCAAATTTCAGTGACCCTTTTTTGTCTGTTCAACCTGAAAAAGTAGTTCTGAAGGTTGTAATTTGTCCTATACCAGCATTTCAAGACGAAATTTGAATTACATGCTGTTAATTTCTTGTAATTTCTTATTGCTTCAAAGAAAGCTGGACAAAGCAAACTACAGGTTGCTTTTTGACCACTTATAGTTTAAAAAAAGCCTTACCTGAATTCTCAAATAAAGTTTCTGACCTACTTGCTTTGATTTTTTACTGTTTGTAGCTACTTTAGTGCTCTTATTCTGGTGGAAGGCATGGAAATTGACTCCCTCCATGAGCGTGCTTTGGATGACAGGACAGAGGAGCACAAGTTGGCCAACAATCAGCACATCCACCAGGTGAAACACTGGCAGAGTAACCCACCCCTTCTCAGGCCTAACAATACAGAACTTACTGTAATTACCCAGGCATTGCTGTGTCTGTAAACTTCTGGTCCTTGGACTTGTTGGCCAAGTGTAGGAACTGGCATCCACATACCGTGAGAAGGACACCATCAGCTATGTGCTTGTTGAGTATGGATTACTTTCAGATCTCAGTTATTTTGCTTTTGGTTTGTGTCTGTGCAGGAGATGGACAATCAGCTGCTGCAGTTAGGGGATGTCTCGCATCATGCTCCGGTGCTTTTGGCCTGGGCTCTGCTCCGTCACACCATAAACCCAGAGGAATCCACGAACATCGTCAGGAGGATGGGCAGCACTGCTATCCAGCTGAATGTCTTCCAGTACCTGACAAAGCTGCTGCGATCCCTCAGCAGTGGGGGCAAGAATGTGAGTTTCTCAAATTGTACATATAAGCTTTTGAAGGTCTAACTGCTCCTGACATAAAGCTGTGATGAGAAGCAGGTGACTGAACCAATGTTCTTTTCAAACATGCAGTAAAGCATGTTCTATCATCCTAACCTTCTTCCAGTGAGGATCAGAAATCAAGTTGGAATGAAACAGATTTTTATGTCCGGAGAATTAAGAAAAGCTTTGTAAAGCAAGGAACTACATCCCTCTCGAGCAGAATAGACTGCAGTTAATCACATTTTTTTATTTGCCTCCATAAGTGTATTTGCCATTGTGGATCTTGAGTACTGGATGATTTAACTCTGCACTATTCTCTGCATATGGTTTCATTAGACAACATGGTGTATTAGGGTAAACTGCTTTGTAGACAGCCAGTGAAAGCAAATCCTTTTGATTCCTAGAAGTGTTGAATGCTTCTTTTTTTTATTTTGATGTCTGCAAGGCATATCTGGTGATAATGGTAACATCAAGACTTCTCCTTTCAGTGAAATACTTCAAGTTAATGTGGAGCTTAACTAATGACTGCTCCCTGTTTTGCTGCCCCTTTGCAGCAAGGGTATATGAAAAAGACAGTTACTTGGTGTGTAAAGCAGACTGAGTAGAGTTACAGGGTGTTTGTAGTTGGGTAGTTGATGGGTAGCCTTTCCCATAACAGCCTTGTGTACTCTTTCTTTGCAGTGCACTGCCAGCACAGCTTGCATGTGTATTTATGGACTTCTTTCCTTTGTCCTGACATCACTAGAATTACATACCTTGGGCAATCAGCAGGTAAGCATCCAAGGCCCTTTGCATCTGTTACATAATTTAAAATAACCTGTCATAACTGGTGCTAATTGCCTCTTAAACTGTAATCCTGCATTTCAGACTGCAAGCTTTATGTGGCTTAGGTAGACCCAAATGAGTGATTAGCTGGTTTTCCTGCTGCATGTACACCGTGCAAATCTAGTAAACACCTCTACAGACGGGCAGATTAGTGATGAAAGAGCACAGTCCTATGGATATGAAACTAATTGTTGATCTATTATTCCCAAAACAATGGAAGTAATACAAACTCCATTTCTGAGTTGGACTAGACAGCTTACAGCCCTCTGCAGATATCATGGACACATTTGTCGTGGCCAGTTCATTCATGATGAGGAGCATGGCTTTAGGTTGTGGTCTGGGGGTGGGTGTGTTGGTGTGTTTTGACTCCAGGAAGTAGTTACATCTTGGTGGGTAAACGTGGAAACTTAAATTCCAAAGATGTGGCAGAACTTGGTTGGGATGAAATCCCCCTGTGTACAGTAGCTTTGATTTTTTTCCATCCTGTCATCCTTTGTAGGATATAATTGATGCTGCTTGTGAAGTTCTGGCAGCTTCCAGCATTCCTCAGCTCTTCTGGAAGACGGTGAGTGTGTTTGCAACTTGTTTGACCTACCGTGTTTATAACTAAGACCTGATAAAAGTTTCCCTTTTAGGAAAGGAATAGGCTGGTTGTATTTAGTGAGTTGGTTTCTAGGAGGGCCTGAGGAGCAAATGTTCATTTGCATCTATCGTTGATTTACTTTTGCCCTTTCCTGCCTTTTAGGTACAGCCTTGGCTTTACTCTTGAAAAGGATACTGGAGCGAGTTTTAATATAGGTGATAGTTGATAGCAGGGCTGGGGCTGCAAGGATTGAACTAACTGCTGGCAAAAGCACTGTGCTTATTTTTTGTTGTCACAGAATTAGGGTGATATGTAATGCCTTACAGTCTTACTTCTTGCCTCATACTTGCAGACTGCCTCATGCTTTAGTCTGTGCCAGTGTGATCTCCAGTCACTGGAGTGATACTTTTGTGCATGATTAATGTTAAATGTACAGCTTAAAAAGGAACTGTTACCTTGTGCTATACTGAGACCCTTTTAGCTTTTCTTTTTAGTAATAAGACATTTGTTTTCTGTTTCCGCCACCAGGAACCTACTGCAGGTCTGGGTATTATCCTGGACAGTGTTTGTGGGATGTTCCCCCATCTTCTCACTCCTCTCCTTCAGCTGCTCCAAGCCCTTGTGTCTGATAAATCTACTGCAAAAAAGGTACAGGATCTCTCTTGGTGTTTGGGAGATGATTTATTTCAAGACAGGGATGACAGGCTCTGTGATTCTTTCTTTCCATTACATGTGCTTGCCTCAATTGCAGTCTTAGGTAACGGACATTAAACTTTTGTCTGAGAACGGTGGACAGGGCTCCTTCAGAGTTGTGTGCTGTTGCAGGACACTGCTTTCTGGCTTTTAGAAAAGTTTTCAACTTCAGTGGTTGAAGATTAAGATGCTGACTAATTTTCAAGTGGTACTTACCTAATTCATTAGATGAGACTTGTCTGAACAGGTGGGCTGTGTAATAATGTTTTGGTAGGGTCGATGTATTAGAAAGATGTTGTACATCTTAAGAAAACTTTCCTGTTCGTGGAAATGACCTGGCTGATAAATTTTTAAGAAGCTCTGGCTCTTCAGCTGTGTTGTTGAAGCTCTCTCTGATGCAGGTGTACAGTTTCCTGGATAAAATGTCCTTCTATATTGAGCTGTACAAGCACAAACCTCCAGATGTGATCTCCCATGAGGATGGCACACTGTGGCGCAGACAGGCTCCGAAGCTCCTCTATCCTCTTGGTAAGGAAACTGCACTTTGCCTTTTCTTACTGAAATGCTTTGGGGAATTCAGCTCTTTCTTTACCTGGCTTCTAACTCATGGGTAAATTTGTGACTTTATTTCACCTTCTTCAATCTTTAGGACTAGGTCAAACAAATCTACGGATACCTCAGGGAACAGTGGGCCAAGTGATGCTGGATGATCGGGCTTATTTGGTACGATGGGAGTATTCCTACAGCAGCTGGACTCTGTTCACCTGTGAGATTGAGATGCTGCTCCATGTTGTGTCAACAGCAGGTGAGACAGGCTGGGAGTGTAAAAGAATAAATAATTATAAATTTGTGTCAGTTTGAGGTTAGTAGTAGGACTGAACAGATCTGAGTACTTTTGAAAGAGCATGGAATACTTTCTCAGAAACCTGATGATGATGATGATTATTGTTCTGTAAAATTCACTGCAAAAGGCCAAGAGCATGTAGTGAAACGAGATACCACATATCTTCATGATTCAAAACCATCCATCTCCCATACCAAAAAACATCTGTTTATCTATCTCAACTTTTTCCTCATCTAAAATGTAAGATGAATGTGCATCGTTCCAGGCTTGATTACTACTGAAGTACGATTTTGCATTGTAATGTTTGGTTTTCTTTACCCAGATGTGATTCAGCATTGCCAGAGGGTCAAGCCCATAATTGATCTGGTTCACAAAGTCATCAGCACTGATGTATCAATAGCAGATTGTCTTCTGCCAATCACATCACGAATCTACATGCTCCTGCAGAGGTGAGTCACTGACAGCAGAGATACCTAAAGCAGATAGAGTGACCTGGAGGAATAGCTGATTGCTTATTTTGCCAAGAGCTTTACAAGATGTGTCCGTGCTTGAACTCCCCAAGACTGGTGTTCATTTGGTTACACATAGTTTAATGTTTTGATGCAGCAGAATGGCCCCTCTTCTACTTCTTTCCTGAAAGGTGTGCAATTTTATCCATTTAAAGGCAGTTTTGATTAGTAGCTACATTTACATGGAAGGGGGATAAAACGTAGCATTAGAGCAGTAACTCCCAGGTTTTAAAACAGCTGTACTTGCTAACTCCTCCCAGAGTCAACTGCCTGGGAATTGATGTTCAGCTGTGTAATTTTTGTTAGCTGTGACAACCTGCTGTCTTGCCAGTTTTGTTCTGGCAGTAAATTGATCTGACTCAGGTGTGAGGGGGAGGTGGCAAGTCTAGACTGAAAGTGCAGACTCTGGTGTCTGTATTTATCTGCTTAAATTTTATGTATTTGTACTTCAGTGAGAGGGAAAGAAGCTTTTTTGATTAAAAAACCAGACTAGACCACAGGTGGCAGTGCTTTTCATGCATGCTGTTTCTCTTTTGTAGGCTAACAACTGTAATCTCTCCCCCTGTGGATGTTATTGCTTCCTGTGTCAATTGCTTGACAGTCCTGGCTGCTCGGATGCCAGCCAAGGTGAGGAAAGGACCCGCTGGTGAGAACTGGTACATTTGTATGTAAATGAGAAAGAGTATCTGTACCTCTTCTCTTGCAGGTTTGGACTGACCTTCACCACACAGGGTTCTTGCCATTTGTTGCCAATCCACTGTCCAGTATGAATCACATGATTAGGTATTCACGTTCCCCACCCCATTTTTTTTGCCTAACCTATTCATAACGTGCAATAAGAACTTTTTGCCAGTGTGCAATCTCTGCACCTGACATCTCTCACTCATGTCAGAATCCTGCTATTCATGTGATGAACCCTCTTGCTTTATTTCACAGTGCAGAGGGAATGAATGCTGGGGGCTATGGAAACCTATTGATGAGCATGGAACAGCCCCAAGGCGAGTACAGTGTCACCATCTCCTTCCTGAACCTGGTAACGACTCTTGTCCGGGTGAGTGCTTCTGGATTGCTCTGATGTGACACCAGCTCTGAGCTGTTATGACTGGGAAGTGAAATACAGCCCTGTCTGAGATCAATCTCTGTGCAGCAGGGCTCTCTCAGTAATCTTTGCTTGACACTCCCTTCTGCACTGCTGTTTGTGCTTTCTCTGATCTGATTCTTACAAAAAACCATTTTGAGTCATCTCAAATGACTAGAAAAGATTAGAAATTGCTTGTAAATCTATGTCCCTGTGTTCTGTGGTTTTCTCACGCTTCAAAGACAATAAGGAATATCTTCCTCCAAAAGTTTTCTTGTCCTCCTCCTGGTTAAATAACATTTCTGTTTCTCCCAGGGACAACTTGGTAGCACCCAGAGCCAAGGCCTGGTGCCCTGCATCGTGTTTGTTCTGAAGGAAATGTTACCAAATTACCACAAATGGAGATACAACTCTCATGGAGTGAGAGAGAAAATCGGTAGGAATGTTTAAAGAGGGAGTAGGAGGAGAAGGGAATAAAAGGGATTACCTGCCTTTTTTTTCCTAGCAGCCATTTGGGATTTGTATTGTACATCTCCTGATATTATTAGGTGCTGTGATTTGTTTGAAAATATTAGGAACGAGGCAAAAGTTTTCAAAAACTGAGTGGTCCATTTCATCTCTCTTTTAGGGTGCCTAATTCTGCAGCTGATCCATGCTATACTGAACTTATGCCCTGAAATGGATCCTCGCAGCAGGTAAGACCGGTGAGAGGTCTCAGACCTGCAGTAGCCTGGTTTACAGTGCAGGAATCACTGTCAGTTTGTTTCAGTTTTTGAATTCAAGCAACTAGGAGGGAGCTGGCATAGCTGTGTAATGCTGGTTTCAGCTCTTTGCTGCATTACTGAGTACAGGAAAGGTAGAAAAGATTAGGGGCAGAGCAAATCACATCACTTCTGGTAAAAAAAAAAAAGAAAAGAGTACATAGATTTCCTGGGACAGACTGCCATCCACTTGCCTATTTGGTGTACTCTGGTAAAAGTAGAAGGGAGAGGAAAGGAAGGGTTAGTGGGGATGTAGAAATGAAGAGGTTACTTTGTGGTAGTTTTCTAAGTGCAGTGTGGCAAAACGCTGTAAGTGCTCCTGCTGTCACTGTCCTGTGTTTGTGTCACAGCAATGCCCCCAGCCTGCAGTCCTTGTGCATCTTCAGCCTGGCCAACACGGAGGCAGGGCAAGCTGTCATTAACATCATGGGAATTGGGGTGGACACCATTGACATGGTAATGGCTTCCCAGTCCAGCAGGTGAGTGGGGCGTGGCTGTTTGCGCAGCTTCTGTGTGCCGGCTGTGAGTGAAAATGTCTTGTAACCCTGATGGGGTTTCCTCTTTAAATGTTGTGCAAATAATAAATGTTGATTGCGAGCACAGTTCCTTACTTTGGTTTCTCTTTGGAAACAGTGATGAGTCCCAAGGCCAAGGGCAGCTGCTGATCCAGACAGTTAAGCTGGCCTTCTCCGTTACCAACAACGTCATCCGGCTGAAGCCCCCGTCCAGCGTGGTGTCTCCCCTGGAGCAGGCACTCACTCAGCACGGTGGGTGCTGCTCCTGGGGCAGCTTGGGAGCTGTGCTTCTGGGTGATCTGCTAATGGCAGTATGTCTCATCACAAACACTCCTTAAGGTTCCCAGGTTATAAAAAGTGGTTGCTACTGATGGGAGAAGGCCTCTTCTGCCTCCTGCAAGGCATTCTTCCCCTCTGGGACAGCTTTTAAAGGATTAATCAAACATGGTTTATTGTTTGCTGCTTTGTAATGAGATTAGTGTAATTGCAGAATATACTAAATCAGCTACTCTTAGTGCCTCTGGCTGCACCCATGCCATGTTCTTTTGGGAGACCAGCTTAGTTCTCATTATCTGCTGTGGAAATCATTATTTGGTAAATAGTTACATCTTGTTGCTGTTTCTTCTCTTTGATTTTACTTGTGCTCTCTCCAGGTGCTCATGGAAACAACCTTATTGCTGTCTTGGCCAAATACATCTACCACAAGCATGACCCTGCACTTCCACGCCTGGCCATCCAGCTGCTGAAACGACTGGCTACAGTAAGATAAGACACACCAGTGCTCCTTTGCTTGTCCCCATGTGACTGATTCCACCACTGAAATTTTTTCAAGATAGTTTCCTCAGGCCTTTTTGTATCAGGGAGCTTAGTGCAAGTCAGTTGAAGCAGGGTGGACTGATAGCTGTAAGTTACGGCACATGAAAAATCATCTAAAGGGCCCTTTAGTTTTTTAATGTGATCTTCTGCTGTTTCAGAAGTCCCTCAGCATTCACTGAGAGGCATCCCATGAGTGGGGCTTTTTCTGCAAAGTATTTGCACCTCCAGTTCTCTTCCCAATTTTTCAGCAACTTTCTCAAGTCACAGTCTGAAATACAATTCCTAGACCTTCCGATCTGGAACTTTAACATCTTACAGAGACGAGGATCCTATTTAAGTTTTTATTGGGACCCTTCAACTTTTAGACTTCTGGACTTAGTAAAAGTGGACTTGAGACTTACAAAGCCTTTTGTACTTACTCTTTCTGTCTGCTAAACATCTGAATATTTGCAGTTTTTTTAAAGCATATAAATCCAAATCTGGGCTTATTTATTTCAAGAAATGTAATTCCAAAACTGTTTTTTTCTTTGTCCTTTATATTTCTTTTGTAACCTGAGAGAAATAGGTGAGGATAGAGCAGAATTGTTGAAAAGGAAAATTTGGATCTCTTGTCACAGTTCTTTCTGCTTAATGACAACTTACTTTGATATGTTTGTGGATTCAATATTAAATATTTTTGAGTCTCAATACAATACAATCACCTTTTACATAGAATTAAGCATTCTCTACAGCATGTTTCTTTTTCCCTCTGGTATTTGTCTCCGTGGGCAGGTTGCTCCCATGTCTGTGTACGCCTGCCTGGGCAGCGATGCTGCTGCCATCCGCGACGCCTTCCTCACCCACCTGCAGAGCAAGATCGAGGACATGCGCATCAAGGTCATGATCCTGGAGTTCCTCACAGTTGCAGTGGAGACACAGCCTGGGCTCATTGAGCTGTTCTTGAACTTGGAAGTGAAGGATGGCAGTGATGGGTCAAAGGTACAATAGCAGATACTTGCCCTTTTTTTGTATATTACAGCACTGGATGCTAAAATCTGATAGTTCTTACTTGTAACCTGATGTGCTTAATGTAAAGATAAGTGCAGGTTGTGCTTGTATTTAATGGATGTGGTGCTATCCCAGTTTCACTTTTCCCTGTAACCAAAGAGATACTTTCCCCAGTATTTCAAGGCAGACACTGAGTTAGCAAAAGAACATCTACTGAGACCAAGAGTGCCTGTGACCTGCTCTCTTCACTCTGTGTGCTGTTCTTTAAGCGACCTTAAAACACTCGTTCATGACATCCTGGCAGTGAGAAAGCTAAAGATGTGGGTACAATGGACAATATAATTCTCCAGCATTATAACCTCTGGTAACCTCTTGTCTCCTTTTGTTTTAGGAATTCAGCTTGGGGGAGTGGAGTTGCCTCCAAGTGGTGTTGGAGCTGATTGACTCCAAGCAGCAGGAGAGGTACTGGTGCCCTCCCCTCCTGCACCGCGCTGCCATCGCCTTCCTGCACGCGCTGTGGCAGGACCGTCGTGACAGCGCCATGCTCGTGCTGAGGACAAAGTGAGTTGGTGTTCCTCAGCAAGGCATTTTCCTTCCTCTTTTCCAAAACAGTCTTTCTGTGGTTTGTCAGACTTCTCAGGGATATTTCCATCTTAGTCAATGTGTGCCCTGGTGAGGGTGTGCAGTGTGTGGGCTTTGAGCGTGGAAGATGAGAAGCCCCAGTGTGTCAGAAGCTAATATATTTCTGTTTCTCTTATACAAAGTTAAATAAACTTGTATTTACCAAAGCATATTTTCTACAAAGTTTGGAACACTCAAAATGCTGCTAGGCATGTGGCATGAGGGAGGTAACTGATACTACTTTTTTAAATATCTTTTAGGCCAAAGTTTTGGGAAAATTTAACTAATCCCCTCTTTGGGACCCTTCCTCCGCCTTCTGAATCATCAGAGGTGAGTTACATCCAAAGAAAATGAAGGGATTTATATATTTGTCTGAAAAGGTTTCTAAGTGATGTGTGTGGCTGTTCCTTCTGCTTGCAGCTTCCTAAAAGGAGCTGTGACCAGATGGGTTAAACACAGGCAGGAGATGAAGTGAATGCTGTCTGGCTTTTCAGAGACTGGGCAGCCATGAACTGTCTTTTGAAATTCTCTGCTATTTATTCACATATGAAACAAAAATAACTATGTAGCAGCTGTGGTAATGCTCACTGTGGAAGGTGTGCTGTCTGAAGTGTATCCATATTGTGGGCTTGGGCTGACTGGTGTCAGAGGAATTGATTAGGTTCTTGTTCTTCCTTTCTGTGCAAATTTTTCTCTTCATTCTGAAAGCCCTGTGCTCTCACTGAAAGAGTTTGAACTCTGAACACAGTATTCTGTCCTTATTGTCACCAGGCTGTGGACAAAATGGCATAACTGTTCCTATAGTGGGAGAAGGAAGTCTCCTGCAGAACTAGAGTATCTGCCATCCCCAGTGGATGCGTAGGGATAAATCAGAATTTCACTTATGCTACAGAGCTCAGATTTTTCTTTTTGATTGGGGTTTTTTTGTCTTCATAGCTCAGTGTCTTGGATACCTGTGCCTTAATAATGAAAATCATCTGCTTGGAGATCTACTATGTTGTCAAGTGAGTCTTTGGTAGTCTCTCCTTCATCCCTGTATTTTTTAGTTATCGCTACTGTGTGTGTTAACTCTTGATACACCATGTGGGCTTTGATGGGCAAAGCACATGTAATCCTGGGAAAATCTGGGAGTGATTCATGATTGGGAGTGATTCTGGGAGTGATTACAAACATTCATTTGAGATTCTTACAGTCTCCAATTGCAGAAAGATAATAGAATCCTTCTGCAGCCTTTAGGTGAGAATGTATCAGTATTTTCCTTGTATCCTGGAATAAGAATATACAGTGTTTATTAAAACTAATTGTCAACTAAGCCAAGTAAACCTGTAGTGATTCAATCACATTTAGTATTTTTCTCCCACTTGATTTGTTTTCCTGACAGTAACAGTTGTTTCATATGTTGAAAAGTCAGGATTAACTAAAATCTCTGCTCAAAAAAAAAATCCATAGATTTTCTTCAGGGATCATGTTTTTCCTTCATATTTGCTACAAAAAGTGGGATTCCCTGCACAGGTCTAGTATGTGGAATAACCTTCACTTGCAAGCTGTATCCTTGGCTTTCCTCCCTGAATCTCAGCAGAAATATATTTTCTGACCCAAGAATAAATGAAGATAACTTCTCCTCTTGATTTGGTCAGGGGCTCGCTGGATCAGTCCCTGAAAGACACGCTGAAGAATTTCTCCACCAAAAAGCGCTTTGCCTACTGGTCAGAGTATGTGAAGTCCCTGGCACAGCACGTGGCAGAGACCGAGGGCAGCAGCTGTGCCTCCATCACCGAGTATCAAATGCTCATCTCGGCCTGGCGGATGCTGCTCATCATCTCCACAAGCCATGTAAGGGCTGCCTCTTATCTTTCATGAGAGTTTGAAATGAACATTTTGAATAGTACAATGTCAGCAGCTTCCTAGGGCCAGCTAAGCAGAATTCACTGTTTTTTTTCTTTCAGTTTTGTTGTGTGTGTGTGAGCACAGCACAGGTTGGCACGGGCATGGTGCAAGAGGTTAGAGTGGGTGGTGTTTTGCTGTTTGATAAAAATGAGCATATTGTCCTCTCAGCAGAGGAGGGAGGTAGTAAATAATTTTTAGAGGGATTCTAAGTAATTCTGTAATCCTGACAAGCTTTTCCTCTGTCAAGTGAGGCAGGGTTGCACCATTAGGGCATTAGTCATTGCCAGCTTCTTGTCAATGGTTAATGTAGGACTAAAATGATTTCTGTAAAACTCAGCAACTATAAAATTTGATGGATTCTTAAAGTAACAAATTAAAACAGTAAACTGATTTTAGGCTTCTTGGAAGATGCATCTTTTGTTGTCCTGATTGATCTTTATCTTTGTGGATTTAGGCGGATATCATGCATCTGACTGATTCTGCAGTTCATCAGCAGTTGTTTCTGGATGTGCTAAATGGCACCAAGGTTTTGGTAGGTGTTGCTTCCTATCAGTTCTTTCATTTCCTAATTGCTTGTCTTCTTTGCACTGTGAGGGGTTCTATTTCTGTAGATGCTTGTAATCATAGGGGTTTTTAGGTCCTGTGAAATTGGGCTGAAACAAAGTCTCTCTCCCTGAACTGATGAGCTGCTTAAATCTTTATTTTGTATGTGTCATTCTTGTCATCACTGAGTGACCCTGCGAGGATCCTGACTGTGGTCTCCTCAGTTCTGCTGAAGAACAAACCTGGTCATTTGGTGGTGGTGCTTGGGCTGAGCATTTCTAAAGAGTTTTCACATGTCTGTTCCAGCTGTAACTCTTGCAGTGTTTCTCCCTAGCTCCGAGTTCCCATGTCAGTGTCCTGTCTGCAGCTGGGGTCTATGCTGTGTACCCTTCTTCTGATCCTGCTCAAGCAGTGGAAAAGGTAGGTATTTTGTTTGGATAATTATTAGTCACTGCTAGAAATAAAGACTTGGGAGATCATATTGAAGTATTTTGCTCTAGTGAGAATCCCTTAGTGATCTGGGGAGAGAACGGAAGCCTTATCATTGAATTCTCTTTCGGGATGTCAAATGTCTCTTGGTTGTTGCTGAAATTGTAAGAAGTCTCTAGTAGCAATACACTTTATTTGGTTTCCTGCTTGCTGGTGAAAAGTACCAAAAGAGCTTTTGTGATAGTCCTGGTTTCTCACTCTCATTCTCACAATGGAGGGAAAATGCATTCTCTCATTCTGTGGAATGTCTTTAGTGAGATCCAGGTGGTGACTTAAACTTTACTTTGAAGAACTGCTTTTATTTTTGGGGGTCATATAACTTAGGATCCACACAGCTCATTCAAGACAATATATTTATTGAGGGATCTTGTCTAATCTGAAGAGCTCTCCCTTTTTGTTGTCAGCGAGTTGGGTTCTGTGGATAAAATCATAAACTCCTTGACGCAGATTCTGGAGGGAGTACTACAGGCAGATCAGCAGATGATGGAGAAAACCAAAGCCAAAGTGTTCTCAGCTCTTATCACTGTTCTGCAAATGAAGGAGATGAAAGGTGAGGTGGTGCATGTGCAGGTGTCGAGGTGCCAGGTTTGAACACACCTTACACCCAACATTTGGAAGATAAACACCTGTCTGATGCTGGTAGCAGTGCAGGGTGCTGAATGTAGTCACCAGCCTGTGGGACTTCCCTCCTTTTTTCTTCCTTTCTTTAGCTAGTTTTGGAAAGAGGTGAGGTTTATCATTCATTCACTCTATGTGCATGTCTTCCCTTCTCTTGTCTTTTCCTGACAGTAACCTCTGTTTGGTCAGTTTGGTTCCTGTGTGTTTTTGGAAACATCTCAGTGTGTCTGGGAGGGACACCTAGGTCAGGCTCTCTCAGAGTGACTGTAGAGCTTAGATTCTGACATGGATTTCTAGTTAGAGAGAACAAAAGACCCAAGCACAAGAAAGGGTACATTTTGTTACAAACCACAGAAACCAGTCTGATCATTACTCCTGTCCCTTGTGGGGCATCTGGCATTGCAGTAGCTCTTGAAGATCCTCAGTGAAACCTGGACAGTATTTCTCTGTACAGCACATACAAAAGCAACTGTGATTAAAAGTGTATCAGGTTACTTGTCTGTGTTCCTTGTCCCACTGCTTTGGCTCTGCAAGCCTGTATGTTTTGAAAAATAGAAAGTAGAGGGTTGGTTTGGTTTTAATTGTTTTTTTTTACTGTTGAATTTGAGTTTCTAGTCATGCTGGTAAAAGGCAGTGCAATTTATTATAATGGTTTTGATAAGAATGTAGCATTTATATAGACTCACAGACCACAGACTGCACCCAATCTGCATGGGCTGGTACCAGCAGTCTGGAGCAATGGATGGGAATTGCTGTGGGGGAATAATCTGTCCATAGTAATGCTTGATTTGTGCTTTGACATGTCATGAGTTTATTTGACTTCTTGGTAAAACCACATGTTTTTGTTACTCAGATGAATATAATCCCTTATTATATCCTCCTAGACTTAAACATCTAACTTAGTCACAGTTCCTCACACTGTTTTGTAGCTTTTGAAATGAGAACAGAGTAAATGCTAATTCTAAGATGTGGCTCAGTGATGTTACCAGTCTGAGGACGAGGACTGTGTGTTAACTGGTGTCTGTTGTGCGTGTCGCAGTGAACGACATCCCGCAGTACCCCCAGCTGGTGCTGAGTGTGTGTGAGACTCTCCAGGACGAGGTCATTGCGCTTCTGGACCAGACTCGGCACAGCCTGACCGTGGGAGATGCTGCAGATGACAAGGACAGTATGGAGACTGATGATGCCTCCCGAGTTAAGCACAAAGACCAGCGAGATGGGGTAAAGGACCTGTTCCTCTGCTCTGCAGCCTTGTCTCTTCTCTCTAGACAAAAGTTTCATGATGCTTGGAACAACTTTCCCTTGTAGCTTGCTGCCTTCAAAGGAAATTTCAGCAGTTTCTATTTCAGAATTACTCAATTTTTTTTGGCTCACATCAGTGGGGGAAATTGACTGTTGCTGCCTCTCCTTCAGAAGTGTCCTAAAAATCATTGTCATGAGTGCTGATATGGCCAAGAGGTGTACAGAGTACAATGTGAGGGATACCAGGAGCCTTCATGCATGATTCTGAGAATGATTGAACTTCAGGTTGTGTTAGTAAATGCTTTTGAGATTTTTCTTGGTACAACCCTGTACCTACCTACCTTTCCTTGTCACTGCAGGTGTGTGTTCTGGGTCTGCACCTGGCTAAGGAGCTCTGTGAAGTGGATGAAGATGGAGACTACTGGCTGCAGATTACTAGGAAAGTCCCTGTGCTTCCTACCATCTTTGCTGCACTGGAGATCAGCCTCAGAGTTAAACAAAACCTTCACTTCACAGAGGCTTCATTACATTTGCTGCTGACCTTAGCAAGGACTCAGCAGGTGAGAGACACAGAGAAGTGAGACCACATAGCTGTCCACTTAAAATAAGAAAAGTCTGTCTTTTTCTATCTCATTATCCTGTCTGTGATGCAGCTGAACAATGAGCTGTAGATAAAGGGGTATTTTTGGGAGGCTGACAAGCAGCAGGTCCTGTATGCACACCTGCTTAGTGTGTCTTGTTTTCCGTAGTGGGATGTCTGGGAAAAGCTGAGCCAGCCAGGCAGACCTGTCATTTAGAGCAGGCACTTTCACTGAATGGATTCTGCAATGCAAATACCCCCTTGTTAAACCAGCATTGAGTGTTGGAAACTGCTTCTTCATCAGTTTTAATAAAGGGTTATTTATCTATTACAAATTCAACTTGTGTGGGGCTTTAGGTGAAAACAAGGTTGTTCCAAAGCCCTTTGCAAAGATTATATACATACCAGAGCAGGTGATAAATGGAATTCTGAGTACAGTTATGCAGGTTAGATTTTGCTTTTCTTTATGGTGAACTTTTAACAACATAGAAGTGTGTGTAGATGAAAGTTCTGTAAAAGGGTGGTGACAGTGCAAAGGACAGAAATACCTATTGCAATACAAGTCTCTTCAGTCTCTGAGAGCAGAGGCACAGATTCCAACCATAGTCTGTTCTTGTAGGGAGCAGCAGCAATGGCTGGAGCTGGTGTCACCCAGAGTGTCTGCCTGCCCCTCCTGAGTGTGTACCAGCTCAGCACAAATGGAGCCATTCAGGTGGGTGCTGCTTCCTTCCTTCCAGCTGGGAATGCACCTGGAGAGCTTCCCGTGCCCTCAGAGGCTGTGGCTGCAGCAGAGCCCTCCCACGGTGGGAGGACAGCAGCCACCCCTAGAGACAGGAGACTGCCAGATTGGTGTGGAGGGGAAAAAAAGTCACTTATTTTTATATGTGATTTGTTCAGACATCTGCTTCATCCCGCAAGTCCCTGGATGCCCCCTCCTGGCCCGGGGTCTATCGCCTCTCCATGTCCCTGATGGAACGTCTTCTCAAAACACTGAGATACAACTTCCTGACAGAAGCACTGGACTTCGTGGGTGTCCATCAAGAGAGGATCCTTCAGGTGTGCCACAAACTGCCTCTGTGCTTCACTTGGCTCCTCTGTTCCAACAGCAGTGCAAATGAGTCAGAAGGGGCAGAAGCACTGAAAAGTCACTCGTGCCTCGGGAAGGGTTACAGTGGAAGTAACTGTGAGAGGAGGATGGGATGTTATCCCATCTGTCCCTTATCTGTCATGGCCCTGATTTACTTCTCTCTCCTTCCCAGTGCCTGAATGCAGTACGGACCGTGCAGAGCTTGGCCTGTCTGGAAGAGGCTGATCATACTGTTGGCTTCATTCTTCAGCTCTCAAATTTCACAAAGGAGTGGCATTTCCACCTGCCACAACTTATGAGGGACATGCAGGTAGGAATAAGAATATTGCTGTGGATAATACATTGCTTTGGAGTGCAGGGATTTGGATGTCTTCGGAGAAAATGGCACTATATCACTTTTTTATTACCACTCTTTTAATGGGAATTACAGCTGAGGTTATTTGACTGCCCATTCTGTCAGTACCTTGTCTTGAGTGAGGTAAAGTGCTTGGAAAAGTAACTTGGGGAATTCAGTGGCTTACTTTCAGTCTTTAGTGCCAGGTGATTTCAAGAAAATACTGGGAAATTAAGAGACTGCGTGGATCCTTTATGATCACAGCGCTGTGCTTGGATTTTCTAGCTTCTAGCAGTGATAGTGAATAGACAGGGTTTGAGCTTTTATGAGATTTCTCTCCGACTTTATTTCTTTCAGGTGAATCTGTGTTACCTGTGCCAGGCCTGTACGTCCCTCCTGCACAGCCGCAAAATGCTCCAGCACTACCTGCAGGTGAGGGTCCTCAGCAAACTTCTCAGTTGTGTTGCATGTCCATGCTCCCTGTTAGAAGGGAGCTTTATTCAGTATCAAGGGTCTTGGATATTGAATGGATTATTGATAATCCTCGTGGTGATTATTGACACCCATCAACAGTTAGGATTTGCATTTCTTCACAGCAAAAAAAAAAAAAAAAGGTGCAAAGAGTAGTCTGGACTCTGAAAACCTCTGGACTGTGTAAAGCCAGTCCTAGAGAACCAGGAACCTGTGCTGAATGGTGCTGTTGTCATAAGGAAGCTGCATTGCTGTAGGACTATGGAGTGCCATTAATTAAGCCACTGTTGACCTAGTGTCCTTGATTTGATTTAATTTGTTAAAGGCAGATAGTTCTTGTTCTTGGGACATCTTTAGATGCATGAGGTGGAGATGATGCATTGCTGCTGCAGTGTTCCTTCTGCATGGCTCAGGCTTGGTGTGTTGATCATTCTTTTTCTGGAGTGTGGAATCTAAACAGCCTCTGCAGCTGCCTCCCTGCAATGCAGTGTCTCCCCAGCCCACACCAACTGTAGATTCTCAGCAGGTGACAGACTTTGGGTGCCTTGTTTCCTCATTCGCTTTGTTCACAGTGTATTTTTTTTCTCAGAACACTTGTCTTGGTGCAAATATTCATATCTATATTCGAGACTTTCTGTTTTCTTTCTCCACAGACAAAAAATGGCGATTCCCTTCCATCCAGTGTGACTCCCCGGGTGCAGCGTAACCCGCAGGCCTCCTCCAAACACCCCAGCCCCGAATCAGAGGCAGCAGAGCAGAAGGCCCTGCTCACAGTGCAGTACAGCCTCCTCAAAATCCTCAGCAAGTCTCTTGCTGCCCTGCGCCATTTCACCCCTGATGTCTGCCAGATCCTCCTTGACCAGGTAGGGAGAGAGGAGAGGTGCTGCCCTCCAAAGGGGAGAGTTTCCAGCATTTCCAGGGATATTCTGGGTCTGTGTGTCCTGCTCAGTACAGTGACCCCACTGTATACCTGTCTGCTATTCTGCACAGAGCAGGAAGGCAGGAGACAAGGAATCTGCCTTGGGAATCAGGCACTGCACCCTGTGAAGGGAAGACTTGGCTGAGCTTTTGTGTGATCTGCACAAGGCTCTGTGTGTGTGACATTACTGGAGCAGACAATAACCCAGTTGGTTTGTACCTTCAGTACACCATTCTTCAGGAAAAATCCTCTTGTCATCCACCCATGGTGGCGTGACCCAGTGCCTGGTCTCCAGGTTCAGAAAAGGAAGGTGTAATCCTTGATTCTGGCAGTGTCCTCCTGCTAACTGTAGGATAGGACACATCCTTCTGTGCCTCTGGGAGCAGCCAGTACCTTGGTGTGCCAGTGATGGCAGCTATGTGAGGAGAGCCATGGAGTCTGGTTGTGCAGTGCTGTACAGGACACTTTACTGCTCTTGCTGTACACCTGAGATTTGGGAAAGTATCACAGTGCTTCTATTTCTCCATATGAAAAGCGTGATAAGGGACTGGGTATTCCCATTCCTATGGTAACACCATACTCATGGTCTCTGGGATCTCACTCCTCTTTCTGTTCCTTCACAGTCGCTGGACCTTGCTGAATACAACGTGCTCTTTGTCTTGAGTTTCACCACACCAGCCTTTGATTCGGACGTTGCACCTTCCTTTGGGACCCTCCTTGCCACAGTCAATGTGGCTCTGAACATGCTGGGAGAGGTACTGGCCCTTTCTGTGTCTTGGGAGCACGGCAGTTGCAGTGATCCCAGAGAGCTCATTCAACTGATACTTCGAAGAGCATGAGTAGTTCTTTTCTATCTCCTGTCTCTAATGCCTGTCTTTTTTTCCCTCTAAGATGGATAAGAAGAAGGAACCTTTCCCTCAGGCTGCAGGGCTGAATATGCAAGAGGGAACTAAAACCCTCAAGTAAGTTTCTAGTTACTTGATGTGGTTACATCCAAGCAGCAGAAGTCAGAGCTCCTCAGATCACAACTGAAGTGTAGAGGCATTTGCGTGTCTTTGTACCTCCCTTGTGCGTAAAGTCCTTCAATAACTGTTTGACCTGGAAACCAGAGTTTGCTGACCTTTTTGGCTCCTGCTGATTTGCGTTTCTTTGCACAGGTCTCTGCTCATGTTCACAATGGAAAACTGTTTCTACCTGCTCATCTCCCAGGCCGTTCGGTACCTGCGGGACCCGGCTGTGCACCCCCGGGATAAGCAGCGGATGAAGCAGGAGCTCAGCTCGGAGCTGGTGAGCACCTTGTGCTGTCCTCTCTCACGGTTCAATATGTCTTGATGTGGCTGGCCAGTTCCCAGCATGACTGAACGGCCTTGGGCTGCTCTTACTGGCGCATTCCCGTGCCACAGCACCCGGTTCGGGGCGGGAGAGGGCGCGTGGTGGAGCGAGGTTGACCTGTTACACACTCTAATTTCAGAGTACGCTGCTCTCCAGCCTGTCCCGTTACTTCCGCCGGGGTGGCCCCTCTTCACCTGCCAGCGGGGTCCTTCCCTCTCCTCAAGGAAAGTCTGCTTCCAAGCTGGGTCCAGAGGGGCAGGAGCCCTTGTTTCAGCTCGTGCAGGCCTTTGTCCGGCATGTGCAGAGATAGATCCTGTCCTGGCCCTGCCTCCCTTGTCAGGACTTGCAGCAGAACAATTCATGTCCACCACAGAAGGCATCACCTTCAGCAGAGCTGTAATGAGGACTGGGAAGGGAGGGAGGCCAAGTGTGGGCAGTGGTGCACACTGCACTCACCTGAGCAGCGAGATCCCATGGAACTCTTGCCACCCAGGAGCAGAGCCAATGTAAGGAGAGCCCAGCTGGCTCTCCGGTGACCTGCCCACGTGCACGGCCTGCTCGCTCTGTCTGCCAGGGCACCCTGGCTGCGTACAAGCACTGAACAGTTAAAACCTTTATTTTTATAGCTTGTACCTCAGCTGGGGAAGTTGTGGCTGGATGGAGAGAGGAGACACTTTCTGCTGGGCATTAACTCTGCTCCCAACACAAGGTGCAGTCTGCATCTCCCGTGTGGAGTCCAGCTAAGGCACACCCAAGGGATCAGCCAGCAATTCAGAGACCATCTTTCTACTGCTATTTTTGTACTGAATGGTTCAAGGCACGATGATGTATGTGTGCTCACGCCTTCCCTTCACCCTGCAGTCTGTGTGTTGTGTGTGTTTCTGAAGAGCAAGGCCTCACTTAAGGTTTTTACGTCAAAATTCCATTGCTCCAGTCTTGCAGTTTTTTTGTAACTGTGACCTATTTATACTGATATTAAAACCTTTATAGACAGCAGCTGTGTTCATGGGTTTGTGTTGGACACAGCAGCACCAATTCTGCAGTGTCTGGGTGGTGGTTCTGCTGAGCTGAAGTCCCAGCTAATGCTGTGACTTCTGAGTGACAATCCAGAGACTGTTTGAAATGACTGTAATTAAAGGCTGATTCCCTGGGTTTCCCACACCCACTCCCTTTCTCTTACTCTCCTGTCAGGGAACTCGTAGGAGGTTTGAAACGAGCAGCACTATAAAATATTCCTCAGGGATGATTCCCCTGCACATGGTGGTGAGGGCCCTGCACAGGAATCACTGTCTGCAGTGAAGGTGCATCATGTGGTGTAGCTCTAGATCAACAAACTCTTTAAAGTTCTGAGGCTTAGTGTGTATGAAGGACAGTTAGAGAAAGTCAGTGATTATTGCTTAAAATACCGCTGGAAATCTAGACAGACTTATCTAAAGTAAGAAATCAAATTTCAGTGTAGCTGTGAGCTATTAACCTACCAGTTCTTTCCTAAAGAGACACTTGATTGCTTTACCAGCCAGAACCTTTTTCATTTCAATGGTTTTAAGAGACTAGAGCTAGAAAATGAGATTATCTTGCTTTGAGGTTGTTTGGGCTTTTTTACCTTGCAAGCTTAACTGCTGGCAATATCTTGGTACATTTGTTTGATCTAGTGTCACATGCCCTGAGGGCTTTGGAGAGATTTGAACTGGCTGGAGTAAAGTCTTAAAGTAGAAGGGAGAGGGGCTTGTGAGGTGGTCTGACAGTCCTAAACCCAGTGGTGTTTCGATGGGGCAGCCTGTAACCAGAAACACTTCGTGCTGTGGGGGAACTGGGTGTGACCATGGAGAGTTGAGGGTGAGCAACGTGCAGAGACAGCAAATGGGTGAGGGCTGCCGTGGGGAGAGGAATCTGGAATCTGGTCCATCTAAGCAAGTTCAGTTACAGCAGAGGCTGTTCCTTGACAGCTCTGGTCGGGATCTTTCCTTTTTGTTATGGCTTTGGAAGTTACAGAGTGCTCATCACTGTACTGGTGTTCAACAAGAATGGATTCTTCTAGATGTTTATTCAGGCACCAGAGTGAGTTGGTGCTTGGCAGGAGCCCTTGGTGCCAGACAGCAAAAGCAGTGGATGCTGTTGGTTATGTGTATTTTAGAGCTACAGCAGCACTTCAGTTCTGAGTTGTACCTGTCCCTGTCCCTCAGGCACAGAGGGGATCCAGCTGAGGGGGGCTCCCCTGACATCTGCAAAGAAGAGTCAGGAGTAGCAATAGATTTTCCATGTGTTTTTTTTTTTCTGCTGCAGAGGGAACAGAGTGCTGGTGCCAGGAAGAGAATTCCATCTGGCTGCTCTGAGGGAAGAGACCATTTTCTGCTTCATTAAGCTGCTGCTGTTTTTCCTAAAACTGTTTTTCCTCTTTAATGTACCAAGGAGAGGATGTCACTGGCCTGAGGGAAAATATACATGCTGGAAGGGAAATAGGCAGGAGTAAATCTCTAATAGATCAGGAGTATGGGAGTGGTAATCCTGGCAATTTTAAAACTAACTAGAACAGGAACATAATTTGGTTTCCCTGTTCTCTTTAACTAGAACAGCCAAGCATTATTGCTGCACTACAGAGCGTTCCAACAGCTACTTTTCCCAAGAGTTCCTTCCAAGCTGGATGTTAGGGACAAACTTCAGGATTTTAGATTAGCAGCAGATCTAGTTTCCATAACAACTGAAAAAGTCTGTTAGATCTAGAATAGCACTTGGGTTTCTCAGCAGCTGAAGTCATCCTGCTGCTCTATTTTTGCTTCAGGTGCAGGAGGAGCTGTTTTTTCTCAGAGCCCCTGAAGCTGTAGTACAACTGAGATGTGTCAGCTGGGAAAGGACCCACAAAGCTCTGACAGTGTGTTGGGAGTGTCAGGTGGGACAGGAAGGATGAGCAGCTTTGTTTTGCTTTTAACCCCAGCTTCCAAGCCTGGGGTAGCAGGAGGGCACTGCTTTCCACCTGAGCTGCTCCCTTTGTCTCCCTGCTTGTCCCCACAGCCCTGGGGCCGGGGGGAGCAAGGACAGCCCTGAGCCCACAGAAGAGGCTGAGGCAGGAGGTCAGGCAGTTTGTTTATTGGCAAATAAGTGCTGAAACCCATAAGCCCCACAAACACAGGTGCTCGGTGCCCTGTTACATTAGAATGGTCACGATACCTTCGGGGAAAGTGCAAAAGATCAATAAACAAGCAAAGTTAGTTCTGACATACCCAGGGGAAGGTTGTGAACAGAGAGCTTGGTGCAGGTGAGTTTCTCTTCCATCCAGCTTAGGTGGAAAACTTGTGATGCATCAAGTGGAAGTCCTTTAGGTGAGCTCTAGCTAAGAGTTCATTCCAGAGTGAGCAGGCACACACACCTGAGCTAAACCACCCCATCCCTCCAGGACAGCCTGGGTCGTGGTGTGTGTATGGCCAAGAACAGCTCCCTGCTGGGGGTCACAGCAGGTGGGACTGTCCCTTTCTGCACTAGGATGCACCAAGTCTGTTCACTGCTGACATGGGAGGGGAAACATTCATTAAATCAGTGATTCAGGGTGGAAATAAAGTCAGGCTAAAACATGCCTGGACAGACACAATGAAAGAAAAGCCTGGACAATAACACAGGGAGCAAAGCTTGTAAAAAGGCTTGTAAACTTTGCAGTCCAAGAGCAGTTTCCCAGAGGAAATGCAAGCGAGATGCATGGTCCCTTGCACAGAGGTTTGGGGTTAGGCCCTACAGTAGCAGGTTGGTCTCCACAAAGAAATCTTCCAGCTTCAGGGGACAGGGGTAGGTGGGAGCCCCCAGGCCCCAGGATGGTGAGTGTGGCTCATGGCCAGCCGTGCACTGCTGGTCTCCCTCGGCTGAGCGGGGTGGGTGGGTTTAACAGGCTCCTAAATCCCAACTGCAGCCTCCTTGCCTTACGTGTCAGGGAGGGTGTGTGGGACACTTCCCTACTGGAATGCTCGATGGTTGGACTTGGGCAATTCTGCTGCTGGAGAAGAGAGGAGGGGAGGGGCAGACAGGCACTAACCCACACCAGACACGAGGGAAGTGTAACTGGTGAGCAGCTGCTGAGGGACACAGCTCGCTCGCCCTGGGAAAAGCCACTGTGAGGAACAAGACTGGGACAGGGAAGAGAAAAAGTAATCAAGGAATCTTGTGCCATCAGGACTAATGTCAAAGCAGGCTGCACTGGTAGGTAACAAATTCAGCCTTGGGTGCCATCAGCCCTTTCCCAAAACCTCACCATAACAGTTTTCCCACTTCTTTCCCACAATTCCCATATTAGCAATGGAGTGTTGACCCTGAAGAGAGCAATGGTCTCGGATGAGGAAATCCGCATTAGAAGTGCCAGATGAGGGGTGCATTCTGCTTGTACATTCTTCTTCCTTAACGTTTAACTTAACAGTTCCAAATAAGTGACAGGAACTTTCCCTTTCTGGTTCCCTCTTTCCCCTATGAGCCAGTCTGGATCCATGCCTGGCAGGCTGTACACAGTGATCATCTGGGGAGAGAATACAGCACATTAGACAGGACCTTACTCTGCAGACAGAGCCAAGAAATTTAGTCAGATGGGGACTGAAAGAACAGTAATTCCTGAAGTTCATTTAGCAGGCATCTGTGCCCTTTCCCTGGAGCTATCTGCAGCTTTAACACAAGATCTATGGAAAACTGCCCAGTGATGTCCCTGTTGCTTTTTCATTCTGCAAAGTGACTCAAGGTACTTCTACATGTTGCTTTGTCATCCCTTCTGAATATAGAAGTGCAGTCTAGAGAACAGAAAAGTTTCCAACTTGCTGATTGTCCTTTTTTTCTCAGCATGATGAGAGCAGGCCTCCAGCCAACAGCTTATCCTATGGCTCTGGATAAGGCAGCTGTATTTGAGGGTCACAGTGAAGTTACTGAGTATTGGAGTATTTTATTTTGGGCTCCAACAGGAACTGAGGAGTTATTTGGGTGATGTTAAATAGTAAATGGCTGTGAGCACAAGCTCACTGCAACTTAGCAGGTACTGGTATCCAGGTAAAGACTCTCTTATTTTCATAAAGCAGGTTTTAGGGGCAGGAAAAGGAACCAAAGTCCTTTGGCACACCACGGGCTGCTGGGCAGTTATAGCCAAATCCAACACTCAGGAAAGCCACCAACCTCATCTGCAAGAAGTGCCAGCTCGGTGCTGTCAGCTGCTTCGTAGTCGTAGAGGACTCTGGCCCTGCGTGTCCCACTGGCAGGAGGCTTGACTTCGTTGGGGTTCAGCACACCCTCTGCCACGGTGTTGGGCACCCCAACAATTGTGGGCACCACTGGAATTGTAGGCACAGCAGGGAGCGTGGCAGCAGCAACAGCTGCAGGAGAGGTAGCGGCTGCAGGAGATGCGGATTCTGCGTTGCCTACGAATGTGCCTGAAAATCTTACACAGGAGAAAAAAGCACAGTTCAGGGAGGCTCCAGCCTGAGGAACCACGAGCTCTTCCTTTCAGCAGTTGCACTGCAGTGACAATGCTCAAGCGTTGCAGCCTACATGCCCAGCTGTAACATACCCACACTGCCCTTCACGTGGGGAAACACCCTCAGTTCTCAGGTGCTGAGACTGTCCAGCAAGTGACACTTGTCTGCCTGTTTTGACTCCAGTGCCCTGTTTCACCAGCTTGCAGAGTACCAGACTGACATGTGACACTGCAGAGGGGGCTGGACAGGTGCTGCTCTTGGCTCTGTTTGACTGGGTCCATTGTGCTGTGTCCTCACCCTGCTCTCACATGCTCTGTGTTACCTGTTCTGCCTGCTAATTCTTCAGGAAAGGGATGGGCATTGCTGCTGTTGAACTGGATGCCACAGCTGGTGGCTCCCAGATGCTGCAGGCTCTCTAAAGAGAGACAGCAATGGAGCTCAGGCTCAGTTATCTAAGGGGGTACAGCTCTGGCCCTGGCAGTGATCACACAGAGACCTCAGAGTCACTGAGGGGAGGCGAGCCCTCAGAGCTCATCCTGGCCAATATCATACTTACATTTCTCCTTTGGAGCTGCAGGCATGGAAAAAGAACAGAACAGGAATGTGAGTGATCACATAGAGGCAACAGCCTCGGTCAGGCCTGTGCTGGTGTGACAGTACCAGACTGAACATCCCACCCACCCCATGGGATGTGCAGCCAGCAGCACGGAATATGGAATCTGGGATTTGTTACTGCTGCAGCAGAGCATGCTCAGGCTCATTGCTTGGCAACAGGAATTTGAGGCCCGTGTGATCTAACCAATTTAGAGGAAGAATGTTCAAACTCCCGTGGCCACTGTGCTTTGGGAGGAATCTAAAAAGCCAACGGCAAAGCCTGCTCCAAATGCACCACCACCAGGACTGGTCACCACTCTGTAAACTCAGAAGCTGTCAGAGCTGTGAGGGCACTTTCTAACTTCTGCCCAACATTGTGATGTGGGAGGGGAAAGGAGATCAATAACCTTGAGAGAAGTAAAAGCAGTCTCTTGTCTTACCTGCCCAGTTGCTTCTGCAGGTCCAGCATGAACTGGTAGCACTGAGCATAGTAGTTGGTCTGAGACTCCACAAACTCGTGGAGACAGCGAAGATGATTCACCTGGAGGGAAAAGGACCATCAGCTTGACTGAGTTTGGTTACCAGGCACAGAAACTCTCTTGCTGCAGCTACTGCTCTCCTGAGGTACCCCGAATTTACCACCTCTTCTACCTCTATTCCACATGCAGGACTCTATGATCCTCTTGGCAGGAGCCAAGAGTCTCTGTAGTCCCTGTCAGCCCCGGGTGCCCAGGAGGACTCACGTGTGTGCTGCTGATCCCCTCCAGCAGCAGACGGGTCACCTCTGCCTGGCGGTCGAACTCGGTCTGGGTGAGCCTCAGCTCGTGCTCCGCCTGCAAACAGGATGGGGGCTCAGGCAGCACAAGGCAGGAGCCCTGTTCTGCCTCTGCACCCCCCTACCCCCACACCCCCCTTTGGCAGCAAGACACGGGTGCTGCAGGATCCACGTGCAGCCGTGACACTGAGCAGCAGGCACAAGAGACCCTGGGTTGGGATCCCAGAGACCTCTTGGCTGCATTTCAGCTTGATTCCTTCTTAATCCTACACTGGATCACTGCAGGTGATGGAATGGCAGCTCAAAACTGATGCTGGGAAGCTCCTTTGTTAATCCTGAGGTATGTGGAAAGCCAGTCCCATGCCAGCTCCGGTCCCTTTAATCACCTCTTTCTTCACCTGCAGGCATAGGAATGTCACAGCCTCCCTAGGCTTCTCTCTGGAAGTGCAGTGGTTTTCTTTTTATCACCACAGAACAAAGGCTGAGGCCAGGCAGCATTTACCAAACTGCTGCTGCTAATTAAAGCTGCAATGGAGATGAACATCCCAATCCAACTTCTACCCAAGAGTCTCCTTTGGGGCTAGTTACTGATTCTGAGCTAGGAGGAATTAAACGCTGGTGAACAGCAGGCAGCTCCACAGCAGGCTTTGGGAATTCAGAGACAGACTCACACTGGAGACCCATCTGTCCCCCATCACCAAACAGTGCTGGGGCACTGGGGCAGTTTTGCAGTACCAGAATACCCAGGTGGATCCTGGCACCGAGATCTCCGGAAGTGCTGGAGCAGCCAAGTGTTCTGGTGCCAGCTCTCCCCTCCTGCTGATGGAAAAGGGGTGACAAGCAGGCCCACGTGTTCTCTCCAGCATGCAGTATTCCTCAACACCAGTGCTGGAGTCCTCTTGGGATGTGCTGTGACCGGTCACAGAAGAGTGACACCCACTCAGCTCCAGCTCACTGGAAGGAGTACCCTTTCCCCTCCCCAGGAGCGAGCAGCCATCAGAGGCGTGCAGCCTTGGTGCAGGGGTTCCTTTTGCTGCTTTGGGAATGCCCTGACCATTCTGACCCAGGACTGACGTGTATGGAATTGAGCCCAGAGGGCTGATCCAGCCAGGCTCACAGTCTCAGAGCAGAAGCCACATCACTGGTGACCCCAGAGGAAACCCAGTATTCCCAGCAGGACAAGCTGGAGGTGCTGCTGGGGCCAGCACAGCTCTCATCTGGTACCAGCATTACCCGTGTAGAGCCAGGCTACAACAAAGAAACGCTTTGACTGTCTTTTAATCAGATTTGTCTATTTTAAGCTGCAACTCAATTGATCTATTTTCTTGCATCCTCTGTATGAAGGGTATTATTTAAAGGAGAAGGGGGAATGTAACAGGAAATACCAGTGCAATGCCTTCAAAACACCAACTGATTCTTGCTCCTGTGAACTGAAACTCCAGTATTCAGAGCTATTTAAACTTGTGCCAGGCAGACTCAGCTCCATTTGGTGCTGCCTGGGATTTGCTTCTCCCTGCCAACTCTGAGCAGTTGCAGGATGTAGTTTCCTATAAAGCCAGAGCTGGATGGTGACCTGGGAGGCCCCTTCCAGTCTTGTGCTTCTCCAAGACATGGAGAACTTCAACATTTACTTATATACTTTGGTCTATCCCAGCAGAATAACCCAAAGAGACAGGATAGAGGAACAGATCCTTGCATGCTCATAGCTGACTGTAGCCAGCTTGTTTGGTTGAGGGACTGAAGGATTTAAAGAACAGGAAGAGCTGGTTCAGGAACAGCCAGTCCATTCTGCAGATGCCTTTGGAGTAAGGCAGCAACAGGCTGCAGCCATGCACAGCGCACACCTTCTGCCAGCCTGCACTTCAGGCTTCATGGCAATGCTTGCTGGGGGTGTTCGAGGTGTGGAAGGAACAGGATCCCAGAGGGTGTCTCTGGAAGCTCCATGCTGTGCTGGAGCTCCACACAGAGCTCACTTTGGTCTCAGCCCTCCTTCCATCTTCATGGGCAAGTCACACTTCCCTTTCAGAGTCTCCACGGATCAGAGGGGTAAGTCCAACTCATCCACAGAGAATCAACTCCATGAGGCTTCAAACCTCGTCCCCCCCGCCATCGACCGAGCTGTTCCCTGCAGCAGCTGGGGCTGTGCACGGGAAATGCTCTGTCCTTGCTCCAGCTCTGTGCAGAGCCAGCTGGATGGATCAGGCCAGGGGCTGCCAGATGCACACGGAGGATCAGAGCCTTGGCCACAGGAGCAGAGCTGGGTCACACCTCAAGCATCAGCTCTGCTCCTGTCACACAGTGCAGTGCTCTGAGCCTCCTTTTACCACACACAGACACACGCCTGGATGCCAGAGAAGTGTCTCCCACCAGGGACAGCCAATGGGCCCATGGCTCATCCCAAGCCACTGTCACTGCGCTGAACCACACAGAGGGGTCAGGGCTGGGGCACACAACAGCAGCAGCCCCTGATCCTCCCCTGTCTGTGAGCAGGAAGGGTTCCACAGCACCCCCGTCCCCTGAACACCCCCAGAAGGTTTGAGCACAATTCCAGCTGGGTACTTACTTTTTCCACCTCGTCGCTCCAAAGCTGTAGGGGCCACAGAGCAACAGGAAAGGAGATCAGTGTTGGAGACGTCGCGAAGCACTCGGCATTAACACCAACAGGCAAGGGCACTCCATGGACAGCAGGCCAACTCCAGGGACAAGCCAGCCCTTCACCCAGCAGCAGCTGCCAGATCCATGCCCCGTCCCCTCATTCCTGCACCCTCGAGCTCAGTTTCACAATGGGAGAGCAAGTTCATGCCACCAGAGCCAGCAGCATGCCAGCTCTGCTCCCTGCCAGGGCTGCTATAGCCACTGCATTCCATAGGCTCCAGGAAAAAAAGGATTAACAGCAGAGTCCTCTGCACAGCAAGGCTCACTTTGCTGAAGCTGCAGAGGTTGGTGTTGAAGGACAGCCCTTCTTTTAGGATTGCGGAGAGGCAAGTGAGCTTTTTGAGCTCAGGCCACACAGAGGCCACTGTTCCTCACCCATGGTCCAGAGAGCTCAGATTAGTGGGATAATCCACCCAGCCTGCACTGCCAGCAGGTCTGTTTAGCCACACCAAGGAGGAAGCAGGGGCTGGCTGCTGTGTCTGAGCCAGGCAAAACATCACACGACTCCTTCCCACTCTCCTTCCCCACAGGGGCAGACTTAGGGCAGCACAACACTGGACACCTCCAGCTGCTTGTGGGATCTGGCTTCAGGACACGAAACAGTGAACAGAAGTCACACACAGCAATGGCAAAGGGAGAGAGGAGGTAGAAAAACACATTGAGCCTTCCCAGAGGTCCTTGGCTTGGCCTTTACTCAGCAGCCAACTGCTGCCTCAGTCCTGGCAATGTGAAATCCCCCTGGATCTGGGAGGCAAGCAGGCTGCCTGCAACACCCACACCAGTGGGGCCAGGGGAATGTCCTCTGTGCAGCTCAGCTTCACCACCCAGTGTCACCCCTGCAGGTCAGGGCAGGTCACCAGACACAGCTGAATTTGCACTGGGGGCACCTGTGCTGGACACGGGGGTCAGAAGGAGAACAGGCTCTGTTTGGACCGGGCTCTCCCAGCTTGGCTTTGCTCACCAGCTGTCCTCAGGTGGGTTGTGGGAGCCCCAGGTGCAGAGAGACTTCAGCAGTCAATATAACGAGCACCTGTAGGACCTGCCTGTACTGGGGAGGGGCTGAAGCAGGAAGGTGTTTTTCCAGGCTCCTGGGATTGCTTCCTGCTCCATGGTATGTAACCTGACTGGCATCTCTTACTTGAGTAGAATTATTGTACTGGTCTGGGTGCTGAGGTGGGTGTTTTCTTTGACTTTTATGGGGATGTTTTGTTACTGCAAATCAGGAACTGGTTGGAGTAAGGCCTTGCCAGTTTCAGCCATGTGTGGGGACACAAGTCCTTTCCCCTTCTAAGGGCTCCTGCTCTGGAAGGAGGTGGTGGAAGCATCCTGTAGGAAGCGTAGAAGCAGATCCTGAACTGCTTCTCTGGCACAAAGCCTTGCCACATCCCCACGTTTTTGGAGCAAGGTTTACTACAGAAGCAAGGGGAAGCTTTCCCTCTGATCCCAGGCCTTCCTACTCAGACATTGTGGACAGTACTTAAGCCATGTCAGGCCCATTTAACCAGTGCAGCACCCACTGAATTTGTAGCCAGATTCATTTCTCTTCCGTTGCCTTTACTGTGCCACCTCCAGATCTGACCCTGTGGTGTTCTGGGACAGTCCAGCTTTGCCCAGATCTGTCCCCAGGCTAAGACTCTGTGTGGCTCCTTTTTGGACAGCTCAGAGAACAGAAAAGGCCATGATCTGCTATTGTCTTCCTGCATACCAGCTCAAGCCAGAGGAATCCTCTTTAAGGTACTCAATACGTTTTTCCTTGGAATCATTCCTAGGAGTACACCGCGTGGCAGGGTCTGAGAGAAAGGAATATTTAGGCTTGCACAGCCCACATACATCTTCTTACACAAAAACAAAAGGTCAGTGTGGGAGAGAGGAGAAATGGCTCCTCAGCCTCCAACTCGTACAAAACAAGCGAGGTGCTTTTTTCTTGGATTTAATTCCATCTGAGCCCTCCTGTCATGGAAGGGGAAAAAAAATAAAAGCACCATGTTATCCACCTCTCCAAGAACCAACAATGTAAATTTAGAATCCAAATCAGAGCCCTGCTGAGGGCGTGTGGTCCAGGAGAGAGCTGACCTGTTTGCTCACCTGTAAGACAAAGCTGTTACCTTGGGCATAACCAACCCCTCCCTCCAGAAAGGAGCCGAGCTCAAGAGCGAGGTGAGCAGCAGCCACTGCTCTGCACTGTCAGTGCACACTAAGAAGTAGCACAAGGACTCTGGCCTGGAAGAAAAGCAGAGCAACAGGATGAAGAGCTCCTACCTTGCTGCAGTGCCTGACCCCTTGGGATGAATGCTGGGATTAGAGAGCTCGCAGCAAAGCAGCCCTGCCCGTACAGAGCTGGGGAGCAGCCTGGGCTCAGCTTGTGTTTTGCTAATTAGAGATGTAAATGTAATTCAGGTCACCCCTGCCAGTGCAGCCGGACTTCAGGTGGCCCTTCACCCACCAAATGCGGCCTCTGAAGAGAGTTTTAGAGGCCACAAGGCCTGACACTGGTCAGGCTAGCACATTTCCCACAGGCACTCCTGGTAGGAGGCCCTGCAGTGCAATCATCAAACCCCATCGGGGTCAGTGCAGGCTGCTCTCCCAGAACCCTGCTCTTGCTGCCCAGTGCCACCAGCACTAGCAGAGCCTGATGAGGGAGCACTGAACTAGGCACAGATGTCCCAGGGTAGACACTTGTTGGCTAAAAATCCTCACGAAATCTCTTCTCCTGTTATGTTCCTGTATGTGGCACCTGCTCCCCAGAGCAGCTTTGCAATAGAGCAGAAGCAGATCAAGGTACTTTTTGGTGAGGGCTGGACGTGTCCAACTGAGTATCTGGGCACTCCAATTCAACGCACGTTGTACAAACTTGTCTTCAGGTGTGCTTTAGCCCTGGGGAATAGTCATAGGATACCCTGGTCTATTCAGAGGCAGGGAAAGCCCAGTTTCTCTCCTCTGTGTCTCCTAGAGCTTAACTGCAGTCCCTTGGAACAGAGATTCCCAAGGGAAAAGCCAGAGCCACAAGCTGGCTCTGAGCTGCACCAGGAGCCAGCAGAACCGAGCAGTTGCTGCAGCATCATCAGTATCAGCTTCTACCACGGTACTCTCATCACTGAGCCTGGGACCAATGGAAATAGTTTTCTAGGTATTGTGCAAAGCTATTTCTGATCCCAGCATCGCTCTCCAAGGTCAGGACAGATCGCCCTAGGAACTAACACTGATGCTGTCAGCTCAGACACACCTCTGTCTCCAAATGGGATGAGTTTCCCATTAACCAAATCCAGTTTGTTTCCATAGTGGTTTTTTTTTTCTGAGAAGGCTGGGCCGTCCTTTTTCATATCTGCAGATCCCACTCCCCAGCACTTCTACTCCCAGATTGTTCTATTAGCAGGCATCAGTGTTGTTCTGAATGCTAGTTAGGAAGCAAGATGATCAGTTTTCAACATTTTAATGAGAAATGTGACATTGTGCGATGGGGAGCCATGAACACAGCATGGGAAGTCAACTGCTTGGTCACACCCACTCAGTGCAACAGAGTGGAGATGCAGCGGGCTGTTCACATACCCCAGGCACATCTGGCTGTGGAACAGCTGCCAACACAATGAAACAGTAAAAAATGATCTCTGTTTGCAGAATAGAGAAGCCTGCACTCTTATTGACACTGGTGGCAGAGAGATTCCTCCACCTTTGCTTCTCTTGACCAGCTACAAAGCCTCTGACACCACGGTACAGATCAGGCAGTCGCATGTGCGACACTGCCACTGTCCAGCTGGAACCATCCAGAAAGGCCACTTTTGGAGTTTTGTTCCTCTCAATTGCTCCACTAGCAATAGAAATCCATCAGAAGATCACCACTAGAAATGTGGAAGAGGGCTGGCAGGGAAGCTGGTTTGGAAAGCAAACCCAGCTGCAAAGGGCCAGACCCTGAGCAGGCCCCCGCACAGGGGTGATGTGAATCCTCAAGGCCGAGTCAGCAGAACCCTGGGCAGCCCACGTCACATTAAAATGTTGAAAACAGCAGAGCACTAGGTCTGAGTTTACATCAGGTAGAGAGAGGGGCAGGAAGAGGCTGGAGAGGCAGTATCCAGGAGGAGGCCGTGTCCAGGAGGAGGTGATCTTACCGCTGATGCGCTGGCGGAGAGCACGTAATTACGAGGTCTGGTTTCCTGAAAGTCAGGCACAGCCTGGGGGGGAATAGAGTGTTATGTACAAGGCACCAGAGGAGTCAACAGGAGTCACTGGGCGATGGGTGGAACAAGAGACCAGTGGCTTTTTCCCTGCCTGTGCTGGGAGCTTTCCTCGGATTCTGATGAGAGGCAGGAGGGAGGTCTCCCGATGTCTCAGCAGGGCTGCGTGGAGGCCGGGCTTGTGCAGCGGGAGGTGGACTGGCTTGTGCAGTCACACCTGGTACTTGAACAGCAGACTCTCCTGCTGTTAGAAACTCTGCCTGTACTTAGAGCTATCAGCTCGTATAGCACGATCCCGAGGGCATTCCCATTCCCTTACAGCCAGCAGGTTGCTCTTGTTGCATTAGCTCGGTCCCGTGGGCAGGACCTTCCTTCCCCTTGTCTCCTGCCTGCAGTCACTGCACAGGGCCTTGCCCTTACGGCAGGAGTGTTTACCAGCACTGGAGCACCCCTTCCACAGTGCCTTCTACTGCTCTCACTCTCTCCAAGCCATGTTTCCTCTTAATGGAGCCAGATCTGCTGTTTTTAGCAAGGAACATGGCTTAGCCAAGCCAGGTCTAGCCAAAGGCAGTGTAGGAGTTTTCATCCCATCCAAGCCACCTTCTCCATAGCTAAACTTCTGCCCTGGGGCAGGAAGACTTGAGCACTCTGGAGTCCAGTTTCCTCACTGGAAGTGCAATGGATTCAGTCCACTCCCACACAGTTATGGGCTCATTAGCCACCACATAACGTGGTGCTTTTATTCATATTATTTTAGGACAAGGCATCCTCCTGGGATGGCCTTTGGTTGTAGCACCACCTGAAGAGACAAACTGAGCTGCCTGACACCAGGAATCCTCCTGGCCAGCCCTTACTGCACAGTGGCTGCTGTGCAGGGCTGGCACAGTCCTGCTGGATCCCAGCTCTGGCATTAATCCCCTCAGGCCCCTCGTTTTCTCTCCCAGGTTAATCTCTCTGTAGTCACCCAGATCCACTTATACACACTGACCCACTTTGCTGGCCCCGAGCAGCTGGCTGGAATGAGTGACCAGTGTGTGGACGAGCAGTCAGACAGTCCCAGCAATCTTTTTTTTTTTTTTTCCATACCATTTAGGAGTTTTAGGGATGGCTGGAGGAAGGAATAAGGAGGAGCAATTCCTATTACAAGTTAAACCTGAATATAGGGAGAAAAATGCACCAGTGAGGTTTGAGGCCAGCTTAGCAAGTAGGCTGGACTCCTCCCTGTGGGGAGGAAGGATGTTTCACAGAAATAGCTGCTTATGCTTTTTGTTTTTTAAAGATCAAGAGCAACTGAAGAAACCTCTCCTCCCAATCCCTGGTCTCCAGGGAGTCCCAAAACTAGTCACAGCACATGGGATGAAGGAGGCAAGCTTCTCTTGTACTTCTGTGCATGGAGAAGTTGTATTTGCAAGCAGTGGTCAAAAGGGACCCACCTCCCTCCCCCTTCTACTCTGGTATTGGGGAAAAGGGGCAGAACAGCACCACAACCAGATCATCCTGCCTGTCATTGTCTCTGGGCTGCCCTTCCAGAGAGGGATTGGGCACCCAACCCCAACTCCTCCTGCCTGCAGCCGGAGAAGCCCAGGGGGGTCTTTAGGGGAGCCCCTGCCTCTCTTGAGCACTGCTTGCAGGCAGCGTGGATGGACCTGAGGGATGCTCCAGAGGGGCTGCAGGCAGGTCTCTGACACTCCCATCCTTCTGGAGCACCTTGCCCAGGCAGCCACAGCCCTGATCACACTCAGAACATGCTGCAGGGCCAGTCCCAGTGGGACAAAGGAGTTATGAATTTTCTTTTTAAAAATGGGAAAGAGACAATGAGAGGTGTTAAAGAAAAAAAAAAAATCACGGCACTGTTAGCACAGTCAATACTCACATCTCCCTCACACTGAGCAAATTACAAAGAAACAAAACAAAAAGGTTAGTAAACAAAACAGCATCAACAGGAAGGACAAAGCACAGAGTCCGTGGGAAATGCACAAGCCCAGGTGCTCCACAGCAGCTCACGGGGCTGGGCAGCAGCACTCGGAGGGGCATCACGAGACAGAAGCTGTGGGAACACGAGTTTGCACTACAGAGGGGAAGAGCAGCAAGAGAGAGGTGAGCTGGGGTACTTCAGCTTGGATGGGAGGTGTGACACAGGATTCCGAGCACGTTACAGGGAATGCTGTGATCTAGATGAGGTGTCTAGAGCAGAGGAGGCAGCTCTCCCCAGTGCTGGGAGCTTCCACCTTGTCATCCAGCAGTCAGGGAGGCACCCAGAGCCCAGGGACCCCATCTTTAAGCTGAGCTGGGTGAGAGATGGGCCCCCACAGCAGCAGCTGAATTTGCTCTGCTGTGACAGTCAGTGTTTCAGCCACTCTGCTGCTTTGAGGCTTGGCCTAGGGAGAACACCCTGGAGAGCCTGGATTGGCTCTGCACGTGCCTGGGGCACCCCAAAAGTTCCAGTGGGAAACAAAGCTTTTCTTTTCCAGCTACAGGGGAGTCCCTCGAGCAAGGGTGTAGGTGAAAGGCCTTGGGATCACCTCCTGTAGGAAGCAAGGTAAAGAGGGTGGAAAGGGAGGAAGCACAGGAGGTACCTGAATTCCTGCTCTGATCTGAGCTTAAAGATAAAGCAATGGCCACCAGTTCCCCCTGAGACTGGGGGCACTGCCCCCTCCAGAAGTGGAATGGGGAATTCCTGAAGTTACTTTCAGAGGATCTGGGGGACCTGCCTGATTAGAGAAGGCTTTTTTAAAAGGGCAGCTACTACTGCTGTTCACAGCTGTCCTGTGTAGGTCTGAGCACGCTGTCAGAACTGCTGATGGAGGCTGCTGAGTTTAGCACAGCTTCCCCATCTGCCGTGGATGTAATTGGAGCTGGAGGAAAGGGAAAACACCCGGGAACTGGCTACCGAGGGAGAGACAAGGCCAGAGGTCCAGCTGGCAGATGGTTAGAAACAGGCTTGTAGCAGGGCTGCTGGGCTGGTATCCCAGTGCATTCAGAAACTGACTGACAAGGACAGCCTGATTCTGACTTGCACACATTTGCCAGTTGAGCTCCTGGCCCCAAGGCAGAAGCAGAACTTGGCAGGTCCTTGTGCCAACAGCCAGAGCTCTACAGGATGACAACCAGCTCCAACCAGGCCCTCCAGGGAACCCATCAGTACCCAGGGTGATGAATTCCCCGAAGCCAGAGGGCAAGACAAGCCTGTAACCAGAGCACCATGAACTGAGTGAGCGGAGAGGCTCAGGGATGGACCTTGTAGCCAGTCTGACCCTGGCCACCCCGTACCTGCTCCCACAGCACTCCTGCCTGGGAGCTGACAGAATCCTAACTAGTCTGACAGGCTGGGACTGCTGCAGAGCTCCAGCAGCCTTTCCCTGGTGCACCTCCCAGCTCAGCTCTCTCTTGGCTTGGCTTGAGATCCCCTGTGAAAATTAGCAAGTCCTCAGAAGAGGCAGCCTTTTAGTTACTAGCACAACTCATCCAGCAACCCTGATCAGTCAGGAGGCAGGAGCCTGGGTCAGGTGCAAGTTTCCAGACTCCAGAAGCTCAGAACTGTTTGCTTCAACAACTCCTCCAAGGCAGGACATCTCAGAAACAGGCACATGGCTCCTGCTCCCAGTTCCCTTCCAGCCCAGATGAGGAATTCCCCCACCTGTGCCTGCCAGAGACAGGACACAGCAGGGTAACCTAATTTTTGACCATGTGAGCCAAGCCCTGGGGCCAGAAGGATGGGGAGGGAAATGAGGGAAGGAGTTACCGCTGCTTTTGCCTCGGCAGCTTTGGCCTTCTTCAACCTGGCTTTGCAGGCATCCAGATCCAGGCGTCGGTTCTGCAGGATCCTCCGCTCTTTCTGGAAGGGACAGGAGATGGGTCAGAGCAGATTGCTTAGAAGCATGGTTGAGGAGGGGATGTGGTATCACCTAGGAATCAAATCTATTTCTTTATCAAAACATGCCAGGGAAAAAGAAGCTGTTGCTATGCTCATCTCCTTAGCAAGAGTTTTGGGGCTGGTTGCCAGGGATACAGGATAACCTCCTGGAAACAGGGCAGCCTGTGATGGGTGGTGCCCACAAGCTGCAGGAGTGGGGAAATGAGTTACTTTCCTCATGCACTTCAGCTGGCAGCCCTTCCCTATCAGAGGGGGAACCCGAGCAGATCTAGGGTTGGTATTCCCTTGTCCTTGCATTCTTTAAGGGGAGAGGTATGGAGTCAACATTTGTCATAGGGAAAGAAAAGGGGTTCTCTTAGCACTGTTTCTCCCTCTCCCCCTGCCCTCCTTGTCTCCAGGGACGTGACAAGCTTCCCCTTCCCTGCTACCACACTTACAGAGATGGTTCTCCAATCCCCTTCCAGGAAGTTGCGCAGTGGGGTCAGGAAGTTGATGGAGGCAGAGTGGATGAATTCCCGTTCTGCTGCACCCAAGCGCCTCTGAGTCTCTCCAACTTTTATCAAAGTCTTTCCTGCAACAACAGGAACCCTCAGCTCCAGGAGAAACCAATTAATTACCATGTGTTGCCTTCAGCCAACTCATCCGGAGCTTCCAGACTCCTGTGGTGGGGGACATAGGCACAGCTGTACCTGGCCTGGGCAAAGGTGACCATGCCTGTCACACACCAGCTCCAGCCCTACCCACTCTGCTGCTGGCCTGAGGCATCTTTTCACTGCTCCCAGGGCAGCTCTGATCTTATCTATCTGCTGAGGCACTTATGCCACTGATGTATTTTACTGCTCTACCTGCTTGCGCAGAATGATCCTTCTTTGCCTCATAAAACAGAGGCACAGGAACAGAGCAGCAAATTAAAAAGCACCAGAGCAGAAAACATGACTTGATTAGGCAGTGTTGGCTATAGATGCAGTTACAGCTGCTCTGGCTGTAACAGGACTCACTATTGAACAACTATTGATTTGGAGAGCAGGAACAAAGCTCATGGCAGGGGCAAGGACAGCTGGAAGTGAAGGCTGTGTCTCCATGCAGCTCTGCTGTTTAAAGAAACCAAGAATTCCCCCAGGAAGGGACAACTGTGAGGATTTAAGAGCAGAAAGGTGCTCTGTGTGGTCAGGAAGGAGCCTGCTGCAGACATTGCAATGCAAACCAGTATTAGGCATATTCTCTTGGGAAGGGATGGATTCCCAGGACTCCTTCACTAGCCAGGCTGACTTACCATAAGGTGTCCCTGGCCCAAAGTCATTGGCTGCCTCTGTCATGTACTGTGCCAGCAGCTCCCCATTGGTGACCCGGGAAGGCACCTTCCGGTCAAGCTTCTCATACAGGAATTCTTCTACTCTGGCACCTGGAATGAGGAGACCGGGGAGGGTCAAAGAGGGTCCCTGAACTGGGATTCATGATAGCCCAGCCCATGCAGTCCTCAGTGATGCACTGCACAGCAGGCACCAGTGCCAGGAGCAGGTGCCCCTGCCCCACCGCACTGCCAGGCTCTGAGGTGCTCTCAGCTGCGCAGGGAAGAAGGACAGGCCCTGCAAAGACACATTTCTCCCAAGCCCCACAAACTCTACAGGGCTCTCTGCCAGAGGCCATGTCTTTCACCACTGAGCTGCAAGTGACATTTGTCCTTCAAGCCTTAGGAGAAGTTGCACTTACTCGGGTTTGGCTGTAGCAGAACTTCCGTCTGACGCAAGATCTTCTCTGTCCAGTTCTTTGTGCAGTCTGCCCTGGCCAGAAGGTTTTCAAAGTGGGCATCAAGTTCAGTCTTCTCAGCCTGGCCTAGCTTTTCTTCAGTAAACTGCAGGAAGAAGGCAGTCATTAGGTCTGTTCTTCCAAAGCAAATTTGGTGTGTTATAGAGCTAACAAGGGACAGTGAAGCTGCTTTTGTCTTGTGTATTTACCTGAGAACAGAGCTAAAAACCCTTCAAGATGTCATTCTTTGTTCCCAGGCATCTTTCAGGGGAAGAGGGCAAATTTTTTGCCCAAGAGTAGAACAAGCATCACCTAAAAATAGACTCCAGGTTTGAGAGGTGTTCCAGAATAAGTAACTTTTGATAAGGTCTAGTACAAAAATACTCCAGTTGTGAGGGATCTATTTAAATATGCACGTGGCTTCCACTACTTAATGGAGAAGAGCAACAGACATCCTTCACATGAGGGAAGGTGCTAAATCCCTTCATCTCCTACTGACCAACTCTGTGTCCTGCAAACCCAAGGGCTCAGGAATGCCACTACCACCTCAAGTCAGGAGACTCAAATTCAGGATTTAGATAAAACCACTTCCAGCAAGTGACTGTTCTTCTGGGACACACTCTGAAGCTGGGAATTGAAATGTAACACTTTCCAACTCTTCCCAGCACTCAGATTCATACTGGCAATGGACAATCCCTCCCTCTGCAGCTCCTTTTAAGTTTAAAATTAGCAGCAGGGAGAATTAAGCTGTGCAAGTCTCCAGTGTTTTCATACTGGGCAGTGACATCTGACCAGGTTTGTCAGAGATGCAGTATCAGATGGCCTGGACACCCTCCATTGCTTCCTTGAGGGATTTCTGAGAGAAGAGCCCATTCTCTCTCATCCCATCCCCATTTCCCACATGCTTCTTTCAGTGAAGTTGGCCAACTTCAGTGTATTTTTAAGCACAATTTCCTGCTCTTGACAGAACCAGCATCTTATTGGATCATGCTAAAAGACCCTTTAGTCAGCTGTGCCATTTGGGATCCTACAGAGGCTCCAGTTGTCCTTTAACCCTTGTTAGTGGTCTCTGATGCCATTGCTGCGTTATCAGGACGTGGTACTGTGCAATACTGGCACAGTCAGATGCCAAAGATTAGAGCCTGGCTAAAGCTCTTAGCTGAAATGCCTCTCCCGTCCCATCTACCACTGGTACCTTCTCCTCTCTGCTTTCCTACACCAGAGCTCAGCTCTAGATGGGCCAAAATGTCCCTTCCATGGGGTCTTGCTCTGGTGCCTGCTGCCCTTCCTGAAAGGCTTCCTGGCCAGCTCTGTTCCTTTCCCATCCAGCACAATGCTGGGAACAAAGTGAGATAAGGAGAGCCCAGAGCAGGGGCAAACAGCCCTTGGAGTCCTGTTACCAGATATCTGAGATATACAGGCCCCCCAGGTATGTTTACACAGCGACCTGTTTGGCACCACTGGAGCTCGAGCCAGCGGAGTGTTCTGCCAGAGGCGGGTGGTAACAGATTCTCAGCTGCAGGGACAGGACAGTCACACTTTTCCCCCACAGCCCGTTGGGGACAGACAATCAGGGATCACTTTGCTGGTCTCTTCCCTGCACCAGCAGCCCCTGGTTACTGGCACATAATTTTAACTGGGTTTTGCCACTGTCCCCTGGCCATTGCTGGACAACGGGTAAAAGCAGATTCAAGGAGAGAGGGTGTTTGTATTGTTTGATTTCTTTGGGGGTCACACATTGCTCTCAGCGGCTGAGGCTGCTTTCCTCTGTCACTGCTGGGAGCCCAGGGCTGTTTTCAGACTCTGCCAGGCTCAGCTGAGTCACTGCCATGCAGCAAACTGGGACTTCCCAGGTATTTGGCACCAATTCTTGAGTCATCTGTTTAAGATCTTTCCTAAACAAGCCAAGACTCTTTGATGCAAAGATAAGTCTCTCTCGCCCCCCTTTCCCAGACAGCATTTTGAGACCTCATCTCACTTTCAAGTCCAGCTCTTTCTCCTGCAGTTTAGGCTTATCCTGCACCAGCATCTGCCCTGGAGCTGTCAAACCTAAACCCAGATTCTTATCGGCTGAATTGAGTCAGCTTCTTACAGCATTGCCGCAGTGCCAGATCACTGCTGAAGTCCTCCAGCATCTCCACAGTGCTACTGCCACTGTCCTGAACCACTCCAGCTCTGGGGTCCTTTGCTTTATTAACAAGTGGCATCTTTGGCATCACCGTCCTCTGTGGCTGTTTTGTGTAACCCAGTGCAAGGGTCACAGCTCAGCACTCACCAGGACTCAGAAACTCAATTCTTATCTCAAGTCAGGCACTGAAGCTGTTTGTCTTGCACCAAGGCTGAGGGCAGTACCAGGATCACGGCAAGCCTGGGGGTTATGCCAGAAGGGGAGGATGGGCAGGAATCTCAGTCACAGCTCGTGGCTCCCAAGGGTCAGGCCAGAAAACAATCTCTTATTCAGGCTTCCTCTCAGGGTTGGAAAGCAGGGCGGGAAGGTCGGGAGGCGGGTGCAAGGCATGGGAGGCTGTTACTCCACTGACACTTAATTCCCTCGGTGTCTCCCTGACCCCTGCCCAGCAGCTGGATGTGCTGAACCCAGCCCAGGCACAGCCTCGGGGTGTTGGTGCCTCACTGCAGGGGCTGCACTGGGTGCTATCCCTGCCCAGTGCTACCTCCTCCTCCTCCCTGTGCACAGGGAGTTGCTGATCCAGCTCGATTTGATCTCTAATGTGATTTTTTAAACCTATCAGAGAACCCACCCAACTTCACAGCAGTAGTAGGGATGTGCCATGAAGTGCAGGGAGAGCTGGACCACCTCCTGCAGGAGCAGCCTGCCATGAGATCAGATGAAGCTTCTCCTGGAAGCACAGCCAGCACGGGAGATTACAGGTAAATTACACTGACCTATGAGCTGGCTTGCTTTTTTGTCTGCTGCAAGTGGAAATCTGAGATTTTAGGTGGCAACAGGTCTCAGCTGCTGGTTCCTTCTTAGCTGGCTGCCCAGTGAAAAGAAAGGCAGAAGAACAGCAGTTTGTGAAATTTGGCTACTCAAGCACTTCAGGCAGTGCTCCCCTGTAAAGGATTTCTATTCCCAAGAATTTGTTTTCCTAACACAGAGACTTGATTGAAAAGATTTCACTGTGACACCAAGAGATGCAGAACAGATGAACTGATCATACCCTCAAGCCTCTTGACTGTAAAAAGACAGATTTTGAGTATTTTATATCTTGTTTTTCCCAGACTAGAAGCATTGCTGTCTTTTACAACAGATTGCCACAAATGGGAGTGATATTTGGTTTCATCAAGTTGATTTACAGCTTGGTGCAGATCCCCGGGGAGAGAGGCAGGGCTGGCAGAGCACAGGCAGTTGCAGTGCTGAGAAAGAACCCCCAGCTCCTCCACCCTGCCGTGGCAGAACTACTCCCATTTGTTTTCCAGAACCTGAGGTCTGGGTCAGTAGCCCTGAACCAATTCCCAGATCTGCATCCTGGGATCATGAGCCAGGTCGCAGTGCTGAGAGGCTGCTCCCCTGCAGGAAACATCCTTGCAGCTGACCCAGAGCGAGTGCTTAATAATGCAGGGCAGCCTTTTGTCAGTGCCACTCTCACTCTCCAGGAAGAGCAGAGTCGTGCTGCATTCCAGGACATCAATAATTCAGCCAAAGGTTGGGTTTCCTCTGGGAGGCTTGGCTGGCCAGCAGCAATGAGAGATGCTTTATCAGGGCCCAGGTGGGCAAACAGGGTGACCCAGCAGGAGAGCAGCACTTGGGCCACAGGCCCAAAAGGAGCATGGACGTCCTGGACTGCAGCTAGGGCAGCTGCCCTAAGCATTCACAGCTTAGGGAAAAGCCCCTTCCCCCAAAAGAGCTGGCAGACACACGTCTGGGATATCAGGAGGGTCAGCAAGCAGTGCTGAGCTGGAGGGGCCCCTCTGCACTACAGGTACAGATCAAACAGGCTGGGCCTGTGACTAAATGCCATCAGAGTCAGGCTTTAAAACAGCCCATGGTATTTCCTTTGCTGAAAGCATCAGCACCTTCCTCTCCTTAAAAGTGAGCGGAATAAAATCCCAGTAGAATAAAAGCCCAGGCCTGTATGCTGTGATCTCCAACAGGGTGGCTGTAGCCCCCTTGCAGAGGATCTGGTGGCAGAGTTCAGGCCCTTGTACCACTTGCAGAGTCCCCATTTTATCCAACTGGTCATTACTTATGACTTTCCACTTTAAATTACAAAGATCAAACCAGGGCCAGGAGATTTAAACCAGGAATAGTCTCCTGTACCTGCCAGTAGATTTAGGCTGTTGGGTTTTTCAAAGCCTCCAAATAACTCAAAGTGCCCAAAACACAGTAACATTTGCTCTTTCCATCAGACGCACAACACAATCAGTTGAGCAAATCTGGCTCCCTCTTTGTACAGGGTTGCAGTAGGAAAGAAGCTACAGCCACTCAGCATCTGAAAACGACCTGATTTTCAGCAACTTTGGACCAGATACAGAGTCTGCTCCAAGTATTTGGTCACCAGGAGTCAGGAAAGCCAGGCTGGGAGCCAAGTGAAACTGTGCTAGAGGACAGAAGGAAGCCATTAACAGGGACAGCTTGGTTAACTCACAAGCAAGGCATTTAGGAGAGGAAAAAACCACTGTTGTGATGGGTTAACCTTGGCTGGACATGAGGTGCCACCAAGTCTCTCTATCACTTCTCTCCTCAGGAGAACAGAGGGGTTGAAATAAGATGGAAAAACCTCATAATTAAAGATAAAGGCAGTTTGATGAAGAGAACGTTGTGTGTGGAAGCAAAGGAAGCCAAAAGATTTTCTTGTCTCCTTCCCATCTGCAAGTGATATGTGACCACTTCCCGGGGAGCTGGGCCTCAGTACACATCATGGTTACTCCAAAAGACAAATGTGCTCTCTAATAATGTCCCTCCTCCTCCTCTCTCTTAGGTTTTATTGCTCAGCAATGTCATATGGTATGGACAGCTTTGGGTCAGCTGTCCTGGCTGTGTCCCTACCAAAACCTTGTCCTTTCCTTGGGTCATCTTCTGCTCTCTGAACGTTTAAAGTGTGAACACCAGTAAGGTCAGCAAGCAGAGGGTTTATTTTATCTGCTAATGATAAAAGTCTATTTTATCACCAGAGTTCCGGGAGCTGGGGGAGTTTGTCTGCAGGAGCTTCAAGACAGAGTAAGTCAGCCTCCAGCTGTTTTAGTAATGACATTAGCAGGGGGATAAGCACCCAAAAGCTGTATTCACACTTAGGCATTTTCACCCAGAGCCTGCTTGCAGCAGAACTGACAAAAGACAGACACCTGCAATTATTTCCAGGCTTCTCTGAAAGAGCCTGGCTTGCAGCCTGTCTAGAACAGGAACATCCAATGTGTGGCCACAGAGCTTCCACTGGCCAAGGTTTGGGATCAGACCCACTTACTGATAACTGGAAGGTACATCTGATCAAAGAGAGGGGCCCTCCTTCAGGTGAAAATGAAGAGTGACCTGTTTGGAGTCTGCAGGTGCCACATTCCCTCAGAGAATACTGATCTGATGGCTGCAACTCATAGTCCAAGTGTCAATACAGGCCACGCTCAGGTGAGATGCTGAATCCTACACAAGCTCTATAACCTTGCAGCTGCCCAAGCCTAGAAGCTTGTTCCCCACTCCCAGGGTGGCAGAGCTGCCCACAACTTTCCTACCCCACCTTTACTGTCTGCTCTGCTTTTCTGGAGGAGTCCTGTGACTGGTGCCTGAGCGAGGCAGAGCCGTGTAAAGGCAGCAGTGGGTTTGAGCTGTTTTGACTGGGTTTTTTTGTCATGAGGAGCCTAGTCCAAAATCCTTCTTCCAGCACCTACTTTGGGCTGTATTACACAGGTTTCAAACCAGCTCCTGCCCTGAGCCAGCCCAGAGGTGTTGTGCTGACCATGCCGTGTCTCCTTTCCCCCCAGCTGAGCCCTAGTTCCAGTCTGAGTGAGGCTCCTGTGAGTTGGTCAGACAGCTCTGCCAGGCAGCAGGAGCTAATGCTGTCTGAGTGGAACAGCACGTAATGGCCAGTCCATTTATCTCCTAGCTGCTGCAGTTCCAGTAAAACATCACTTTGTTAAATGCCTGGAGCTGGAGAAGGCATCTCCAAATGCTACAGAAAACAGCTTTTTCTAGACAGCTTATTCCTGTCCTAGAAGATCTGCAGTGCAAAAGAGTGCTACAAACGCAGCCCTTACTGCCCACAGCACACCTCAGCTGTCACTGCTGGCTCTCGGGGGAGACAGGGCAGGGCTCACCCACACCAGGACTCCGCAAGGACCCAAACAGGCTGAATTCCCCCAGCAGTGACACCTCACGAGGTGGTTTTCAGCCTCAGAGATCTCTTTCCTTCCAGTTCCCCCTCCTTACACACCTGCTCACTGGCCACAACTGCCAGTGCTCATTTGGTTTCAAGAAATTACTACTGTAATTAGGCATATGAATATTCATGTACGAGACAGTGGAGTAGGTGTAGCAGGCAGAAGCCACGATTTATAAACGCCTCCTTGCTCTGGAATCACTGTGTGCAGACACTGTTCCCAGGCCTGTCTCCTTCCTACGCCTTGAAGCTAAAAAACATTTATCAGAGACTTACAATAAGGCTTCTAAACACAAGATTTCTTTCCAGCATTTCTTCTGCATCCAAGGTCATTTGCATGAGAACGGCATCTTTAGGCTTTCCATCTGCTCCTTATTTTGCACCTGTAGTTAATATCTCTTTTTCATAACATATGACTCACTGGCACGGTTACAGGAGGTGCTATCTGCTTACAGGAGACCAGTTCTCAATAGAGCCAGAACTACTCCACTGCACAGAAGGTCTGGAGCACGGCAGCTCTGCTCTGTTTGTTTACCAGCCCCCACACAACAGGTCGAGCAAGAAACCCAATCCCAGAGTCACCAGCTGGACTTCACTTTCCAGGCAGGATCCCCACCAGTTCTGACCTGCCTCTCTCCTCTCCTGGCCAAACAAGAGCAATGTTCCAGTTATTATGCCCAAGGAATGAATACACTCAGCAGCCCCATCTCACCACCTGCTGCATGTCTGCTGCTCACGTGTACCCAAATTTCTTCACTGTTTCAGGGGAGTCACTTCATCCCCAAGAAGCTCCTGATCTCAAGTTGTGAATATCAGAATATTCTGGGTTGGAAGGACCTACATGGATCATAGAAGTACAACTGGCCCTGCACAGAAACAGCCCAAAGAATGCCCCCTGTGCCTGAGAGCATTGTCCAAACGCTTCCTGAGCTCTATAGGCCTTGGGACTGTGACCACTGCCCTGGGCAGCCTGTTCAGTGCCCCACCACCCAGAAGAACCTGGCAGAAGAACCTTTTCCTAATATTCAACCTCACCCCACTCTGACTCACCTCCAGACATTTCCTCGTATGGTCCTAATGCCTCAGCAGCCCCGTGAGCCTCGAGCTGCTTGCTCTCAGCAGCTCCTTCCCATCCCTTGAACATCGCAGTGTTTTCCCAGGCCCTGGGACCTCCTGCTCCTCCCGAGGGGCTGAAGTGCAGAGCAGGTGCAAGGCAGCTCCACCACCCCTCCCCAGCGACACAGACCATTCCACAGAATCCCAGAGTGACTGGGGTTGGAAGGGACCTCTGGAGATCATTCCGTCCAACCTCCCTGCCAGGGCAGGGTCACCCGGAGCAGGTGACACAGGAACGTGCCCAGGCGGCTTTGGAATGGCTCCAGAGTGGGAGACCCCATGCCCTCCCTGGGCAGCTGTTCCAGAGCTCTGCACCCCTTCCCGGTGGCTCTGGGCACGGACAAAGCAGCCGTGCGCCAGATCACACAGCTTTGTTTCTTTAAGATCATCAAACCTCAGGCACGAACGTCCCCCCGCACTCCCCTCCCCATCCCGAGGGCCATCCCCGGGGCTCTTCCCTTGGGACCTTCCCCGGCACCCGCGAGCCCGCGCCGGGGGCGATGCTCCCGAGTGACGCATCTGCGGGGGCTGCGGCTCAGGCAGACGCACCCACCCAGCTCCGATCTCCTTCTCGGGCCTCCCCGGGGCCGGGCAAACCCCCCTGGCTCCGCCGGGGCCTGGCTGCGCGGATCCCACGCGCCTCCCGCCCC
>WEIT01021285.1:108585-127343 GCA_013389985.1 Dryoscopus gambensis
GCTGAAGCCGGTCGTGGGGGTGGGGGTTGCGAAGGATGCGGGATCTCCGGGTGCGGGGGCGGCGGGGCTGCCCCCGGGGTGAATGATGCAGGGGCCCGGGGATGCCACAGGGGTGCGAGGCACCCGAGGGCGCAGGGAGGATGCTCAGGGNTTAACCCCCGGCGCCGGGTGTCAGGGCTGGGAGGAGATGCCCGGACAGAGGGGCTGCCGTGGTACCTCGGTGCTTGTACTCCCTATCCCGGCACGGTAACCCCCAGGCTGTTTTCTGTGCTCAAAATTCCTTGCACTTTGCTCTTCTCATCTGTGCTGTGGGCAGGACGTTGTGTTTAACCTTGCGGGGGGAGCCCATGGCCGGTGTCCGGTGCCTGCGGGCTCCCGCTGCCCGGAGAACATTCCGTGGGTGCAGCCGGGGCCGTGGGTGGGTGCTGGGCCGGGGCAGGGCTCTGTCACACGCACGCTGGGCTCACACACCGGGGCCTTCTGTCGCTCTGTCCTTGACGGGAGCACATCGCTCCTGCCCAGCCCTGCCGGCAGAGCTCGGAGGGAGCTCGAGCAGCACTGAAAGCTCCTGGGCAAGCCCCCTTTGGCTGGGTGGCTCCTAAACAAGGTTGTGATGCACGGACAACTGTGTGAAAGCAGCGTTTTGGCAGTGAAAACGCGCGTATGGTTATTTGGGATAATTGGAGCTTTTTTTATATTGGGACTGCAAACAAAATTCCTCCAACCGTGTACAGGCAGTTCTGGTACAGGCAGAAATTTCTGGGAGCTGTCAAATCCAAGGGCGCTGCTGCTGTAGAGCAGTTTGGGAACCTGCCCCTGTGGTTGGTAGGACAAGCAAAGGAATTGCTGCTGGTGGTGTGAAGATGTTTGAGATTTGCTGCTCCAAGTGACCTGGTGTGTGTTTTGTGAAGTGCACTACAAGGAGGAGCAGGGCATGTTCCCCTCACTCACCCAATTTTCCCCCTTCCTGCAGGAGGATTGTTGGATGAAGGCCAACTCCAGGACTCTGAGCCGCATGTCAGAGAAAAGTTGGGTTCTTTTGTGAGCAGCTCACACAGCATCCACAAGTGCCCTTCCCCGTGGCGGCTCCTGAAGGTGCCGAGATCCTCGTGCAGACATGGCATTTAGAAGGACAGAGGGAATGTCCATCATGCAGGCCTTGGCAATGACCGTGGCAGAGATCCCCGTGTTTGTTTACACGACGTTTGGGCAGGTACAAGGAGCGGGAAAGGTTTTCCTGTCACATTCCCTGGGCTGGCTCTGCGGGGTTGTCTGCATGAGATGGAGGCACAGTGGGGTGGTGCTGGGGGACCTGGGCAGTTTGAGGGATTGGAGGAATTGCAGGGGGAGTTCAGGGTGGTGGAAGAGAGTTGTTCTGAGCAGGCTTGGAGAGGAGAGAAAAGCGCTTCCCACATTCCTCCCTGGGAGTACACCCAGGTTCAATCTTCCTCTTCATCAAAGGCGCTAAAAAAAGACTTGTCTTTTGAAGAACAGTAATATGTTCCCCACTTGTAGTGATGCAGCACTTGGAACAATAAAGCTCAGCTTCACACCGGGGTTTCAGAGCTGAATTTAGGTAACCTGCTTTGCACCTGTCCCAGGCTGTGTGCAGATTTTGCAGTGTGTTTTGGCAATGAGGATCGAGACCAAGTTCTCTGGGTCCTGTCAAAATGATGCTCCACAGTCTCTCTGTTGCTATGTCTTAGCTGTGTAGCAGGGGGCCTGTTTTGTAGCTAGGAGGGTAAAGCCAAGGTGTTTCATGTTTATACAGGTTTAAAATTTTTTTTTAAACAAAGGGCAGTGGAATTGGTTTTTCATTGTTGCTCTTCCATTTCTTTTGTGTTTAAAGTCTGTCTTCTCTCAGCTGCGGCTCTCTCCAGGCCTGCGCAAGGTGCTGTTTGCCACAGCTCTGGGGACGGTTGCCTTGGCTCTTGCAGCTCATCAGCTGAAGCGGCGGCGCCGCCGAAAGAAGCAAATTGCTCCGGACAAGTGCGGCTTTAAACCGGGAGGGATCACAGTGCCCATCCTGCCAACCAGGAGGGTCTCCTCCGTGAAGAAAGGTTGGCCTCGCAAAAAGGGAAAAATCCCCAAAGAGATTGTACAGGGAGGGGTGGGAAGGTGTGGGGAGAGGAAAGCACAGCCATTTGTTTAGTGCTTCAATGTGGAATGAAGTGGGAATTCTGAAGCGCAGTGCCATGAGCACAGGGTTTGGGGAGCAAAGGGAGAGACTCTGAGCTCACAGCCCTCAGGAAGAAAAGGTGTCCTGAGGTTTTCCCTGAGGTTTGCAGTTCCCATCCCCTTTCCTGCAGGCAGCCTGTGGACCATTACCATGCTGCCCCGATAATAACGACCCGGGCACGCAGTGACCTGGTTCTGCATTGATCTCGTGATGTCAGTGCGGGTCCTGTGCTCAGCTCAGGGGAGGGGAGGGTGGCCTGGGCCAGTCTGGGGAGTTGGGAGTGTCCATCCAGCTCTGCGGTGACTCGCAGTCCTTGGGCAGCTTCCTCACCTGCTTGTACTGATTTAGGTGTAAGACTGACCCAGGCCCTCAGCAAGGCACTTTAGGGGTTCAGCATTTGTTTGGTGAAACATGAAAATCAAGGGAGCAGTGTCCGTGTTCTGCCTGTCCTGAGGGAAGGTGGAGGAGTTTTTCCTTGATTGTTTCCACTTGTCTCTTGCTGTCCATAAGCAGTGAATTCATTCCTCAGCCTCAGATCCCCACTGACACCAGCTTTCTTAGTCTCAGAGCAAAGCAGAGCAGACAGGAGATCTGTGGCTTATTTCTAGGTATTTGATGCTGCTTTGCCCATTCACAGTCGCACTGGACGGGGTGATGTTCCCCTCCCTATTCCCTGCTGCAGTCACCTGGGCATAAAATCCTGTTTTTGCGTGACCTTCCCAACTGCAGGATACTCCAGCAGGAGAGTCCAGAGCCCTGGCAGCAAGAGCAATGACACGCTCAGCGGGATTTCCTCCATTGAGCCCAGCAAACATTCCAGTTCCTCCCACAGCCTCGCCTCGGTAAGGACCTTGTTGGCAGGAGAAGCAGGGCTGGGAGATGTGTGTGCATGTACCTGTCACGAGATCACCAAATCCTTGTACTGGCCCATGGAGAATGCCAAAGCCCCTGGAGCAGAACAGGTTGCAGTGTAATTGTAGGGCGGGCTCTGATGTTAACCTTGCACTGAGTGTCTGGAGTTCCCTGTAAACAGCAATTTTTTGTGGCCAAGCGCTCCAGGATTCCTTGGCCAGTTCTTTGGCCAAGGAGGAGCTGCAGGAGGGATTTCCCCGTGGGACATGGCCATGATTCCTTGGAGCTGTCTGTGACCCTCTCAAGGAGTTAGGCTGGGTTGTTTCTGGGTCTCACAGCAATGGGGAGCTTGTTTGCTGCCCTCCATGGTGGGGGTTTGGGTGGCCCAGCAGCCCCTCCCTTCTGTGCTGGGGCTGCTCACAGCTTGCTTTGTTTTTAAAACCAAATTAACTACCAAAATCTGATGGCTCTGTTCAGGAAACAGCACAGGTTGAGAGAACACAGCCCAGTCGTTCTGCTTCCTCCAAAGCCAAAAAGCAGCCTATCAGTACAGGTAATTCAGGCTTAACCAGGCAGGAGAAGCCGTCAGTGCTTATATACACCTTTTGTAAGACCAAAACTGGAAGCATTTGCGGCTTCAAGACCTGTTTCACATCCCCATTGCTCAGAGCCTCACGTTCTGTTGGAGCAGAGGGGGCACAGATGAACCTCTCTGAGTTGCTGCAAAGCCCTCCCTCATCATCGCTCAGGCTCAGAGGCTGCTTGGCAATGCTGGGGCAAAGAGAGGGAAAAATCACCCCTTTGAAGGGAGCTGTCGGGTGCCAGCACCCCGCAGCACACGCTGGTGTTGCTGTTTTGAGTACAGCTAAAGCACCAGAAGTTGCCAAAATCCGTGCTGGCCCAAGTGTGCCTCCAGCAGGCGGCAGTGGCGGCACGGCGCTGGGCACGGCACAGCATTCCCTGGGGAGCCGGGGTGTGATGGGGCGGGACAGTGAGCGCCAGGCTGTGTCCAGCTCTGGCCTCCTTCCCCCCAGCAGGGACTCACATCCTTGTAATTCCCCCGTGGCTTCTCAGTTCATACAGATGCTGTCCAGGTTTTGTAACGTTGAAATTCTGTTTCTCTTCAAATAAAAAGCAATCCACAAATTCCTTTTTTCCACTGCTGGTGCCTGGGTGGGGATATCCAGGTGAGGAGCAGTTTCTGTACAGATGAGCTGACCCTGTACTTACAGTTTTCATATTATTTGGTGGAAAAAACAGCTCATCCTTTGCACAGCTGCAGGTTTTGCCTGTGCTCTCATTTGCTTCCTGGGCTCCTCTTTGCTATCCAGTAAGTAAATTGGCAGCAGTGAACTGATGATTTGCAGTTCTGGATCTCAAGGTGATTTATTAACATTCCACAGGGATTGATCAATGGAGGCAGGAATTCATCAGACAGCTGATTATTATAGCTTTTTTTTTTGGTAGCAGGCTCATGTTTGGACATCCTTCTCTAAGCCACAGGAAAATGCTGGTCACTGATAGTGTTGAATCCAGCACTTTATTGGGTCAGACCTTAGAAGACATTGGTGCACTGGTGTGAAATTGGACAAAGCTGACACTGCTGTGTGGATTGTCGAGCTCAGCCCTCCCAGGAGAGGGTCTGGTTATAAGGAGAAGCCTGAGAATTCCCCTTGCCCTCTGGGAATCCTCAGCTGTATTTTTTCTGGGAAACTGTTTCTTTTGGATTGTGCTTGCTTCCTTGCCACTTCCAGTGGTTTTTGTACAGGCAGCTGGGGCTGACATGAGCTCTCTGTCAAAATCCTCGTGCCTTTGTAGCGATTGCTTTGGACGTTTCCTGGGCTGTTTCCTCTATCAGTGCTCTCCTTTTAGTGCTCATCAATACAGGGGAGCACAAGGGCAAACACGGGGAAAGAAAATGCCTTTTTGCCAAAGTTTAACTGTTGTTTGTTTGATCTTAGCATCTGTAACCTTGAGAGAATTCAAAAAGGCATTTGATGCCCTCTGCTCCCTTCCTGCAGATGGTAGCAGTCAACTCCTCGAGTCCAATACCCCCAGGGATGTGGGAGGCCCAGGCAATGGGAGATGCTGGAGCCATTGGTGATTCCAGTGCAGAAAGCCTCTATGTTCAAGGTAAGCAAGCACAAGGTCATTGCCCTGGGGGGGTTGTTTATCACTGTGAGAGCAAGAAGGGGGTTGGAATTGACACAGAGCATCAGCAGCTCAAAGTAGAGCTCTAACAGAAAGTTCCCTTCCATTCTCAGCCTAAAGTCAAATAAAAATCCCATCTTCTGTTAAAAAAAATTATCTTTTTTGTCAGTGAATAATTTACTTCCAAAATACTGTTCTTGAGCAACAGGCTCATCTTGTGCAGAGAACAGTATTTTGGAAGTAGCATGGGTAATGTTTTAAGCAGTTTGGAGAAGTTCTTCTTCTAATCCAAAATAAACCATATTTAAACAGGAAAGAAATAGAATATGTTTATTCTTTCAGTTGGGGAGGGATTTCCCTCTTTGCTGGATTGTCCGAGTGAGCAAAGACTCATCCTCTATCTCTTTGTTCCTGAGTGCCCTGGGACTCTCACAGCTGGTATTTGATTGCATTTCCAGGCATGGAGCTGTTTGAGGAGGCCCTGCAGAAATGGGAACAGGCACTGAGCATCAGGCAGAGGGACAGTGCTTGTACCAGCACCCCCGTGCCCTGGGACAGCAGGAAGCAGCAAGAGAGCATGTCTGAGGACCTTTCAGAGGTAGGTCCCCACATGCTGGAAGGCCAGCCTGGGTGCTGGAAGCAGTAAACAGTGGGAGGTTAAAAGGAGAGCAAATTAAGGGCAGAGTCAGGCCAGACTCTGTTTAAGAGCTGTCTGTATCTGCAGCTTCCTTATGCAACGGGAGTGGGTGTTTTTAATTTCTTTCTCTTTTTAATATGTCTCGCCCCCTCATTCCTCAGCTTTTCTACCCACCTTCCAGCCTTGTGTCACTCACTGTCACACGTGTCCTCCCGTGGCACAGCCTGTGGGGAGAAAAGGCAGTGATGAATGCAGCACTGCTTTGGTTGGCAGTGTTGTCTCTGTAACTTTCTAATGCATTTGAAAATGGAGATCTTGATGATCACTGTCACTTCTGGGAGCTGGGAGGAGAGCAGAGCCCAGCTGTGCGTGTGTGGATGAGGAAAGCAGTGGTGACTTGGTAGGAGCTGGTCCCTGCAGGGAGATGTGTACCTCACTCAGCTACAGAAGCCAGGATTTTAGGACAGCCCCTTGCTGTCTGGGACTTGAGGACTATGCAGGGAAGACCTGTGTTAAAGAGGATCTAAACTAAAATGGCTCAGTGACAGCCACAAAACTAAAAAAGCTTGCTGTAACTCAGGACTGTGAAAGGAGCTGAACTCCCAACTCTCCAGGAGTTCTCACTGGAAAAAAAGTGTTCCCACCCTTTTGTAAACAGAGTCTGGTGTTGTAAGTATGTGAGACGCTTGTCTTTTGTGCTTGATAATATTTATCCAAGTCAAATCTGGATTCTGTTGTTGTTGGCTCTCCTTGAAGAGCCCTGTAGTGTTTCTAAAACTGCCTTAAAGCCAGTTGATTCATGATGAAAATAGATTTTGTGCTTCTTGTTAATGCTTCTGTCTTCCGGGTGAGATACTCATGCAAACATAGGGGCAATGAAGGCAAGATGCTGTTCAAGTCTTATTTTTCCCACACCTTTCTTTTTTTTCCCCATCCTCCTGTGTTGCTTACAGCAAACTTTGCTTATGCCCAGCGCCTTAATCTAAATACTCTGTTATCCAGTTCTGGATATCCTGTTATATTCAACACAGGTTTCCTGATGCGATTTCTCTTGGAAATTAGGCTAAAGTCAAAAGGCAGGAGAATTAAGTGATGTATAACTTATTAAAATTCCTGTTTTTCTGGGTGGCAGGTTAAAGTTCTTTAGTTGTTTCTTCGTTTTTGAAGAGGAAAACAAAATTGTGAAGCTCAAAAGCCAGAGGGTTTGAGTAGGCTGTGTAGAAGCTTCCCTCCTCGTGCATGATTAGCTGCATTGTAGGATTAATGACTCCTCTCTCTTTTTATTTTTAATCATTTAATCTGCAAACTGCAAATCCCATTTTTACTGAAAATTTCCTCCCATATTAGTGCCGTCCAATCTGTCTGTGCCCAGCTGGCTAACTAAGGGTGGCATTTATGTGTGTTCCAGGAGGAGTCCCAGAAAAGGGAGTTTGCTGAGAAGCTGGAGTCCCTCTTGCACCGAGCCTACCACCTCCAGGAAGAGTTTGGCTCCTCGCTCCCGTCGGACAGCGTGCTGCTGGATCTGGGTAGGGCATCTGGCTGCAGTAAAATGCCAATTTCCTGCCTGGTTTTATGTCTTTTCTGTAAGCCAAGTGAAGGAGGAGTGACAAAGTGCGAGTGGAAGAGAGCACAGGAGCTAAGAGGAATGTTGGTCCATGAACTCCGACACACGTGGCTTCTTTCTCTCCTCCAGAGAAGACTTTAATGCTTCCACTGGCGGATGGATCCTTGCGGCTGCGGACGGATGATGAAGACAGCTCGGCTTCGGAGGATTCCTTCTTCTCTGCAGCAGAGGTGACTGAAGTGTCAGCTGCATGTCACAGCCCAGTGGCTTGGAGGGAAGGCACAAAGCCAGCAGAGCCAAACACATCTTGGGACAGGAAGATAATCAAACACAGAGCAACAACCCCAGGCTGGGAGGTTCATGATGGATGTTAGGAAAAGCTTTTAAATGAGGGGGATGGTGCAGGCTTTTCCAACCAGCACTTCATATCATCTTCTTATCTACTGTAGAAAACATGCCATAACAGCTAGGAAAGTGCTGTTACCTAACGTAAGGTGGCTTGGTAGCGTAAATTTTATGGAATATTGTCTGTGTCAGAGCTGAGACAGCTTTTGGTGAAAAAGGAAATATCTTTGCATGAAACAGTTGTCACTGACAAACTTTCCTAGCTGAAAATTCTCTGAAGAAGGCCTGCCTTGCTTGTGTGCAGTCTCTTGTGTATTTGCAAATATTTAATGAGCTCATTTTGTTCTTCCCATGTCTCGTTACCTCTACAGCTCTTTGATTCTCTCCCCTTTGAGGAAATACCATTCCACCTCTCCAAGCCAGTGGCAGCATACGAAGAAGCTCTGCAGTTGGTGAAAGAAGGGAAGGTCGCGTGCCGGACGCTGAGGTGAAGAGCCAGCTGGAGCTGTGGGACCTTGTGGGCCCCCTGGGGCACTGTGAACACATCATTTGCCTTTGAGCAGCCCCATAACCAGAATAACACTTTGGGGTCATAAAATCACAGCATCCTTCCTGCTGGTTTGGCCATCCCAGGGAATTAGCCCCAGATTTTAGGGACTCACATGTTAAGAAAGAGTAATTGTCCCAGGAAGTTAGTGATAGGAAGTATGACTGTTCCAGGAGGCTGGCATAGTCCTGTACCAGCCTGGCAGAGGTCCTCTGTTCCCACAGGTAGCTGGATAAAGGGAATGTGACTGTTCCTTTCTCCTATGCAGAAACTGGGAATTCAGTTTTTTGTTTTTAGGAGACCGTAGTTGGTAGGAACACCAACATCAGGAGAACTGGAATTTACGCAATTCTTCCCCTTTCCCTCTAGGACAGAGCTTCTTGGCTGCTACAGTGACCAGGATTTCCTGGCGAAGCTGCATTGTGTCAGGCAGGCATTCCAGGTGAGACTGGCTCCAGGCTCCCTGCTTTCCATGGCACATGGCTGCCAGCAGCATGTTCCTGGAGAGCGCAGTTTTGTTTCCTAGACTCCAGCTTATTAACGGTTAACGACACTGGTGTGTGCAGCACTGCACTGCTTCGTGTCCTGTCCTTTTTTTTTCCTCTCCCAACTCAGAATTTGAGGGTGTGTAGGTCCTCACAGGAGGCATCTGTGTTCTCTTTGCAGGAGCTGCTGGAGGATGAAAGCAATCAGCTGTTTTTTGGGGAGGTTGGGAAGCAGATGGTGATGGGACTGATGACAAAAGCTGAAAAGGTAGGAAGCTTATGTAACAACTAAGCTGTGTCTTGAGTTCAGGGACACTTGTTCCCCCATCCCAACCCAGAGTTTGTCCAGTATGTTGGAAGAAGAAAACTTCATCTGAATGCTGGTGACTACTGTGATGTTGATGTCAGCTCAAATCTGAGTAGTCAAACTTCCATTTTGTTTCTCTGCTCTCCCAGAATCCCAAAGCTTTCCTGGAAAGCTACGAGGAGATGCTGCGTTATGCCCTGAAGCAAGAAACCTGGCCGACCACTCAGCAGGAGCTGGAGGGAAGAGGGGTTGGTAAAGACATTGTCTTCACAGAGTTGCAGAGGAGTTGGAAGATAATTCTTGCCCGGAGAGGTTGTGGAATTCTGATCCGTGGAAGTGCTCAAGGCCAGGCTGGATGGGGCTTGAAGCAGCCTGGTCTACTGGAAGGTGTCCCTGCCCATGACAGGGGGTGGAACTGGATGGTTTTAAAGTCCCTTGCAAGCCAAACCACTGTGATTCTATTATAATGCAACTGTAGGAATGGCTCAGGAGTGAAAGAGCTGCTGCTGAAATACAATTACATTGACTTCAGCTGGTTACATTTTGTTGCTTCAAACCAAAAAAAGCCTGTCTCTTTTTAAAACCTGCTCCCTTTACAGACTGTTCTGCTCCCTGACAGGTGGTGTGCATGAGCTTCTTTGATATTGTGCTGGACTTCATCCTCATGGATGCTTTTGAGGATCTGGAGAACCCTCCCTCCTCTGTGCTGGCTGTGCTGCGCAACCGCTGGCTGTCCGACAGCTTCAAGGAGACGGTGCGTGAGATGGGCAGTGCTGGTGTGAGTGTGAGAGCAGGGCCAAGGCCAGAAAAGAGCATAACCTCATCTTTCCCAGCTGAGCTGAATTCTCTCTTTATAAGTACCACGCTTTCCTGGACTCTAAACAACAGTCTTCTTGTGCATGGAAGTTGTTTACAGGAAAGCTTTCCTTATTTTGGAAGCATCTGGTTGGCAACCAGACTTATGGCTCTAGGGGCCTTTATCAGTGATGCCATGGAAATGTTAAAAGATGACAGCACCTATTTTTATGAATGAGAATAAAAGGGTCAAAATGTAGGGAAAAATATGTGTGTTTTAGCATGTGGCCATTCATTCTGGCCGTACCTCAGCAGACACTGAAGCTCAAATTGCAAAGCTTTCCTTTGGTCCTGCCCCCTAGCTGTATTTTTAAGACTGATTAGTTTGATAGACTGAGAATAAAATGGCACTTTGTAACAGCTGTCTGCTTACAGGGGATCATGGGCTGTTGGGCAACTATGTCAGATCATATTAACAATCTTAAAAACCCTTTGGCTTCTCTGGAATGAATCTGAAGTGCTTAAATCTGCTTCCAGTTTGTTTCAATTTTGTCATTTTAGAGTTATTGGCACAAAAGGGCCACTGCTTTGATGTTTTGATGACAATGTGTTGGTAAACGTTGGGTTTTTTTAAGTAATCCCAGTAACTAATGGGCTCTCTCTGTTAATTGTAGGCTCTAGCAACTGCTTGCTGGTCAGTTCTGAAAGCAAAAAGGAGGCTTCTGATGGTAAGCAAAATTAATCCAAAGGGAAAGAATCTAATGTATTTAAGGCTGAAAAGAGGACACATAGATCTTGACAAAGTACGAAATCTTAAGTGGTAGAAGACTGAACAGAGTCACGTTCTTTGTGATGCTTTGGAGCCCTGGGGTCCTGCAGTCACTGCTCTGTTACCATAAGTAAAGCTTTGTAAAGGGAAGGCCTTGTAACATCATGGCTTCGGCCTGTTACTTAAGCTAAGTAGAAAAGGACTATGGGAGAGTGACTCAGCTAGAATAGAGGAAGAAAAAACAAACTGTGTGACCATTGCGTGTTCACACCGTGGTGTGTGGTGGTTGGTTGAATTGAGTTTGTTGTGCCTTAAAACTGTGTAAACCGATAACTAACTAACAGCATAAACAGGTTTTTGGCAATAAAGATCCTCCTTCGCACCTGCCTGAGGACTCTTTGTCGCTCCAAACAGCAACAACCGCTCCAGTGCTATGCCAGTATTTTGCTGAATCAGTCTGAGTTTATTCTCCCTTTTTCTTAATGTGAGGATTCAAATGACAGTGTTGCCTGCCTGGTATTCCCTCTCCCTGCTCACAATACTGTAGGAGTGGCCGCTGATCCCAAGCAACAAGGGACTGCTCCTGAATTGTATTTTCCTTGCTGGCAGCAAAAGGAATGGTTCAGGCACTGCCCCTCTCCCTGGTGCTGATGCTAATGAGCCATTACTTGATGAGTTTCACTTAAATCTGTGACTACCTAAAGTATCACAGCAGATGAATTTATGGAGCTGGGGAACCGGAAGCCACAGCTTCACGACCCTGGTTCTGCCACAGGGTCTGTGGCCTCTGGCAAGTTTTCAGCTTAATCCTAACAGCCAGCTGGTATGATGGGGTTTGGCTCCTGAGATGGCACAGAGAGAAATGAGAGCACTGGAAGCTCTACTGGTGCTGTCATGCAGTAGCTCTGCTTTGGATATTTGCATGTCCTTTCCTGGCTTGGTCAGCAAATTATAAATAGAGGCTATAAATGCTGGCTGGTGATTGCTTTTCATTTTCTTCTGTTAATTTTCCTCTTGAAATAGCAGCTTAGAAACATGAAGATAGAAAGCTCTAGTCATCCTTCAAGGGATCTGAAAGATAAATGTAGTTTTGCAGGAAGAGATGTTCCAAATAGCTCTTAACTTCAGTTACTGAAGCTTTCTGGCAGGGAAGTTGGTGGCTGATATGGAATAAGCTGCTAATTCTGTCTGAAAATGAAGACCAACTAATTCTGTCCTTCCCTGTGGCAGGTACCAGATGGCTTTATCTCTCATTTCTACTCCGTATCGGAGCATGTCAGTCCTGTTCTAGCCTTTGGTTTTTTGGGGCCCAAGCAGCAGCTATCCGAAGTCTGCAGTTTCTTCAAGGTACAGTGGCTTTTCTGCACCTCATTTGTGTGGGACTCCTGTCTGCTGGCTCAAAGCTGCTGGTGCATGCCCTTGGTGGCTGGTACTGGCAGGTGAAGGAGGTCTGACTGTAAACCTTCCTTTTCTTGCAGCACCAGATTGTCCAGTATCTGAAGGACATGTTTGACTTCGACAATGTGAGGTACACGACGGTGCAGTTGCTGGCAGAGGACATTTTGCAGCTGTCGCGGCGGCGCAGCGAGATCCTCTTAGGTTATCTGGGCACTGAGACTTCCCCAGAGATGAACGGCACGCTTCCTGGGGAAACCCAGCCACTGAAGGAGGAGCTCATCTGATGTCAGCCGAGGAAAACACTTTTGTACAAGGACCTTTTCCTCCCAGAGATGGATAAAACGACCTGCAAAGTGCAGTGGTGGCAGCGAGACTATGTGAACACACAGCAATCTGGCGGGACCTTCTGCTTTTTGTAGCCAGTAGTGTTTGCTGGGATGGATCCAGGACCACTTGCCAGCTTATGGTTTGAATTTCTCCTTTGTTCCACCTTCCTGTTCTTATTATTATTACTTTCAATGTCTCATATATACATTGTGTCCTGAACTGCCTGGGCCCAGATTTTTGCCCAGTTCTCTTGAACAGGGCAACGTATGTACCTGTTTTGCCTGCGTGTTTTCTTGGAGGTAAATTCCCGAAGTTTACAATTGTGTGTGGGAACAGGAATACCACTGGTAAATTCTCCACTTGACCATTAGCTTCTCAAGGAGGCTTTGCTTGCTTTGGGATTTTTGTTACTGTTCTCTTCTGCTGTGTTCCTACAGACATTAATTACTGCTGATTTTTACCTTAAGCGTGTTAACACATACAATGTGACTAGCAAAGATTTCTTTCCCAGGAAGGAAGAAATAGTTCTGTAAAGCACTGGAGTAAAATGCAGACTTCTGTAAGCAGTCTGAAGCTCTAGGAAAATTGGTCTGTTCCCTTGGTGTTGCTGCTCTTTGGAGGCCAGATGATGAGCTCTGTGTCCTGGTCATCCTTGCTTAGGAGGTTGCTGAGGTCTGTGTTTGCTCCTAAGGCAGGTTAGTGTGAGGAGGAGGGGGATTTGCATCCTGCCTGTGTTTGCACAAAGCCTTTGACATCCATCAAAGTGCCTTGCTGGATTTCAGAATGAGCCAGCAGCAGCTTTTGCTGGGTAGAAGGTGTGGGGTGTATATAAGCAGAGGGAAAGGGTAATAACGTGGTGCCTATTGCTGTTATGCACAGGGTAGTGAGAGGTGTAGATGTTGGATGTGAGGTTATGTGTACGGATAGTTGGAGAGCTGGGATCAAACTTCTAGAGAGGAAATGACTCTTTACAGTCTGTCAGTCCTAAGAAATACAGCATAATTTTGGGTAATGATCGAATGTGTATGTATGGTAGTGCTTCTCAAATGCTGTGATCCTGACTGCCCAGCCAGCACCTCGAATCTGGCTCCTTTGGGATGTGAGCTGAGTTGCATACTCATGTAGGACAGCAGCAGTGGAGCGTGCTGGACTTAGAGAATCATAAAATGTACAGAATAATAGAATATGCTGAGTTGGAAGGGACTTACCGGGATAGAGTCCGACTTCTGGCTCTGCACAGGACACCCCAACGTTCCCACCATGTGCTGAGAGAGTTGTCCAAACTTCTTGAACTCTGTCAGGCTTGGTGCTGTGACCACTTCCCTGGGGAGCTTGTTCAGTGCCCAACCAGCCTCTGGCTAGAAAACCTTTTCTTGATATCCAACCTAAACCTCTCCCGACTCAGCTTCATGCCCTGACTTGAGGCAGTCCTGAGTTTTGTGTGAGGTTTGCAATGATTTGCTGAGTCCTCTGAGTGCAACACCACAGATGAAGGTTGAGATCCAGCCTGTGCCTTCTCCTGTTTCAGTCCACATTTAGGTCCAAGTCTCACCCTCAGAATGAGGAGGTCTTCAGGACTTCCACAAATACATGAGCTTCACTGTTTTTGTTCCAGACTGATTAGTTACCCCTTGTGTCTGTTCTGGGTGAAAGACATAAGGCTTATCTGGATGTATTTTTGCAAGTGGAAAAAAAATATGTAAGAATCTGGAATTTCCATATGAGTGGAAAGTTAGTACGTGGGCTCGGAGAATACAAATGCTTTCTTCCTCTTCAGATATCTAATGTGGATTCTGCTGGTAAAAGCAGGAAGGAAGTAAACAGAGAAAAAAAGTAAACAGGAGGACGTAAAAGCAGCAGATAAATGTGCTGTGCCATGTGCTCTAGGGTCACCTTCCCTGAGCAGGGAGGTGGGACCGGATGACCCACTGTGGTCCCTTCCAACCTGACCCATTCTGTTCTTCTGTGATTCCTTGAAATACTCCTGATATGTTTGCGGGGGGTGTGTGTAGAGCACAGCAACATCTGGTGCTCTGTAAGCACATCAGACTGATGTGGCTTATCCTGGAAACCAGATTAATGCAATAAACAGGACAATGCTGAGGCAGAAATTAGGAGCAGCTGCCCCAAGTGAGACTGCATGGAATAAACTGTTATGAGAAGGATTTAAGAGACAGCAGTTGAAACTAGGAAAGGTCTGTGAGGTGTCTTGCTCCTGGCAGTGTGCAGGAGGAGAAGAAATGGAGGATGTTGTATTAGCATGACACACCTGCTACATGTAAACTGTGATTGGAAAGTATGGTATATTCTGAAAGCAAGTTACTTTGCCAAAAAGATAATGTTGATAGTGCTTTGTGCTCTTGTATGGCTGGTTTAGAAGAAAGTCACTTCAGCAGTTTTTGTATAGCGGTTAAAAAGATGCTAAAATATGAAGATTAATGTAATGAGATGGACTGTAATTCTAAACAATCATTGCTGTTAAATTCTCATTTTTAGTGTTGTTTTATGTGTATTTATTTACTATTTTGAGTGTCTTTTGGCCTCAGTGCTTGGGCAGCCTGCCTGTTTTGTGTACAGACAAGAACACTGGGTGCTAACTTTGGGCTTTTGCATCCCTGCGGGAGAGGATACGAAACAGGGTCCCCCTGAAGCAAACACTAACTTGCACTGTGGCTTTTTAAGCTGAGGAATTGTAAATTCCTAATCAATCAAATGAAGAAAGACTGTTTTAAGGAAAAGCTCGATGCTTTTCCTTAGCCCTTATTGCAAGTAGGTTACACAGCCCTCCCAGTGATGGTAAAGAGGAATCTGCCTCGGGAACATCCGCAGCTTCTTCAAAGTCGAGTTCTCCGCCTTTGCCCACCAGCAGTGACTTGGTCCTGCACCAGCCAAGGATGTTTGCCGAGACAAACTGGTTTTATCTTCACTGAGGTGGATGTTAAACTTCTCTCCACCTCCTCCTCATTTCACTGCTGCTATTTGTCCTTCCCCAATCCCAGTGTAGCTCAAGAGGAAAGGCGGAAAGTTGTCTGCAGCCTCTGAAGGGAACTGCAAGGATCAGCGGGTTCCCAGGAGCTGTTCCTGTGGAAGAAGCTCTCCCTGGCCTGAGCAGGGACCTGCTGTGTTCAACTCCTTTGGGTGCAGCCCTTGGGCTGCTTCCACTGATCCCACCCAGAGCAGGGCCCAGCCCAAAAGGTGACTCTCATACTCACCTGGATTGCAGGGTAGAGTTAAAGGGTATCGGGAACACCTGCCTGCCCTCTGGCTTCCTGAGATCCCTAGAAAATCCCTTCCCCAGCATATTGTGTTTAACAAAGGAAATTCTTCAGTGTTAATAGCAGCTGAGATGTGTATTTGGGTAGAATCCCTTGAGATAAGACATTCGCCTTTTTTTATGATGAACCCTTGTTCTCAAGGGGTTAAATCATCCTGGGCTGACACTTGCGAGATTTTAACACTGATGGGGATTTAAAGTGGCTTAGCAGCTATGAAATAAAATCCCTCAATAATGTCTGATGCTTAAACAGAATTTAAAATATGCATGACTTTCATTTTTTATGTAGAGGTTGTAACAAGCTTCACCAGAGGTTAAAGTACATCCTCAGTACTTTAGTATGTATGTAGAGACTATGCCAAATGGCTCTAGGAGGGTCTTTATGATCTTTAAAGCACAGTAATAAAAAAATATGAGGAAAAATCTGCCTTGTATCTTCAAAATCAGTGTGGCTTTGAAGAGCATGACTTGTGTTGTCTCATACAGGGAGGTGGGAAAGCAGGATTTTATTTATCCCTCTTCAGTAGAACATTCCTCTGCCATATCTGAAACTAATGAATGTAAACTTGTGCCTATTTTTTTTCTTGATTTCCTAAAGGTGTAAAAATCTGTTCTTGTTTTGCTTCTATCTTTTTCTTTGCAGCTAATTTTTTAAAAAATATCTTTAATCTTAGGATATGGGCATTACAAGTAAAATAAAACTTTCCTTCATGATTGTGCTTTTTGTTCCTAAATTTCCTGGTGAAATGTGCTAGAAACTCAGTCTTTGGTTTCTGATTTAGGTGACAGTTGTGGTGGCACCTCTGCTGCTAGTGATGGTATCAAACGAGGCTTGCTGTTCCTAGGGCTAAAATGATGAACCTGAAAGGTTTAAATGTAAAGTTAAAGAGTTTGATTGCGTGGGGAGTCTTCCTGGGTCTACTGACAAGTCCACAGATGAAGTGGGCTATAAAATAAACAAAACAACTCCTTGTACTTTGAACCATGGTTGGAAACTGGGGTTTCATTTTTCAGATTTTTCTGTGGTGGTTTGGCTGTGTTGGAGTGTGGTGTGAGTAGGCTGTGATGAAGTGATAGCAGAAATCCCAGTGAGGAGCAGAATCTCTTAAACATTGTCCAAGTTCTTGTAGCACTTATCAGCTTCCCAAACTCTGTGAGAGAAACCCAGACTAAAGCCTGCGGGTTGGTATCAGAGCTGCCTATCTGCTGAGCAAGGCAAGAAAATCATCTTCTTGCTCTCCTGAAACAACTACAGTCGATTTAAATACTTTCATTTTCAAATGATAGAGAAACCAGACTGAATCAGATAGGGTGTTTCTTCCACAGTGATTCAAATTTCATCCCTACACTTAAAAATAAAAAAGTAAAAACTAGTCTCTGTTAGCATTAATGCAAGCCTGTCATGAGCTGTGATATATGCAAATAAAATGTTCATGGATAGGAAAATTTTTGTCTCACGCCACACCCTGATCATTAGAGAGAGTTAAAACGAGTTTATCTCAGTTTCCATGGAGTCAGACTCCACACTCATTACAGCTCCAGAGCAGCTTTGTGCTTTCTTGTGCTGAGGCACAGAGCAAAGGCTGCTCCGTGTATTGACACTTTTTTCTCCTGTTCAGGAAGGAGTGGGTGAATATAGCAATGAAGCCCACAATTTTCAGTACTTGTCATGGTACATAGATCAAATGTAATCCACTCTGCCAGCGTAACTCTACATTCAATAGCTTGGAAAGGAGGAGATTTATTTAACTTGAATAATGAAAGCAGTAAATCACTCATGCTCCCTCATAGCAGTCTTCTGCAATGAACCAAGCTCCTGCAGTAAATATTTGCTCTTTCTTTCCAAATAATAAGACTTTAATGCTATTTTATTTCTTGAAATGCCAGGGAGAATGTCAGCTATGAAGAGCTTGTTGAAATTAATGGCACGTAATCATAATTGAAGCAGGTATATTACAACTGCAGGAAAAGGAGTTTTCTACCCTTTTTGAAATCTTAATTTATGGGCTAGAAATCCTGGTCCATGTGCTTCCCTGACACTAATTAAAGGCAGCTTCATGCTTGTGTTGATCACTTCTTGCAGGGCTCTTGTATATTTATTTTTCTGTAAGTTTAATTTTTTTATATTGAATTAACTTTGGCTGTTTGGTCTGAAGGTAGATTTGCCTTCTGAAAGCTTTTCTGTGCAATGCTGCTTCATGTTCTGCTTTTCCTCAGGCTCCCCAGGTAAGTCTTATTTCTTGGGTCACATATGGGAACATTCCTTTGGCTTGGTCTTCAAAGTGGGTGATTTCAGTACTTAAAGGTATTTGGGGGTGAAAGAAAAGTATCACCGGGACCAGGTGTTGCCTGGCATTTGGAGAATCTTTACAGGATTTTCTGCCAGGACTTAGGAAGAAATTGTTCCCTGTGGGGGTGGTGAGGCCCTGGCACAGGTTGCCCAGAGAAGCTGTGGCTGTCCCATCCCTGGAAGTGTCCAAGGCCAGGTTGGACAAGGCTTGGAGCAACCTGGGATAGTGGAAGGTGTCCCTGCCCATGGCTGGGGGTGGAATGAGATGACCTTTAAAGTCCCTTCTCAAACAAACCATTCTGAGATTCGATTACTTTAGTCCAGGCTTTTGTTTTCACATATGCATGTCCACACGGGAGCTCCTCGTCCTTTACAGAGCTAGATGTAGTTCCTAAGTGTTACTTTAAAAACTCCAAATGTGCATTTCCAACGGAGCTTGGACGTTATCAAAGAATCACTCCTGTGCGGAGCAAATAGAAATGTGCGCGGGGTAGCGCAGTGATGCTGTGAGGTAGCGCTGAATGTAGTAATATCCTTTTGAAATGAACGATTCTCATTTAAATCCACATATTTTTCTGTATTTCGGTGGTTGGTAATTTTTTTTTTTTTAAACAGCTACTGGGGCGGCTGCAATGGGGTGTGAGGGCAGCCCGGGCAGCACCAGAGCGGGAACCCGCGGGCTGTCCCCAGCGGGGCGTGAGGAATGTGAGGGAAACCCGGGCTGTTCCCGCCGGAGTGTGAGGGGAACCTGGAGCGGGTTGCGCCGGGCTGTGGGGATGCGAGGCGAGCTTGGGCCGTTCTCGCCGCGGTCTGAGGAGAGCCCAGCCCGGCCATTTTC
>WEIT01021285.1:127795-160241 GCA_013389985.1 Dryoscopus gambensis
GCATGCGCGGTGGGGGCTCCGGGCTGGGGGGCTGCGGGTGGGGGGACAGGGTAGGGGACCGGGAATGGGGAGGGGGACGGCTCCGTCCCGGGGGTCCCGGGGCCGCCCGGCCCTCCATTGCCGCCCTGCCCGCTCCACACTGCAGCTTCGCCGCCCCTGCAGCCCTCTGGCCAAGTGTGGCTGCCCCCGGCCTCGAGGCGAGCGTCCCACCCACGGTGTGCGGCTCCCCGCTGCCGCCCCCGCAGCGTGCTGGGGTCGGTATCGCCTCCCTGCTCCGTGTGCTGGGCTTGGTGTGTCACCGTGCCAGCGGACTCTGGGGGCCCTCGTGACACCCCAGGGAGTGGGGATGTGGCAGCGTGGCCATGTCGCTGGGGTGGACTCGGCTGCCAGGGGAGTTTGGTGGCTGTGCTGGGAGTGGGGGTGGCAGGGTGTCCCTGCCTCAGGTGGATCTGGTGGCTTTTCTGGGAGCACTCCAAGCGCAGCATGTTTTGTGGCTGAGCTCTTGGCAAGGTGGGTTTGGGTCCTGGCAGCATTGAGAAGCAATAGGTGCCTGAGTGCAGGATGGGCTGTTCCAGCTGGGACAAGTATGATCCACAAAGGTCCTGCACACCAGCAGCCCGACCCAGGTGAATTCCTGATCTGCCGGTGTGCAAGAGCAAATGGGTCTGTGTTCAGCTGACAGATGTCTAAACTGTGTCCCATCAGTACCTGTGGCCCTTTGGAGCTCCTCTGGGTGTTTTGTGCTGTGCTGGGTTTGGGTGCTCTGTCATAATCAGAGATAATAGAAAAGTGAGGTGTTGGAGTATTAGTAGTAACCATTTGCTCCAAATCTTGTCTAAACACTATTCTCAATATTTCCAGTTCTCCTAGCAAGCCCCCAGCTTGCCTTGAAGTGTTGCTGTATGTCCTGTTTCAATAGCTGGATTTTAGTTCCTGATAAAAGCTCCTCTGAGAAGTGCGATTCCTAAAGCTTTTAAAGTGCTTAGGGATCTTTTGAGTTGAAAGTATCCATTTAGCTAGGAGACTTGAAATGTGACAACACTGAAAAAATATCTGGCACTGGAGATACATTATTTCTTGGCCCTCCCCCTTATGGCTGTTTCACGGCTTTCCGTGATGCTGTATGTGAAATATTGGCATTTCCTTTTCTGTCTTGCATTTTCATCCACACTCTTCTGCCATCCCCCTTCTCAAATAGATTAATGTGATGGTTTGGGAAAGATGGCGAATAATCTTGCCAGTAGTGCTGATATATTCATTTTTGTATCTTATCTCCTTATCTGAACCTGGCAGTATACACAGAGCGTCCTGTGCTCCAGTTGTTGGATTGGTTTGGGAAATGAAGGTGGTGGAAATCACTGCACGAGGGTTATCTGTCAGATCTTGAACAATGTGACATAACCCAATTATTTTCTCTCTGTGTTGAGAGTCCTTTAACTGGCAAAGGGAGGAGATGATTGTGTAAAGGGGTAAATCACCACGCAGCTTAGGGTTGTGTATGGAGGGGATAGGCACTGTGTTTATCTTGGATAAAACAGGTATTTATGAAATCTATAAAGTGGAGACAAAGGACTAAAACAGTAAGACAGCTGGAGGTGTAGAAATTTGTTAATTTATTTTCATAGAATCATTTAGGTTGGAGAAGCCCCTGAGATCACAGAGTGCAGCCATTCCCCCAGCACTGCCAAGACCAGCACTAAACCATATCATCAAGTGCCACATTTACACAGCTTTTAAATCCCTCCAGGCATGGGGAGTCACCGCTGCCCTGGGCAGCAGTGCCAGGGCTGGACAACACTTTCTGTGAAGAAGCTTTTCCTAATATCCAAGTTAGATGTCTCCTGGTGCAACTTGTGGCTGTTTCCTCTCCTCCTGTTCCCTGGGAGCAGAGCTCGACCTGTCCGTGGCTGCACAGGGAGTTGTGCAGAGCCAGAAGGTCTCCCCAGAGCCTCCTTTTTTTCTCCAGGCTGAGCTCCCCCAGCTCCCTCAGCCGCTCTTGGTACTCCAGACCCTTCCTCAGCTTCATTCCCTTCTCTGGACATGCTCCAGCCCCTCAGTGTCTCTCTTGTGAGGGGCACAAAACTGACCCCAGGATTTGAAGTGGGGCCTTAGCAGTGTCCAGCACTGGGGGACTTGATGTCATCGGTGAACTGTCTGAGAGTGCACTCGGATCTCCTTGTCCAGATCGTTAATAAAGATATGAAACAGAACCTGCCCCACAGCTGAGCCCTGGGGAACACTGATGCACAGCCCCAGCTGGATTTAGCTCCATTCCCTGCCAGACTGGGCCTGGACAGGTTTTTTACCCGAAAAACAGAGCGCCCATCCAAGCCGTGGATGTTCATCAGGAGAATTCTGTGGGAAGCAGTGTTAAAGGTTTTACTAAGTCAAGGTAGACAACACTTTGGTCTAAAAAAATGACTTTCAGTAAGATGGTGGGTCTGATGCTCTTACCTGGATTTGGGGAAAGTGCTCTTAACTTTATTTAGAAAGCCTGTGCGCGTCTAAAGTCCAGGTCCATAAAACTTCTAGATAATGTATATTTATAAAGTAGTGATGTTGGCAGCACGCTCAGAACAGTGGAGTTAATGTAGCCTTGTGCTGCTGAGAGGGGTTGGAACGAGGAATAGATCCTGCTTTTACCAACATCAATTATTAAGCTGTCTTGGCATGTCATGCATTGCTCTGTGGCAAACAGCTTTGGCTCTTGGCTGATCCCAGAGGCTGCTGAGCCGCTGTGGCAACTGCCTCTGGAAATCTCACATCTTTTAGATTTCCAGTGCAGAACTGCTGTCACCCCAGCTTTCATCTGCCACGGCTGACGGTCCCACTCCCTGGGACTGGGTGAAAAGCTGTCACTGCTGATTTCTGCCTGGCAGACAGAGCCTGGATTTGGGCTTCTGCTTCTAATTGTGAAGGGGAGAGGTGTCTGCACAAGGGTGCTTCCTGTCCTGGTCTAATGTTTCCTTATCAATAGTGATACATCAAATCCATCCTTAGTTGCTTTTGTAGCTGCACAGCTCTCCAGGGCTTTCTGTGATGTCCACTTCGAGCAAAATAAATGAGAAACAGCAGATGAACGCTGTGGTAATCAACTGCAGACTGGTCTGAGGAATGGAATCTTGGAGACCTGACTGAAATACTACCCATAGGGAATGTTAGGATTAAACATAGGGAGAAAAAAATCAGCCATGGCAGTGCTGCCTGGGTGTGCTAAGGCATGCTGCTGCAGAGGACAGCCTGTAAAAATATCATCCTGGTGCTGCTTTCAGATTTTGTTGATCCTGAAGCATTTCATATTAGCAGCTCTGCTTTGCTGAGACCAAGGAATGATCTGGCATAGAGTCAGGTTGCTGGCAGGTAGGCAGGAATAATCCTTCCTCCCTATGTCCTTCCATTAATGAGCTGGTGATTGCATCAGGACTGTTAAGTCCTTTGATGGATGTATAAAAGCTGTATGTCTAATTGCTCTTTGAATCCATTTCCGCTTTGGGTCTCACAGTATCTTTGGCACTGAGCTTTGTAGCTTAATATGGTTGTTGTTTCTTTTCTGTTTTTAAGTCCACTATTCAGTAGTTTCATCAAACACTCTCTCATGTGCAGTGAGAGGCAGCAATTGTTTGCTGTCAATTTCTCCATATAATTCAGGACTTTGTAGAATTGTTGTATCATCTGTTTTCCTTTTTCAGCTCAAAATCTGATTTATTTGATGTTTTCCGAATGGCCACTGTCGCATACTTACCTTTGTCCCCATTCTATTTGCCTTTTCTGTGTGTACTCTCCCTTTTTAGCTGGTGACACCAGAATTGCATAATAAATTTTTGTAGTGCTGAAACAGTAACTTCTGTTGTGCTCTTAAAAATGTTCTTCTTGCCTTTTTGACTGCTGCAGAGCACTGGATGCTACTCTGAAGGTATTGGCTCACACTAAGTCTGAGGGTTTTTGTTTGATAACAACTGAACTAAATCCTGTCATGTCATGAGTATAATTAGGGTTGTTTTTTCCCGTATGCATTGCTTTGCATGGGATGACTTTGTGCTGCAGACTTAAAACTCATCTTCAGGGACTTCCTGTCTGTAGGGTGAGTTTCACTGGAGAAACATTGAGTTCCTGGTTTGTTTGGGTTTTTTATTATTATTTGGAGAAAAGAAAGAAAACTTCCTCTCCTCAGTGCAGCTGGGATTCTCAGAGCTCTGGGACTTTCTGGACCTCCTCACACTGGACAAATTCTTTCAGGAGAAAAACTTGGTATGCCAAACCTTTTCTCTGCAGAATGACAGAGAATACTCCCATTTTCCCAGTTTCTCCAGGACGTTTCCTCCAGCCAGGCAGAGTTGGAGGGGCACGTGTGCACAATCAACCTGTGGGTGAAGAGGTTCAAAGGTGCTGGTGCTGTGTCTGTGCTTTGGCTCACCACTTCTGGTTGCTGTTCAGTATCAGCACATGCAGCTCCTATAGGAATGTTTGTTCTGATAACCCTTCTGTCACTCTGGGCAGGGTGGGAACTCACAAGTCAGGGCTCATTCCAAGAGCTAAGCAATATCTCTTGGAAGAAGCAGATCCCACTCTTGTTTGGCTGCTTTAATGCAGGGTTTATGTTTAATCTCCCTGCAGAAGTTATGTCTGATTCCTGCCTTTATGCCATAATTTAAAGCCTCCTGCCGATATTTTTGCTGTCCCACGGCTCATATTATGGGGATACGCACAAGCAGAGGAAATGACTCTTTTATGTCATGAATATTTAGTGATGAATGTGCCCCTGACACACATACACTGCATGTTGTCTGTGCAAGTTGCACACACGTACTTGGCCAAGAACACACGACCAGCGGCAGTGCCACAAATAGATCCTTCAATAGGAAGTGGCGGTGGCAAAGCTCAGCCTTGTGGTAGGATGTGGTTGGGGGCTGTTGATTCACATTTTTACGTCCTATACAGGTTAAGTAGATGTGGTGGAGCTCAGATATTTCCACTGACAGGATGCTGGGTAAAATGTTGAATTGGAGCAGAAGTAGATGCTGAATGAAGGCTGAAAAAAATAGCGTGTCTGAGCTATGTATAGTGATGCATGTACTTATCTCTTGGCTGCCCCAAAATGAGGTAGTTGCATCCTTTATTTTTGCTTTTTGAGCTCCGGATAATGTCCAGGGAAAGCTGGACTTCAAAAAAGCAGAATTTAAACCTAAATGAAACCCAAGATGTATTTTAAGTAGATTCTCCTTTTGCATTTTTGCAGAGATTTTGTCTCTCTTCCTGCTGGTTGGAGGAACTGCTTTAAAATTCCCGAGTTTAGTAAATTAAAGGAAAATTAATTTTTTTTTAAAAAAGGGGGTGTGCTGCTTGCTAGATCTGGCTGGACTTTAAACTCTGGCTCTCCTGCACGTCTCCTTTCCCTGGGAATAAGTCTCAGAGCGCACTGGAGCGTGAGAGGAGACAGGAGTGACAAAAGTAATCACGCTCCAAGGCCCCTGGAGCACTGCGTGCTGAGCAGCGCTGGCCTTTCTCTCAGAGCTCACTTTGCCTCCTCCACTGGGGATTTCCAGTCCTTTCAGAGCTGCTTTAGTCACTGCAGCTCTGCCTTGAGCTGCTCATCCAGTGGGTCTGTTTATGATGGCATTAGTGCGTCGCTGGGGCAGCTCCTTCAGGTCGTGCCCAGCTGTTTATTTGCCTCCTCCCGTAGAAAAAGTGGCTTCAGAATGTGACTCTGTTTGATTGCCATTAGCCACAGGAACGTGAAGTATTACTAGGGATATCTGCTGTGTTTTAAATGGACAGCTGAAATATTTGAGGAGCTTTTATGTTAAGATTGAGTAAAGGACTTGCTGTAGGCACACCTGGGAGTGATGGTGTCTGGTTCCCCACTCAGGTGTGTGTTGTGTGCCTGTGAAGTCTGGGTGATCTGATTTATTGGAAATGTTATCATGTAACATAATAGAGGATTTTGAGTTTGCTACTGCTGATCCTATTTAAATTAAAAGACTACTTGCTTAAGTACCTTTTCACCATCTGCACAAGAAATAGAACCCCCTCAGAAGATAAATAATCTGGTTTGGTTTCTACTTGACAAAATTAGGGCTTTTAGTCTGGAAGTGCTAAGCCTTTATGTACTGTGGATTAACAGAGTGAATGATCTGAAACATGGTGATCTCTTGATGAGGAGCTCTCTTCATTTGCTAATGGTGGAATTGAGATTATTGGAAAGTATTCCTAAAGCTTTCAGGTAGTTTAATTGTCTCTTGACAAGGTGGCTTGTCCCATGAATTCCCTCATCACTGATGACAAAATTAATTTTGTTGAGAGTTTGTGATTTATGTAAAACCATAAGAGGCTTGGTTCTCTATTGCCAGGTAACTGGTACTGTCACTTACTTCCCCTTTGTGTTGCCATAATCCATTGCTTTGGTAGCATTTAGAGCGCACCTGATGCAAGACAAACCTGCCATATGGAGCATGAAAAGTTTCAAATTTAGCGTCTTCCAAAGCTTTTCAGGTTAAAACCTATGTAGAACCTCACTTAAGTGGAAACCCAGTGTGCCTGGGGGTTTTGTCCTCCAAATCTTCCTCATTTCACCTAACTCCTGCTAATGATCCTTGCTGATGATGTTGCTGGTTCCCAGATTTAACCCAGAGTTTGGAATTCCAGAGGCTTCCATGCAGTATACCTGATGTAACCACAACTATGTGGCAATAACATCAGCAACATCAACTTTGTTGTAAAGGGGCAATAACTTATTTTTTATCAGTTCCAGCACGCAGAGGCCGAGGTTAAAGTCCTTTTCACCAAGTGCTGCTTTGAAATGTGGGTGTGTGGGCTGGGGAGACTCAGTATCTTGCAATGGAATTGATTTAGGAATGAGTCCAGTGCTCAGCCTTACAGAGGCATCCTGTTTCCTTTTGAGAGGAGGGGAGAAGGACAAATTTATGTGGGGGCTATGATCCTTTCGTGTTCAGTGATGGGATGGAGAGGATCTGGTCTCTGAGAACCAATACACAAAGTACCTACCTCTTCTGTTGCTCACTGGGTTCATACAGCGAGTTTGTGGGGACTTCTGTAGTTAAAGATTCTCTGGCAGACAGTTCTCACTGTTCTGATACGAATTGCTCATCTTGGAGCAAAATTACTCTGATAATTTTTTGTTTCCTTGGAATTTGTGCTGACATCTTTTCTCCAAATACTTCTGTATGTGTCCCTTTTCTGGGAAGAGAGGCAAGAGAAACTTGGATCAAAATGCACAGCTGCTCCTCACTGTTGCTGCCCACTTCTGTGTCTATTGTAGTTCAGAATAAAGGTTTTGAGGGACCTTATGACCTCTCTGAGGTCCCACTGCTGCTCCCTGATTCTCCCTAGGGGATAACTAGACTGTAAAGTATTTGGGTTGGAGGCCCAAATCCCCTTCTGTGTGGTACAAGTGGGCTACTGGTTAAAAAGGCAGAGTATCCTTTATTTCCCTGATATCTCCTGCTATGTTTAGCCATTTATTTCCTTCCCATTTTGCTAATGCTAGTGTTCGTGCAGACACATGGCGAGACAGATTAGGAAGCTGATCCAGCTGAAAACTAACCCATTTTAGTGAGGGAGTGGGAAAGGATTTGTTTGGGGAGTGTTTGCTGGCACAGAGAGGAAATAGGAAGGGGGGGGAAGGAAAAGATGCTGCCTCTTTTATAGCAGCCTGTGCTTATGTTGGATTAAAGTGGCTCTGGGCCCACATCCATGGTTATTGTTGTACATTGGGTGGCAGTAATCTCTGCTGAACGATTCTAGGCTCCTTTCATCCCTGATTTTAAACCTGCATGGAAGCACTGCTGTCTCCCTGCTCTGGCTCCTCTGTCGCTCTGGAACACGGCGACTTGCTGCAGTGCTTAGTTTGCCCCTCTGCTCTGTGATCCTGGGCTCTGACTGACCCATGCTGTTCGGGCAGGCAAGTACCTGTGAAGTTCAAACTGATTTGTTTCTATTGTTTGTTTCCCCAGGTGATTTCTCTGGCCAGCTTTTAGCTTATTTGAGTCTTGGTCCAATATTCATTATTGTTGGCTTTGTAACACTCATCATATTCAAGAGAGAGCTTCACACGGTGAGTCCTTCTCTCCCTTCACAGCCTCTCCTTATGACAAAAGTCTTTTCCTTTGTCACCTGGGGCTCCTGTATTCACACTTCTTTTTCTCTCTATAAGGAGCAATCTTAGGAAAGGCATCTTCCTGTCAGGGAGCAGCAGGAGACACTTAGCGCCTGTATCAGGTTAAAAGGCTGCTCAGCCTTTGCTGACTTCTTTTACTCTGTGGTGTGTTTTGGACATTATCTATCCAGAACCATCGAGGGAGATGTGTGAGGAAGTGCAGAATGCTGTTGCAGAGGGAGAACACTCCCAAGATGCAGTAGGATCATAGCACTGGGCAGCATATGCAGGAAATGGTGTGTATAACTCAGGAGGATGCACTTTCTGTGAACTACTGAGGCAGGGGAGGGGTTAAAAATAAAACCTACAGCTTTCTAAGGGAGTGGATCTGTCTTTAAGGGCTGCTTTTCAAATGTGAGTTGAATACCAGGGGCAGAAGAGACTTATTTCTGTCCAAATTCTTATAATGCTTTCTATCTGCTCTGCCAGGTAGTTGGGAGTCAGTGTCATGGATAAACTCTCTCTAGGACATATTAAACCTCTAGTAACATCTCCCCTCAGTAAACAGATAAAACAAGAGCCACTGAAAGGATTTTGACAGCACATTTCAGATGTAGGGCCACAGTGTCCTGGGAACGAGTGGCCCAAGGGACCTGGGAATAGGACTTTTAACTAGGAAAGGCAGCTGTTCAGTTTTGGCAGCTCAAAGGTTTTGTGTTGGCCCAAAAGAGACAACAAGCCAGAGTAACTATTGCACAGATTTATATGTTTCTGAATACAGGGACTTGTTTGGTGTTGGTAATGAGACAAATACCGAGGTTGATTCCCAGTTCTTCATGTGGGAAGTCACCACTGGGCTGGAGAGAGACACTGGCTAACTTGCAGCAGCCTGATCTGTGGCTCAGGATGTGGAGTGAAAAATTGCTTCATCATGTGGAATGGGACTGAGTGTTAAGGAGGCAGAGTGTCATCACCAGCTGGGAATTTGATCACAGCAGCAGGACTAATTTAGGGGAGGTGTATGAACTGTGGAATTGAAGAGTAAAAATAAATGCTGCCAGATCTGGCTTAGCTCAGAATGTGAATTCATCTTAGACTGAAGACAGCAGCTTCAAGATGAAAATATTCATAGAGGGAAAAGCCAGAAAACCTAAAAAGTCACCTTTGTTTTAAACTATTTACCCAAATAGCAGTGTCTGCACTCCCCCTGTTGGTCATCGGGAAAAGCCAATTCCCGAAAACCTGCCCTATTAAAAAGGTCACTTTCTGCAGTTGCTGGTGCAAGGTGCTGGCAGAAGTGCCCTACTGTGTCATTTTTGTCTTTCTGTGTATCAGCTGCTGAAAAGCTGCCTATACACAATGTGTTGCCAAATAGAAAGTGAGCTGAAAATAAATGCTTTTCTTCCTCAGGTGTAGAATTTGGAAGTCGTTGGTTTTAACTCTAGTAGTCAAAAAAGAAAATTAGAAACATAATGTTTGGGGTTTTGTCAACAGAGAAAGCCTGGTAAGTAGAAGGATCTTTTAGAGGGGATGACACAGCTGTCTTGCCTTTACAGATCTCTTTCTTGGGAGGGCTGGTGTGCAACGAGGGAGTGAACTGGTTAATAAAAAATGTAATCCGGGAGCCTCGGCCATGCGAAGGTAGGGTATGGACCACGAGTGTGATGGTGTCAGGGCAGCTTTGGATGTTGGGGGGTTAGGGGTTTATTCCCCTTAGTCTCACACTGACTGTGGGTGTTTGGGTATAAAAAGGCTGGTAGAGCCACCTGAGCAGGGACATGCCCTGTGAACTCTGTGCATGCTCCAGCAGCATGGTCTGGCTTCACATCTGGAGTGTTCCAGCTGCTGACCATACCTTGACCATATTCTTTCTTCTTTTCTTCCCAGAAGCCCATTCAACAGTGACCACAAAATATGGGATGCCGTCCAGCCACTCCCAATTCATGTGGTTTTTCTCTGTCTATTCCTTTCTGTTCCTTTATTTAAGGTAAAAATTCCAGGTCAGGTTATGGCTCTGTTAGTATGTTGAAACACCTGAAATGGGTGGCTCCCTTGCTGGGTGCCACTTGAGTGGGATAATGGAATTAAATCTGAGGACCTGCACAATTTATTGTGACTTGGGTGGGATTGGAGCATGTCTGTCTCAATCTGAATGTAGGGCTGGAGTTACCATGGCTGAAAACTGGAGGGTGTGAGTGGGCTTCCTTTTACCTGTCAGGGTAAAGGTCTCCCAATTTTATTTTTCTAAGCTGTGATGGTGCCCCAGTGTGAGGGAAGGAGGTGGGGGATAGGGAGGAGAAATGAAGAGCTGCTTTCTCATTTTGTCTCAGTTTCAGTGGGGTTATCTACAATCTTTTGGGTAATACCAGCTGTCTACTTGCATGACTTTTTAGTTCACCTCCCTTACCAGCGGCTGGGTTTACTTGCTGTAGTTGAACAAAATTCTTGCTGGGGCATGGCTTTGTCTTGTGGCTCTGTGTGTGGAGGAACACAAAACTCACAGTTCCTCCAGGCTCTGTGGGCAGTGGAGGGACTCCGATGTCTTGGCTCCCTGTTGCATATGCTCAGCACATGCCTCTCACTTCGGTGTGAGCATCCTGCCTTCCCTCGCAGCAATGCCTGCTCACAGTTGGAGAGACACATGTGTGGCTTCCTGGCTGCTCTTTAACTGCTGCCAGTGGGAGAGATTGCAGCTGGGATGGGATCGAACTGCCTGTGACCCCACTGGAGTAGGGCTGTCCTAGGGTTTCAGAGGGAGGGAGGTCAGGGCTGCTCAGCTCCCTCCCTTGTGCTAATGGCTCTCCATCTCTTTCAGAATGCACCAAACAAACAATGCGAGGTTTCTGGATTTACTATGGCGACATGTACTGTCCATCTGCCTTGTCACAGTGGCTTTGCTAGTCTCATATAGTAGGTATGGAGCAACTGTTTGTCTTCTGCTGTCATACAGCCCCACGGCCTGTCCCAGCCAGCAGCCCTGGCATTCCTTATCCCGCCTTTCCCACCTAATTCTCCACCGTGCTGTATGAGTCGGAGCTTTGTACAAGTGTTGCCATGAGACCCAGTAAACAAAGGTGCTATGTGTGTGGTGCTTCACAGAAGCATTTGTAAACCCCCAAATCAGCTGAGCTTGTCTCAGTTCCCCGTGGGCTGCACTGCCATGCTCCAGCCTCGCTGCCTTCCCAGCACTAATCATGGAAGCATTGCCCTGTGCCTTGGCACACCAGCGTCTGCAGCATGTGGATTGCTACACTTGATCAGTCCCATTGTTTTGCTTGAGCATTAGTTAATCAAAACATTTATAGATGTTAGGCTTGCAAGATCTAGTTGTATTAAGATGAATAAAGAAAAGGGAACTTCGATATGATTTCTTTTTCTCTTTAGTAGATTAAATGTAAAGTGAGTTCCAGTGATTGGAAAAACAGACAAATTCAAGCTAGAAATAGGGTCACATTTTCCACAGGAAAGTAATTACCTGTTGGCACACTTGACTGTACACTACAGCTGATTACTTACTACTAATTATTTTAAAATTCTGGCAGGACAGATTTGTTAGAGATATATGGTCTAATTAAAACAAAATTAGAGGAAATCAAGTGGCCTGTGTTAGACAGAGGGTCAGATAAGATGATCGTAATGATATGTGGGTGAAAAGAATTTTGAATATAGCTTGTGCACACATAACAGGCCAACAGTGCAGCCCTGAGTGGCTGCAGTCAGAGTGAGCACACTGGTCATGCAGCCTCTGTGCCTGTCATACTGGAGAGCAGAAAAATCACAAAAAAACCCTGCTGTCCATGTTCTTAAGCCTTTAAGCCCTAGCTTTGATGGCCTGGAGGGGACTTGTCCTGTTACTGGCTTTGGAAAAGTCTCTTGTGGGAACTAACAGTATTAGTTCTTCAGCTGATGCAAAGGTGGATGAAGGAGAATGTGGAGGGTTAATTGAGTTAAACTAGAAGTGCTCCAAGCTGAAACTGCTGTAGCAGGGGATAATTTTCCCCCATTATTTTTGCCAGCTTTTTACTGAAAAAAAACCACGCACTTTTATCATCTAGAGGGTAACTTGCTCGCAGCATCTGTGGGTTCAGTGACACCTCAGCTCCTGAGTCTTGCCTCCTTTTGTTTTAAAGCCTGTCTGGTGACTCTTCTCTTCCACTGCAGGGTTTATTTGCTTTACCACACCTGGAGCCAAGTCCTATACGGAGGTGTGGCAGGAAGCATCATGGCCATAGCCTGGTTTGCCTTCACACAAGAGATCCTAACTCCCCTCTTCCCGAGGATAGCTGCGTGGTAAGCCTCTTTATTCTGTGGAGGTTTGTTATGGATGTTAGAAATGAGAATTCCTGGGCTCTGTCCCAGTTTTGCATACTGGCTGTTGTATAACCTACTTTGTTCCTCCATGTTTCCTTGTGCATGCATATATGCAAAGGCTCATGTGTCCTTGATAAGGGTGGGGAAGAGGGAATTCAATCTAACTGCTGCATTTGTAAAGCCCTCCTAAAGCTCTGAGGTGTGGCAGAGTGCTGGAGGAGCTTTGCAAGATGAACAGTAGACCTTTCTTAATGTCTAATGACCTAGTAAAATTGCAGAGCCATTTACATGTAATGTAGTCTGGAAACATTGTGTAAGGAAAGAAAAAAAGTTTTTGATTAAATGTAACAAAGAATCCTTTTCCTAGCCTGAAGTGGTAGAATAGTACTGTTATTCCCAGCCTGAAGTGATAGAATAGTACTGGTAACTAGAGCAGGTTTTCTGCCTTTTTTTTTTTAATCAAAATTGCAGTGGAGAAAGTCTAATTATGTCCCCCTTTGCACCACATTGTCTGTTTTCAGGCCAATTTCAGAGTTCTTTTTAATCCGAGATACCAGCCTCATTCCTAACATCCTGTGGTTTGAATACACAGTCACGAGAGCAGAAGCAAGGTAAGTTCTGCTGGGAATGGAGGAGCTGTTGCTGCTCTGACCTTTCAGGTGCAGCTGTTAATTAATTTTCTGATATGTAGCTGATAATTTTCAGCTGCTGTGGGTAGAATAGCTTGGAGGAAAGAAATAGCAAGTTGTGGTTTAACGACTGCATCTGAAAGGTGAGTCTGGAGAGGGTGTGATTCAAGAACTTAAATCTCATTTAAGTAGCATTTCAGCTCCCTGGCCCGTGGTTTTTGCAAGCAGTTTATAATCTTGTGTCCACGTGTGAGCTTGTGTACACTGAAGATGGGGTGGATGTTCTGGGAGCGTGTAGAGCGGGAAGGGCTGATCTGCCTGGTGGCTATGGTGGGGGCACTTTATTTTTGTGTGGAGCTAAGCAGAACCTTACTTTAATCCTCCTGTATTTCCCCCCTGGTTTGTTGCAGCCCCCTGGGATGGGCTTGGGGCCCCGTGTGTCACCTGTGCCTGTGTTGCCTTGCAGGAACAGACAGCGCAAGCTGGGCACGAAGCTCCAGTGACCGGGAACGAGGGGACCAGGGCGCGTTTAACGGAGACAGACAAGAGCAGAGACCTGGGAGCAGCAAGGAGCCTTTTAACAGACGGACCAAAGGAACAGGCAGGGACCATACCCAAAACCTGAAAGCCTTTGCTCTGCTTTTGCAGCTAAGCTGGATATGCTCCCTGATGCATGTGGGACCGTGCAGGAGTAGAAACTCATTTTGAACACAGATGCACATGGTTGGATGTACCATCGTGTCTACGTCAGGGGAGGGGGGAGAAAATGCCTGGTGTCGTGTTCAGGGGAGGGAAAACCAAAAATGAATCCTTTCTGTGACTTTTTTTTTCAGCATGAAATATACACACTATTTATTTATTTTTTTAAATGGAACTATTGTTTATGGGGTGGGTGAAGCGTTGATTGTGTGTTTTGTTTTTCGGCTTTTTTTTCTTTTTTGTTTGGGTTTTTCTTTTTTGGAAGAAGATGACAAAACTATCTCAAGTTGATCATGTTTAATTAGGGCTTTTAATTCTTACAAACTTCTTAGGAGGGAGGGGAACTAGGATGGGGTGACCTAGACAGGAGGGAGACGAAGACTTTCCTTTCTGCAGTCAATTTGGGAGATCAAAATCAATTCCAACTGTACTTTGTACAGACAGAAAGATAGACTATAAAGATCTGATTTTTAACACTAGTGACAGTTTTGCAGGGAAGCCTGCATGGATACCAATTAAGGGGGAGTGTGTGTGTAAAACAAAGGAAAACCACAAATATACTGACTCTTATTTTTTTTTCCACTTCTGCTCCTGTTGTGTAATTAGCAAGAGTGTCCTTCTCAGAATCTCTTCTAGGTGGCAAGATTGTCATACGTATCTCACATTTATTCCATCTCTTCCTTTATACTTTTATTACCTCAGGGTTGCTGTGATCTGTACAGCTTTTGTTGTACTGAGTGTGCTGAGGGCACTGGGAAGCCCACTGGTTATAAGCAGTGCTGTGTTCCAGTAAGAGTCAGCCCAAAGCCTTACAAAATTCAGTTGCTGGTCTCTGTCTTAAGCACTGATTTTTTTAAATTTTTTTTTCCTGTTAAAGCTTAAGGGAGGGATTTTTAAGAATGAACACAGTGGCAACCGCAAATGACTAATAACTAGCTCAGCTGCTCTCTGAATTATTCCTGGGAGAGTCCTGTTAGACTCCATCCGTGCACTCCCAAGTAGGGAACTTGTCCTAGCAGAGGCTTCTGCCAGTTATCACAGTAGCTTGGTTGGGGTTCTGCAGCTGTAAGCTTGAATGCTGAACTCCTACAAGCAAGTTTTGCTTTCCATCCTTCTTCCATTCTGATTCTCCGTCTGGCCAGTGGCGCTCTGGGTGCTGTGTCTCTGTGGGAGTGTGCCTGCCATCTCTGTGTGCTGGTGATGCCTACGACCTCTGTGACCCATGAGTTGACCTGGCAAGGGCTATACTCGAAGTGCTTCAGGGCTGTGCATGGACACTTTCTGTATTTCTAGTATATAATGCAGCAGTTCAAGTGTAACTACAGAGAAGTATTTATTCAAAGCACAATTGACTTAAACTTTCACAGATAAAGGACAGCTTCTGAACTGGCTCAAAGGTCATCGGTGTGCCTTCGATGCAGTCATGAGCAGAGGTAAAATGACTGTCACATCTCAGTCTTGCTGCCTGTTTTACTATCTCCACTTTAATCAGACTCCTGCATTATAAAGCTGCTTGAAGTGAGATTTTTTTTTTCTGTTCATCTTGGTTATTTTTAATTTTTTTTTTTAAGTTTTCATCTGTGCCTGTTGCTATAGGAGTTTGTGTGTTCGTGTGGAGTGGGAGCTGCTGTTGGACACCCAGAGTGTTAACTGTAGAAACTGATCCTGATCCAGGAGATCAGGAATGGAGGCTGTTTAAATTTCTGTGTTTAAATAGCTATGGGTAGTAAATGAACTGTTTTCAGTTGTTACAACAAGTATATATATATATATATACATTTTAAAAGAACTGTTTCGTACTTGCATAACATGAGCAATCCTGTAACATCTGAAGGACCCGAGCACTGGATCTGCTTTGAAGGTGCATCATAATAGAGGCATCTTGCAGCTTTCACAAGGACATTTGATCTGACTTAGACCAGCTCTGTTGGGATGAGACAGGACACCAGATAGGTCCTGTGACACGGTGGTACCATATGTTTCAGTTTGAAAACTGGTACTGATCACTTATGTCTAGGAAAACCATTCGTTTTCTCTTTATATCTCTTGTAAGTGAACTTACAAAGCCAGAACAGAGATCACACCTCTCTTTCCCAACGCTGCTGAAAGAGTGGATTGTTTCAGGAGTGGCTTAGCACTTCCCCAGCCTCTCGAGCTGTTATGACAGACTGCTGGAAAAAATAAATATGGAAGCACCTATTGAGCATAGGGAAGAGGGTTCATCTCCTCACGGAGAGCAGTGTAGTGTAAAAAAGCTGTTCCACTTCATGTTGCCTTCAAACCCAAACTTCCTACGGTAATTCTTAGGCGTGAGGGAGAGGAAGAAGAGCTCTTGTAAGACAGTGTAATGAACTCTCCTCTGTTCTCTGTGAGTTGTTTGTAATCTGCATCTTCTGCCTACTTTTGCTGTACCTTTTCAGAAATCTTTGAAATACTTGATATACAGTAGGAATTCCTTAGTGATTCCATGGATTTTCTCAACTAAATGGTGCTGTGCAGGAAAAAGATTTGAGCTCTGCCTTATTATCCTACACTTGTATGAAGTCTCCTGCCACTATTTTTCTGAAATGGAGTATTTTCTTTGGAATATGTGGCTTTGCAAGCAGATGCTTTCTCTTCCTCCCCTGTACTCAAGGCGGCTGGATGGAGATACGACAATAAAAGGAAGGTGACAGAATGCTGTGGTTCACTGTTCTTGCTATCCCCACACAAATGTCCTCCCAGTAAGGGCAGTTACGTAACTTCTGCAGTTTAAAGAATTTTAAGCCTTTTTGTAGCATTTATCTGTTTATTGTGTCTCAGTTTATTCAACAAACATTTCCAAACTTTGCATGACATGAATCCCACTACCCAACAGTATTTAACACAGCTAACCAGCAAAACATGCAACACTACCAGGCTGTGTCAAGAATTGCACTCATTACCCCAAGGGTTATCTGAATATGTTCAGTCTTTGAATTTCTGAAATAATTTGTTCCAAATCACTAATTTACCTCGCGCTTTAGTTTCTTCTGCTTAATGTGCCTTTAAGACAATGGACATCACTTGATAAAACAATCAGAAACAAGGAGAACTGTATTCAGTCAGTCAGCACTGAAAAAATGTAGAAGATATGAACCAGAAGGACATGATGTTAGAACATGTACCATAAGAAAAGACTTTTTGAAGGAAAAACCTTGTAATGATTTTAGTGTCCTTTCAAGCACTTTAAAAATCAGCCTCATTCATCTGAATTTCAGCTCTGTGTATCAGTAAGGATGCATTAAGTGGTTTATGAATCTTGTATCTCTTTCAGTGTGACAGTCTGCTCCTTGCAGCTGTACTCTGCTGAAGCTAGTGGGGTATCCAGATTTAGATCCAGAATAGATCAATCCCATCTTCTGAGGTACAGTCTTCAGCAGCACATGCTTATGTTTAATCTTTAATAGGCACTTTGCTTTGAGAGCCTTCCCCTTTGAAACAGAAGTGGAAAAGGGCCAGTCTCAAATACTTCAGTGGCAGTACTTGTGCTTGAAGGCATTGCAGACACGGAAAAATAACTCATCCCCTGGCAACAGAGGCTGATTCAGTATGGGGGGGAGGATTACTTTGGCAAAAGGAATCTTTTTTCCATGTAAAAGGCTACATAAATCCAGACGTTATTCCAGTAAGGTTTGTTCTTGTCCGTAGTATTTACAGAATCATTTAAGAGTTTGATAATACTGAGTATCCTCTTGCACTTTTCAGGCTAATTGATACAGAGGAGTCACCAGAGCAGGGGTTTCTGCTTGCAGGTTTGTAGTGCTCCTCTTAGTGTTTTTAGGGTGTCTCAATCCATTCAGGGTTCTTATAAAAGATCAACTAAATCCATGTAGATGATGTGAAGGTGGCAGTTCATACAATCACTGGCTGTGCAGGTGAGTTTCAGGTAATTTTTTCTCTTTTAAGGTTTGTTATCAGGTATGAGATAGAAGCTTTGAAATAACACCCTTTCAGGAAAAAAAAGCCAAAGCATTGGCTTGTATCTTTTGAGAGACAAATTAGAATGATTTCTTCTTCTTTAAACAGCTTTAGTGCAAATTTCTTCATATATGTTCATCAAGGCACTTTGATAATGTCCCTTGCAATCATTTCCCTGTTAACCAAACAGGCCATCACACTCCTAATGCTTCTTGTTTATGGTGATGTCCCAGCAGACACATCTTGAAGGGTGTGAAATTTAAATACAGAATTCCTACTGCAGAAATAGCACTACAATTCTTTATTACCATATGGTTTTACTAAATAAAAGTGTAGTCAGGAGCTTGGGTTCTGACAGATTGGTTGGAAGTAGTTCCTATGCTACCATTGTATGTTAATGTTCATATATAATCTTTTACTGTCTCAAGTTTGTCAACTGAACATGAAAACAGTATCACAAGATCGTTCTCTCACAGAATAAAGCTGGCACGAATTGGAGTAATATTTCAGTTAGAAATAACTCCCCAGGGTGGGAGAAAAGGTGCTGTGCTGTTACTGCAGGAACAGTGGCTGCCACAGTGCAGAAAACACCTACAGGGTCCATGTATACTCAGCTTTCTTCCTGTTTTTCAACATTTTCTGCCTTGTTAAAGCAGAGTGATGGGAAAGAAGGGTGATTCTGCAGCTGTTTTTCCTTTGGCCTTCAACAGATTTTAGCTGTGGGCCAGGAATGGAAGTATGCTCTGGTGTTCCTGATCAGAAACAGCCTCATTTGTCCACAGCTCAGGTGTAACATGGTGCACAAAAAGGCTGTTTCTGAAAGCAAGGTATAAAACCACACTGGGTTAATGTGTGCGTGTCCCAAAGGACATCTCTTCGCACGTGGCCTTCTGGTTAGTAAACACAGTCAGCATCTTTTTCTTTTCCTCAGCTCCAAAGAAAGGTACAATGGAGCAAGTGTCCTGCTAAATGCATAGGAAATCCCTTCTCATCTCTGCAGATGTGAAGGTACATAAAGCCAAAGCTGGCAAAACTTACACGAGGAGAGTCTGTAGAAGCTTTATGGGAAAAAAGCTTTAGGCTGAGGTGGAAGATCAATGGTAGGACTATGGCAGGAATCTTAACAAAAAGCCCAGAGCAACAACACCACCACCAACAAAAATAACCTGAAACAGTAAAAATCACCTTAGTTTGTTGCAAGTCACGTTCTGTTGTTACGAGGGTCAGTGTAAGAGAAAGGAGATCCCAGCGTCCTGAATAAGGGGAAGGGAACATTCCTGTAAAGCTCTCACTGGTTGGAGTGCCTGGGATAAGTAGTGCAGTGTCCTCTAATACTGGATCTGCTCTGGCCTAACTTCCTTCTCCCCTTGCTGAAGTTCAATGATGAAGTTTTGCTGGAGTAGTAGAAAAATCTTCAGTCAAGTTTGGAAGATGCTCTTTAGGGGACGAAACCAGGAAAAGGACTTGGTCTTACAGTAGTTCTATCATACAATAAACATTCCCTGCTTTTCCTGGACAAGAACTACCTTCTTCACCAAATGGATTTATATACTGGTAAGGACTGTGCTTTCTGTATTCCCTTACGGTAATTTTCATAAAAATCATATTTGAGTCCTCTTTGAGGACAGGAAGGTGCACGTTGCATTGATGGGAGAGGCCGTCAGTTCTGCTTTGGTTGGAGACAGTTTCCTCTCACTACAGAGTCTATCTGTGGATGACTATTCTGTAACATCTTGCTGAAAACAAATGGTAGGTATCTTCTTAGGTTCCAGGGCAAGCTGTTCTCCGAGTCATTTTCTGAGGAACTGGGAGCTTCAGTGCATCAGGGATAGCCCATTTAACTCGGGGGTTTCCCTCTTACAGTTTGGATTTGGGAGCCGCCTGGAGCAAGATCCTCATGTCTAGCAGTGCTTTCTCAAGATAATGTGCCATGCGGGCTGCATTTGTGTCAGCACAGCTATTGAAGGCTGAAACTGCAAAGTTGATGTGTTCCTCCATAGGGTTGTAACAGACTCCGTAGCCATCTGGAACCACGGGACCAAAACACATCACACAATCTGTCTTGGCTGGGACCTGTGGAGACAATGTAATTAAAACCTTCTGACCAGTCAGAGAAAAATGAAGCCATCAAATGCAAACAGCTCTGTCAACAGAGGAAACTCATGTCATTAAACTGCTCTAGAAGGGCCTTTGGTCAGCCTCACTTCCCACCACACATGAGCTGGATCCTACCATTTAGGAGCAATGTGTTTTCCTCTGCATTTGCAAAGGAGTGCTTCTCCCCAGGGTAAGCTTGTAGTAAGTCACAAGTAGAACTATTCAGTAAGAATCAGAGCACAGCACTTAACACAAAGCTGTTCTGGCTGCTGACTTCATTGATCTCACTTGGATTTAGACACCAAACACTCTTGGTGATCCTAGCTTTGGTTATGTTAGTGTTTTACAGGTCTGTGAGGGACTGTGGCAGCTGTAAGATCAGATCTGTAGCTTTATGGGATTGGCAGCAAGCTTAGAAGTTTCTGACCCCAATGTAGATGAGTTTCCAACAGAAAGGAACTGAAGAGAAACGTGGAGAAGGAAGGCATGAAAAGAAACAGAGCACTTCTGGCTCAGACAAGTCGTACCTGGCTGGTTGAGAGATTAAAGTGCATTGCAACAGCATAGGCTGTGTCCATGAAGAGCTCGGGCATGCTCACCAGGTCCTCGATTGCCTGGAGCTTCAGCCCCAAGAGGTGCCGGTCTATTGCGTTGCCCCGTATGGCCTGGAGGGAAGGAAGGATGGACAGATGAAAGCCAGGCCAGCAGCAAGTGAGCAAAACTATTTCTTTGGGTTAAAGAAAAGAACACTTCTAAAAAGTCTCTAAATGTTTAAAGTTAAAAGGAAACTAGATCTTGCCTTTAAGACCAATAGTCTTGTTTATACGGACTGTGAAATTAAATACACCAGTGGAAACAACCTAACAGTTCCGGCCCGTGGACTCTCTCTGGTTTAAGGGCTCCTTGTGCAAATTTGGCATTTATCAGCAACAATGATGGAAGAAATGAATCAAAGAAGTATGTGATTCTCTCCTTTAGGTCTGCTACAAGGGACACTTAACACACCAGTTAGACAGGATTCAGTCCATGGCCGTAGAGCACTGTCAGATCAGAGTCAGACCTTTGCAACTTTAATAGCCACACTGCTGTGTCAGGAGCAAAAGGTGTTAAGGTCTTGTCTTTCCCAGAACTCTAATTTGGTGGGTAAACCCCCAAGCCTGGCTGCACAGAGGACACTCACCATGTCTGTGTATTCCCTGTGGGCCTGCGTGGCTCTTCTCAGCAGGTCTGCTTTCTCCTGGTCCTGAGAACAAACAGATCTGTTTAGGTTTTTCTGCTGAATGGAGAACCTCATTTTGGCTGTTCTGTAGGATGGAGAACATTTCTGCCTTGTGTGTCTGCATGAAACTAATTTTTATATTTACTAGATTTAAGTTTTACATCATTTTGTTTGGCAGTGTTACTCCATTCTGAAGTTCATCGATCAGTATCAGAACTTGGTTTGAGTAGCTGAACAGACTTAAAAGGGACTTTTTGGTGGGCTAAGAAACATCCACATGATGTTTCCCAGGCTTTCAGTACATGTGAAGGAAAAGTCAAATTAAACCCCTGATGTGTAAAGATACTGCAAGCTATGGTTTAGCTCAGTGTAGGGTGCAGTCCTCCATAGCTGAAACCAGATAACACAGGGTTAGCTAAATAAGAAGTTTTTCTCTTTTCTGGATTCCTCTTACTCTACTTCTTTGAGATCCTCACCGATTTGTCAGGGCTGTCCATGGATTGCACAAACTTGAGGGAGTCGACGGAGGTGGAGCGGATGGTGTCGGTGCGGCCCAGGCGGAACATCCTCAGTGACGCGCTCTCGTACGTGGCACAGGCGTGGCCATACATCCTGGGACAGGGAGGAGAAAGCCACTCCAGTGAGTCTGCGCTGGGAGCGCCTTGTCTGTTCCAGCTTTATCAAGCTCACATGTTTGAGTCTGTTAGTGAGGAGGTTGAGGAATGACCTATGGGTGGTCTTACCTGTAGTACGCCAGCTGCAAGGCCAGCTGGATAAAAGCATCAGGGCTTATCTTCTCTGACTTGGGGAAACCTTTCCCAAATTGATGAAAGACCATGACTTTGATATCCAGATCTTCGACCATTCTACAAGGAAAGAAAGAGGAACTATTCCTTTGCTTGTTGCTCATTCTTGTAACACAGAGGAATGGATTTGCTTTCACAAGGCTCAGAGGGAACAGGCTGTCTGGAGCTGACCTATGCAGGGACAGAGAGCTCCAGCACACATGGATCTCTTTGGGCAGCACCACAGAGGTAAGAATTTTTGGCCACTGCTGAAAATCGTCACCAGGTTAGATGGTCGTGTGTGTTCGTGCTCCAGTATTCTTGGCTGGATCCAGTAAAGCCTTGCTCTTTCTTAGCAAATGGGATGAATCAGTAATAACCCCTTTCCAGCACCTCTGACCTTATTCCTGGCAGTGCTTTTCAGTTCAGCTCAGTGCTGTTGACCCCAGAAGTCACTGGGAAAACTCCCTGGCTTGCAAGTGGGGAAGGCCTAATTTAAACCACTGATGTGCTCCAAAGGGGGACATGAATTACTCTTCCAGTCACCCACCTCTCCACTGCTTCATACTCACATGTTGAGGTTTTGCTTTGCCTTCTCTATGTCATTCTTGATTTCTGGGGTGATGTTAAACCGCAGCTTTTTGGGCATTGGCAGAGGAGCCACAGAGGATTTGACCATCTCAGGTTTCTTCCTGCGAAGAGAAATGGTTCTGTGGTTCTGACCAGACCTTTAGCATGAGGCTCAGCTAGGAATGCCAGAGCTGGGATAGAAATCTATCTTCCCTAACACCTTGTGATACTGGTCACAGCCCGACAAACCCCTCCCAGTGCCAATAAGGGACCTCCAATGCTCAGAAAAAGCAGGGGCAGGACTCACGTGAACTCCACAATGTGATCCAGAAGAGCAACGATGGGTGGGCCTTCCGAGGGAGCATGCTCGTATACGAGGCCACAGGAGCCATCTTCAGCAATGATAAACTGACAGAGAAGCACGAGAGGAGAGCAGTGAAGGCAGACAGGCAGTGTGTGAGGCACGAGATACTCAGAGAGACCTCAGTGTCTCCCTGTCTGTACCAGAGCCTGTCCTTGCATACTGAAAAGGTCTCCTTTAGCAGGACAGCAGTGGAAGACTTTCATCAGGTGCAGAAGATCTGAGAGCACTGTTACAGTTCTGCAAAATTCCCTGGATAAGGGTGTGCCTTACATATTGGTGTGCTCAGTGCTTTGGCCATACCGAGAGGTTCAATGGTTCTGATTTACTGAGATGCACACACAGTACAGGGATAACATCACCACCACATGCTGGCTTACCCTTACTTTTAAATCAGCTGCAACATCTAAACTTTATCCCATTGGTGAAGAATTCCAAATAGGAACAGCTTAAAACACAGTGAAGAGTTCAGCAGGTACAAGAAGAGTCCTCTAAAGCACCATTGCTACAATCTGCAAGCCAGGATATACCAACTAATGAAAGAAAAGCTCCAACAGCAGCTGCTGTTGAAGGATCTTGACAAGACTGACTGGAGAAGAGATCAGAGGGAAGCTGTGGGATGGCATTTCATGTTTCAAAAAACAAAACAAAATGCCATTGGGCAGCTTCTGGCAGAACCAGGAAAAGTGACAAGCCTGGAGGAAATCCAAGGAACAGACCTCCCAACGTTTGGGCTGCCTCCGAGCAGACGAGCCATTGTTCACCGCAGGCAGAAAATTGATTTATAAGGAACACAAAGACCTGCTGCACTGAATAAACTTGGGCAGAGGCAGAAAGGAAACAAGTCCCTGAGGCAGCAACGAATGCTGGTGACTGCAGGGGGGGAAACCACAGGATCTCACACTGTCAGACACCACTCCTTGTCTCCCTTGTTTTTCCACTCTCTCTCAGGACATGAGGACCTTGCCTGCAAAAGGCTCCTGGGATTTTTTTGACTTTTGTACTATCAGAAACATCTCCAGAGCCATCTCTTCAGCGCGTTAGAACATCAGTCCTTACCTGCAGGGTTTTGTCGAACCATCGGTTGCCGCTGTTCAAGCGGCTGCCGCCGCCGTGCAGCATCTGTGCAGCCACACGGCTCTTGTAGATGTCCTCGGACACCCGGGGCATGGGGGCATCCAGGCACACAGTGCAGATGCTCTTCTCAATTGCACGCACGGATTCCTTGTTGGTCTTATCTGTGAGAGAAATGAACCGTGAGGAAGAGAGGGAGTTGTGTCACTGGAAGGAGATTGAAATTGAAAGAGTGGGTTTGAAGGATGCAGTGTCGGGTTCCCACTGTACCTCAGTGGGGGTGTCCACAGCTATTAAAATTGCAGCCAGCTGGGTTGTTACAGGTGTGAACATGCTGCATTCACCCTCCTTTTTTCACTTTTCTTGCATCCTCTCTATTGCAAGGCAACAAACTCTGGGATTTCACTAAACTTCACACTTTGAATCTGTACCTTCCCACTCAAAAATTACAATAGATTGCAACGACTGCTTCTTTAAGGTGGAAAGCTCATGTTGTCTGTCCAAAACAAGCTTCCAGAGGAAAGAACTGAGCAGAGCACAGTGGTGAGGTTTGTTGTTCAAGGATCTGCAGTGTTTATTAGCACTTGTGTGGTAGGGGCTCTACAGACCTTTCAGGAGGTTGTTGTAGGCTTTTGCCCAGCTGTTTCGGTGGTTGGTGGTGAGGATCCCAATAGGTTCTTTGTTTGTTTGGAGGGAGGTGTTCCAAATCTTCTCCAGCTGAATGAAGAGCTGGTCAGCAGTAAGGGGAGATCCATCACTGTTGTAAACATCCAGCTCAAAGAACTGAAGGTGAGAAGAGTGGACAAGGACAGAGACAGAACATGAGAGAAGATCATTATTGTCCAACCCCAGAAACCAGGAACAGCTACTTTGAGAAGAAAAGACCTGGCCTAAGAACTTAGCTTGCAAGACCTTTGAAGGATGCTCAGAATTGAGAGACCCAAGTCTAGCTTCCCTTGCAGGGCATAAATACAGTCCTGGTTTTATGAAGCCATAGTAACAAGGGCCAATGAGGAATTCCTGTTTCTGAGACAGCTGCAGTGGGAGGGTTTGTTATCCAATTTCCATTTTCAGTTTCCAATTGCAGACATGGTCTCTGGGCTTTGAGAGACAGGAATTGCAGGGACAAGAAACAGTGGAAGACAGCATTTTTCTGCCTCTAGTCTGTTGCTCACGCATGTCAATTCCATCACTACCAAAGGGGATAAAGGGAGCAGGAACAAATCCGTGGTGAGGCAAAGCTTGTGGGCAGAGACTTGCTGTTATTCCTTTCCCTCTGGATAACAGCTAGCAAAAGGGACACCTGCATCTCAACAAACCTTGAAAGCCCAGCAGCTCCCCTACCTGGAAGTTGTGAACCACTGTGATGTGTCTGGACTGCTTTTTGCCTTTGGCGTAGTTGACAATGGAGTCCCGCTTGGGCCCGGGAATGCGGCAGGATGAGAGGATCTGGTAGTACTGGTTCATGCAGAGGGGCTTCCCACCCATGAACTCCACTGGAAGGGTCTCACTGCAGACACAGCAAAGTAAGGAGGAAGGAGAGAGAAAACAGGTCAGTGTGAGCAGGCCTGGGCTCCCCACACAGGGCACAGGCTCAGCCCTGCAGCTTCACTCCCTCCCTCTCTCCCTCCAGCAAAACCTAAAGGTGTTGGTGGCATAAAAAAGGGGCTGTCCTTCCCCATTCCTATCAGCTTTCTTAGTACGGGCTACAAAAAATGTCTGTTTGCTGGCCTTTCATTTGGGAAGGGGAAAAACAGTGTCCTTTCTGTGATACCAGAGAATCAGATCTCTGGATGTACTCCATGGCTGTAGGGCTGAGTGATGACTGTCTGATGTGCTGATATGACTCATGAACTAGGCAGGGGCTCAATCACATCCTTCTGTAGTCATATTCCAACTACCCTGAGCCTCGTCTGACTGTTGGTGTTGGTAAACGTATTTTTGGACCTTAAATAAGACATGTCCAGCAGAGATTTGCTGGTGACCTAAAGAAAAAGGGTAAAGGAGGAACAAATTTCTCTAGAGCTTGTCCCATCTAGCTGGGAGATGAGAAACACCAGGAGGCCAAAATTAGAGACTCAAATTCCTGCTGCCTGATCTGTAGCTTGTCCTGAGAGCAAACAGAAGTGCAAAGCTCCGCGGGACTGTCAGTCGTGCTTGCTCCCTCCAAGCCCGTTTCACATGCCAATGAAAGCATTAAGGTAAACAGAGAATGTGAAGATGGAATAGTAAGTTTGCTTTTTTCCAGTGGTGGGGACTGTGGCAGTGTGCTGGGGATTACAGTATCTCTTTTCAAATATGTGCTGTCTATGTGGAAGGGAGATTTCTGGACAAGGCTCAGCCTCTCTGTGACAGTAAGGAAGGTGTGTGAGCTGTCAGGAGGGTCAGTAACTACTCACTTGTCAATCATGGACTTGAAATCCAGGATACCCTCGATCAGCTTGGCAGCAAACCTGGAAAAATACCAAATGTAGGAAGCTGAGATCAAGCACACACTGTCTGGGGCTGAGGGACGAGCTGAGGAGGATTAGCAGAGCTGTTCTCTGCTCCTCAGAAAGCTCAGCCTCTCTGCCAAGCCCCTGTTGTGCCCATCTCTGGCTCACTGATACAGCCACTCTGGGCTGTGATTTGAGATTGCTGGATAGTCCTGCCATGTGGCACTTTCTTTTTTTATGTGTCTTACTATACAGCCAAGGAACTCTGGACAGCTTTCAAGAAAGCAGGATTCAGTCATGCATTAATGACCCTCTAACAGCAGTGTTTGCTACTGACGCGTTACGATTTTATCACATCTGAGTTGTGATTCTCAGCTTTAAAACAGCACCAAGAGAAGGGGATTTCTGCCCTTCCCTGGCCAGGGGCCACCTTGGAGCGTCAAGCCAAGATGCAGCTGCTTCTCCCTGCATTCAAGACACCACTGCTGACTGAGTTCCTACCCCAGTGAACACTGGGCTGCTAACACAACTCTGGAGAACTTTTCTCTGGCAGCAAGGGCTCAGAAACAAAGGCAGATGTGTCGCATGTGGACACTGAGGTGTTGTGTTTACCAGGATCAATGCAAACACTGCCAATGCCAGCTCCAAGCAGGGCTGTGACAAGCCACATCAAACTGCTTAGCTGGGAGTGACAGATTGGCCTTCTGTGACATGGGAGCTCCCACCTGTCCATGAAGGAAGGAGGCAGGAGGTCACTGGGACAGGAGTTTGTGGTTGGCTGAGTTGAGGTGGTGCTAGCACTTGGCATTTGCAGGCAGTATCCTTTAGATTAGCTCAGCCTACCCATCCCTAGGAAAGATCAAAGGACACAACTCCAAGAACCTAAGGGTTCTGTTAAACGAAACATTCTGCAAAGCAGTTTTCAAGGAAAATTTCTCAGCCTTATTGCAGAACCTGAGGGAAACACCAGTGAGAGAGCCTGTGTTCCCTTCCAGAGAATGAACAGTCTGGGAGCAGAGTTTGGGCTTGAGGAGATGGGAGAGGTTGGTGACTTGTTTTCAGCCAGCAGTTTTGCCAGGTTAAGGAGTAGAAAACCACCACTTTCCAAATTTGCCTTCTGCTTTTGTAAGCTTTAGTTTCAAGCTGCACTGTCAAACTCCTTTGTGCAGCCACAAATTACCCAAACACACATTTAGATTGTATTTTACACAGGAGCCCACATTCTTACACAGCTGCTGAATTCCAGTGGTTGGGCACTGGCAGTTCTCCAGATTTATTTGGAAAACTTAAGAGTGAATAATATGACAGAGAGCTTTCAAAGACATTTGTGTACTCTTGCACTGTCATAAGGCTTATCCTCTGCTCAGGTGTATCGGAGAGTGGGAGGGAGGATTTGTTCCCAGCCTCACTGATCCCCTGCTGGCCCTTTTGATCTGCCAGGGCAGTGCTGACTGGTAACTGTGGCAAAGGTAACTGTGTAAAGGTCAGTGATAAAGTTTTGCTGGTGGATTCACCATACTCCTAGCAGTGGTTAAAAATTAAAGGGAGCCCATGGGGAAGAGAGGGCATGGCAGGGTCTGATTGCAAGGAAAAGCTGGGAGTGGAAAGGCTGGTCACTATGAAGTTTCCCAAACCATAATCACAAGTGAAATGACACAACAGGGGACAGTCCCTGTCAAGCTCCCCCATCCCTATAAACTAGCAAACTCCAGAGGCATTTCTGGGTGATCTCCTTTACATGCCTGGGCTACTTTTTATGTCTCTTTTAACTGCACACACAATCATAGTGCCTCCAGTACATCCTCACAGTGTCTCCAGCCAGTGATGGGACCATTTTGCAGTGAAGATCTGTGCTTGAGCAAAGACCTAAACATAGTTTTTCAGTCCCTGTTTAATACCTGAACCACTGGACTCTTTGTTTTCTCCCCTGATTAAATATTTAGTCTGGTGCAGCCAAGAGTTTCCTTACAGCTTGGCAGCCTTGCCCTTACCGCAGACAGCTCAGACCTGGGGACTGCATCGCAATTACTCTTTCCCAATCTGCCTTAATACCCCCATCCCTGTTCAGCACAGAAAGCTCATCCCACCTCTAACCTAAGGGAAGGTAGAAAAGGACTTTACCTGAGCTGACCTTGTCGATCCAGAAAATCCTGCTTAGGTAAAACCACACCTGGGCTGGAGTGGACCACAACTGGCAGGCGATATTCCAGGTAAGCTGTCTTCAGCCACCAGTCTGAGAGCTGGGATGGAGAAAGAAAACATGAAGGGAGCTGCTGCTGTCCAACCCAAGCCTGGCTGATGGGTCTCAGCATCCTTCCCCCAGTTCTGTCCCACACTTTGCAAACAAAGTGTTTGGGGTTTGTGCTAGGCAGGTGGAAGGGGAGAGGAGGATTTGAGCAAGGCACGGGGGGCTTTTGGTGCAGGGCTTGAGCAGAGGGTTTCCTTCAACTTCTTGGGGCAGCTATGTGATGCTGACAGGTTCAAGTCTTCAGCAGCCACAGGCAGGGCCAGCAACTCCCCGTCCTGCCATAATCTCTCTGTTCACCCAAGTCCTGGTGCAGAGTTGGCACAGCTTGGGGAGATCAGCAGCAAACTGGTCACGAAGGTGATGCCATTAAAACACAGGTGCCAGTGGATGCAGCCAAGACAGCGGAGAGGTGCACATCAGCCCTCCACCCTCCCTAACCAGAGCTGGGGCCGGAGCCCTGACCTACCCAGTTCTCTGTTTTCCTGGCTCTTCTCTCCAGGCCTTTCTGCAGCCTCTCCCCAACTCCTCCCGGCTTGCGGAACTCAGCCACCAGCTCCTGCGTGTGGCTCAGCTCCTCGGGGCTGATGATGGGCTGCAGGGCCAGCAGGTACCGATCCAGTGTCTGCTGGAGTGGTGGCACGGGCAGGTGGGGCAGCGCTTCCTGGTGGAGCTGGAATCTGCCCGGGATCTTGTCCAGAGCCGTCGGCTTCAGCAGGCCGCAGGGCCTGGCCTGCAAAGCACAGAGCAAATGTCGAGACAAAACTGTCCCCCGAGGTTGCAAACAACCTGGATCTCAGAGTCTCCATCCCAGCCTAGGAGCAGAGCACAGCTGTGTGCTGGAGAAGGGTGCAGGATATTCCAGGAAAGCTGCGAAAGAGAAAGTCCATCTCCAAAAGATACCAATTCACAGCTCCTCAGAGAAAATGCTGCTGGGATAATGACACGTCCCTACTCTCTGGACACCTTCTAGCTGAGAGTCTCCATGTGACGGACGAAGTCAAACCCTTCCATCCCATGGTAAGTGGGAAGAAAGTTGTGAAAGAAATAATCACCTTATGTACTATCAGAAACTTTCATTATTTCTTACAACAGCATAAGGCTAAAAAGTTAAGCAGAACCCTTGTGCCAAACCAAACTACCCTTTTGGCTTTGAAGAGGCAAAACTTAGCTAAGTTTGGGCCAGGATTAAAATTCCTCTTCTCTGCCTGTTCAGGAAGCTGTGGGTGATGCCAACAGGCTCCTGGGATCCAATAAGGTCACATGGGAGCAAAAGCCTTAGAAAGTACCAACCACTTCCCTGGCTGGAGAAATACAACAGAGGAAACCCAAGTGCTCACCAGGAAATCAACTCACCAGTTTTCCCCAAAAAGAATAACAACATCCTTTTGGATGAACAGGGTTGGACATTTTTCAGCTTGAAGATGTTTCAGTAGTACTCTCAGGGTTTCCAGTTCCCTCTGCATCTCCCTCTCCAATGGATCTACTGAATCAGACACTCCTGCAGGACTCTGGACTTTGCACTGTCAGTGTACTGAGGATGCAAAGCCACTGAGAACATTCCCTTTGACTTCCAAAGCAGTGAGAAAATAGCTGTCCCCACACCTCCTCCCAGCAGTTAAGCACAGAGAAGAAAGAGCTAAATCTAAAAGGTGACAAAGCCCCTCACAGAAACTGCTCTGTGCTCTTTGTGGGACCTGGCAAGAGCTGTGAGATTGAGGTTTGGAGAAGGAATGAGAAAAACAACAGGAGGAGGAATTACTGAAGTGTGAGAGAAGAGTGGGACTGGGAAGAAAAGAAGGGTGTTGATCACAGCAGCGTGGGCATACTGTACCTTCTCTGCTTGCTTCTGCTTCCTATCCATGGCTGGTAGGACAGAAAAGACCGTAAACCTCTCCCTCGGCCTGTCTGGGTCTCCTCTTCCACCTGACAATGTGCTGCCCCTGCAGGGCGTCACCTCATTAGCCAACTGCCACATGACTGCTCTGATCAGAGGGCTCAAGGGCTGGCACAGCCAGGCAGGGGACGGGAATTATCAGACCAGTGGGTTGCGACAACTGCCCTGAAGGTGCCTCTCTGGGCAGCCGTGACTGTCAATGGCACTGACCAGCAGTGCTGATCAATACCTGGGCAGAGCCTCTCTCTGATTAAGCTCTGGGCTTCAGCCAGGGCAGAAGTGGAGGAGCTGGGGATGTTGTTCCCTCAGCCTTTGCCCGGACCACAAATCTACCGCGGCTGTTGGGAGAGATACCCGGGCGTAAGGCAGTAGAGACCGCAGTTTGTGTCCTGGAGGTGGCACCATGGGCAGTATCTTAACTGCCCTCACTCCCCATGCATGTGTGGTCATTATTGCAAGCTGAGACTTTGGGCAGTTCTGGGTTGTCAACTCTTAAAAAAAAAAAATAAAAACAACAACCAAAAAGTATCTCCACAGCAGGGCAATGAGAGTGCCATGCAGTCACGAGGAATATCAGCCCCTCCTTTGCGTCAGTCTAATGAATTGAGGGGCAGACAAGCGCAGTCTGCATAGCTTGAATAGAGCATGATGATTCCAAACGAACAGCTGCACATTTTCTCTGGGATAACCATGAAAATCCCAAAACACACTCATGGAAGCCACTGTATGTTAAAATGTGGAATGCATTTGTATCTTCCCTGTTTGCAGTCCCTTGCTTGTTTGGTCTGGGGTTAAACTCAAGGCTTTGGTGGGAGGAGGAACAGTGATCACAGCCGAGGACGCAGCTGACAGCAAACAGAGGGAACAGCCCACCCCTCCCCTCAAGCGGCAGGAAGACGAACACCAGTGGCGCAGGGTGTGCAGAGAGGGCCAGCCCGTGGGCTGGCATCGCTGCCGAGCCACGTTGCAACACAGCAAAGGACCTTTTACAGAGCCTGGAAAGCTGGTGGGAAAGGAAATCCACCTGCTGGGGGACAGGAGGAATTTCATAGCTGATTCTCAGCACAGCCACAGCATTGAGTGTCACGATGTCAGAGGTTTGTCTTTTATTTTTAAATCAGAAGCTGGACTGCCCCTTAAGCCCAGAGACAACTGGCTCTGCCTGGTCCCTCAGTAACTCTGGAAATGGATCCACACTAGCTGCTGTCCTGCTACTCTGTCTCCTCCTCTCAGGACCTGTAAGGGACTGCAATGAGCAGCTCCGAAGCCTGGCAGGGGTCTGACAGCTCAGCCACGTGAGCAGGATGGGAGTTGGGAGCCAATGATGCCATCCGCCTGGGCTTCCCTGGCCCCTCCCTGTCCAGCAGCCTCCTTTCTGCTGTCCAGCCCCAGCTGGACATCTCAGTACAAGAAAGACAAGGCACTGCTGGAGAGGGTCCAGCGGAGAACATAAAGATAATTAAGAGACTTGAGCATCTCTCATATGAGGAGAGTAAGAGACTGTGGGAGTTGGGCCTCCTTAATTTGAAGAAGGGAGGCTGAGAGGGAATCTCATTAACGCATATTAATATCACCAAGGTGGGTGTGAAGAGGATGGTGCCAGACTCTCTTCAGTGGTGCCCAGTGACAGGAGGGGGAGCAATGGCCATAAACTAAAACACAGGAAGTCTGCCCTCAACATGTGGAGTAACTTTTTTACATTGGGGATGGCAGAGTACTGTGCCCAGGGATGGCGTGGAGTCTCCCTCTCTGGAGACATTCCAAACCCACCCGAACACGTTTGTGTGTCACCTGCTCCAGGTGTCCCTGCGTTGGCAGGGGGGTTGGACTGCGTGATCTCCAGAGATGCCTTCCAACGCTAACAATCCTGGGATTCTGTCACGTCCATCCCGTACAGCTTCAGCGTGCACGCTGCCGCCAGGCACGGGAAGAAACCAGAGGGCCTGGGGCACTGACCTCGGCCGGGTCCCTGCCCCGCTCCCGGGGGAGGTGGCATCGAGCCCACCCGAACCGACCCGCCCGCCCGGCCCTGACCCGGGCTTCTGCCCCAGGCTGGGGCGCGGGGCCGGACC
>WEIT01021285.1:163050-197069 GCA_013389985.1 Dryoscopus gambensis
TGCTGGGCCGAGGGCGCCGGGCCCGGGCTGCGGGGGGGCGGTGGCAGCAGCGCCCGGCCCGGGGAGGGGATGGGAAGGGCGTGTTTGCTGAGGATGTGAAGGGCATGGGGCCCCCGAGTCTCGGCACCACCCCAGGGCGAGGTGGGTGTTCGGGACTGAGCCTCTGGATCCGGCATCCCTGTGACCCCCAGCCCGATTTTGTGACTGGTTCTCGTGCTGAGCCGGGTGGCCCTTAGCGCTGTAGAGGGTTGGGGCTTGACTCCCCCTCCCCACACCATGACGCAAGCCTGAAAGTGTCCCCTCTGGCCAAGCTGCTTCTCCTCATAAAGCTGACCCACCATGCTCCCCTCTATCACACCGGTAGGTTTGGACTCGTATGTATTCTTCCCAGAATACTGTAACCTCTGCAGCCCTCACTGTTTCCTTCCTTGAGTATTCCTGGTCTTCTCACCAAGAGGAGTTGCACAAAGTGTGGGTCAGAAGCAGTGATGGCTGAGAAACAAACGCAAAGAGATGAAAGGAGTTCTCTAAAGGGCAAACACCCAGATCAGGACACTGCCCTGGGATTTATGTGTCATCTGTACTCATGGTGATCATGGTCACATCAGTGTTTGCCTTTTCACATCACTGCTTGGGGGTTTTTCATTGTTTTCATGTTATAAACTCTTAAAAGCAGAGCTCCATTGTTATGGTGCCAGTGGCTGTGAGTTGGTGCTGAATTTTCAGAAGAGAGACACACGGTGTCTTTCATTTAAATTCATCACATGTTGTTCCTCTCATCGTCGTACCTGGAAGTTTTGCTGTAACTTCTGCAGGAATGAACCGAACATTACAACATCCAGGGCAGGAAATGAGGCTGAATTTGTTCTGTGTAGCGGGAACGTGAAAGGCAGAGAGTCAAATGACCGTCAAAGGTTGTATGACAAATCTATAGCAGATTCTGTGTGGTTCTTGGGACTTTGGATTCTTTTTAATCTTATCTGCCTGCTAGAGAGCCCTGTGGAAAAGGCTGCTAATACTCCTGGATGGTGTTTTCTCTGTAAATGCAGCTGATAATATTTTAAGGAGTTGGAATTTGATGGCATTTGTTAGGGAGACAGTGCCTGAACTGGCTGGGTTGTGGAGGCCAGTTGCTGGAGTGTGTCAGAACATCTGGTGCTGGATAAGCGACAGCAGATTTTCTGGGATTAAAAAGGTCAACTGAGTGACTCTGACAGAATTCATAAATTGCCATTAGTGCCCAGGTTCCTTGATGGTGCTCTTTACACTGCCTCTTGCTATTAAAAGTTGCACTTACAGGAGCATAATACAAGTTACTTAAAATCTCCTGGAGCTTTTGTGGTTCTGCAGGTTGGGCCCTGGGTTCTGATGCTGGGGAAAAGAGCCCCTCTAGTTCATTAGCAACTCACATTTGCATTAAATAGTGCATCCTGGGATCTGAGTGAGCTTTGAAATTAAGTGATCTTCACAGCTTCCACCTGGAAGAGGTTGTGTCCCATCATCCCCCAAGTGCTGATGCTGCCTGGACCAGGGCTGTGGCTCTGGGCTGCATTTATTGCACTGCTCCAGCTTGTCCATGCAGGAATTACGCTTTCTAGAGGAATGAAGGTCAGGCTTAACACCTAAAACCAAGGCAGAGTTAGTTTGTAGGAGAGCTTAGTGTTCCAGCATGATCTGAGGCTTGGCTGCACTAGGCAGAAATAATTAAACTGGCTGGATGTTGCCTTTGTTATCTCCTGCACCAATCTCTCTGTCTGAACGGGAAATGCATCTTTAACAATGAAAACAGATATAATGCTTCTTTCTGAAGGCTTGCAGTGTCCTTAGGAGGATGTTATCCATGGATTGGATGGATGTTGGTGAGGAGGACTTGGTGAGATTACAGGCCAGCTGGGATGCTTTGTGTCTCCTGAGAAATAAGTGTTCATTTTTAAGAAAGAAAAATAGAGGATTTCTCCTTCTCCAGTGCCTCTGGTTTACCTCTCTTTTGCATCTCCCAGGTGCCTCTGAGGAGGTGGCTCCTCCTGTCCAGCAATGCTTCGTGGTCCCCAAAAAGGAGATAAATGTGGTTTCTGACATGGCCAAGTGGAAGCGATCTCAGGTATGGCTCTGGGGACAGGGAAGACTGGCAAGTGCTGCTGATCTTTTGGTGGCAGCCAGGTGTGGCCTGGGAACAGCCAGGAAGGAAAGGAGGTTTGGGCAAAGAATGGGAAATAACTGAATTTGTGTTTTAAAGCAGAAGAGTTGGTGCTTGTTTGTAGGAAAATTACTTGGCAGTAATGATTACTGCTCCCTCCCAACAAGCTGGATGAGCAGCTGGTGACTGTTTCATCCTACCTGGCCTGTGCTTTATAACCAAACTGGATTTACCCAGCTCTGAGCTCACTTCAAACATGCTTCTGCTGCCTGGCCCTGGTAGCACCAGCCTGGGTTGGTTCCTTCCCACTATGCTCTTCTGGAAAGGACTCTAGAGCTCAGCCCTTCAATTGCCTGGATAATTTTTGTTTACAGCCTTTGTGGAGCTCGTGGAACAAGTAGGTTCCCCCCTCTCTGCCTTTGAGGGATTGGGGTGTTGGCTCAGACTTGTCCCACCTCTTAGGAGCAAGTTCTTGCTTGATGACTGACTTGAGATGTCTGGAGAGAGGCTGAGGTTATAGCCAGGTGTCAAGCAAACCTCTGAGTGCAGCTTCCAGTTTAAGTCTCCTGGGTTTAAGGACTTGCTCCTGGTCAAGATTTCGATGCAGGGAGGGAGAAGTGGCAGTGCACTGCTGTGGAGCTGCACTGGAGATGATGCTTCCAAAGCAGCAAATTTAGAGAGAGGAGGAGTGAGGAGCCTGGGCTGTCTCCCACTTCCCTATCATGCGTGAGCACGGGGGAAGAGTCCGAGGGCGAAAGGGAAGGTAACAGCACAGGTCTGGGAGGAGCAGGGCAGAGCAGGGTGCCTGGGCACAGCTGAGACTCTGCAGAACTGAGGAGTTTGAATTTGACCTGATAGGAGCTGAGGGAATGATTTTGGGGTCAGTGTGAGCGTTTTTAGGATTCTCCCGTCTGTAATTTTCGCAGCGATGCAATCGCCACCTGCCTTCTGCTGCCAGGGCTGCCAAAAAGAGCAGTAACTTCACAGCAAGCTCTGCACTCCTGGGTGTCTCCAAGGAGGCAATGTTGTGTATTGGGAAAGGTTCTCTTGGGGTGTAGGGTGCTCCTGTGCTGTGTTTTGTGCTCAGATGGACCCTGGGCTCTCACTAAAGCTCTGCACTCTCGGTGTGTTCACAGGCATACGCAGACTACATGGGCTTCATCCTCACTCTGAATGAAGGTGTCAGGGGCAAGAAGCTGACCTGTGAATACAAAGTTTCAGAGGTAGGAGAAGAGTTCGGATCCCCTTGTTACTCCTTTCCTGCCTTTTTTTTTTTTTTGGCTCTACAGTAAGTATTTCCTGGGTAAAGAATGAATTGGTAGCTTATCTGGGAGCCTGTGGAGAATGAACGTGGTTGGGTTATGGTTTGGGATGCAGGGTGCCATCCTCCCCCCATGATGCAGAGACTCTGGATGTGCTTGGTGTATGGGAAATTAAGCAAGTGGGCAGAAACTGGTGGGGAACCAGTGATGCTCTGAAGATGTGATATTCCCTTCTGGTTGCAGGCAAAAGGCTGGGATGTCTGTACCATTCCTGTTCCCCAAGTGGTTTTTCTGTCGGAAAATCTGTGGGCAAACCACTTCTCTCCCTGTCCCTCCTCGTTGCTCAGACTGTGTTAGCGGCACCGATCTCCTCAGCCCAGGCTGTAGCTAAGCTGTGCGAGCTCTGGTTTGACAGTTGTGACCTCAAGGTGTGTCACTGGCTGCACCTGCCTTGCCCAGGGTCGTGCTAAAGGTCCTGGGGGCTGCAGAGCTCGCAGGGATCCTGGTTGGGCTGAGAGATTCCAGCTGGGCTGGGAGGTTTAAACTGTGGGGCAGGATCGCCCCTGCCGAGGTGTTGAGCAGAAAGCACCTGGTTTTCCCCTTGCATGAATGTGGCTGTCGCTTGTCTCTGCCTGCTGCCATAGCCAATTTTAATGGCTGTTCTCCTTCTCAGGGCATAGTGAGATCATTTGGAGCCAGAGGGAAAGGGCAGGCACCCTCAGTGGTGTCACTGCTGCCCTGAGGGCTCTCTGGGTGCTGCCAATCCACAGAGCACACATTGGCCATCACCTTTGCTTCCTTGTTGCACACTGGATCCCCCTCCCTTGTTCTGTGCTGCAATGAGATTCTTGGGTACATTTTTACTGATCACAGTTGTGCAAGAAAGCTGAGAGTGGCGTATAAAGATCGAGGCAAAATGGGCAGCAGATTGGGCCCTGTGTTTATACTTCATTCTGGTGTGGGAAGGCAGCTGATGATGGTATTTAATCCAGTGTTCATGTTTGAAGTACTGTGTTGAGTCCAGCCTTCCCTTCTAGGAGCCAGTATGTGAATGAGAATCTCCCCTGTAGTTCATTGAGGGGATTTGGGATAATGAGTCTCTCCCTAACAGGCTTTGTGCCCCCCTTTTGTTCCTTCAATTCTGTATAAACGGCTGTGAAATGCTGCTCTTGCTTTCTGCTGTTTGCATTTCACCTTTGAGTTTTGTCTTTGCTTGTTCCCAACCATTCACAGAGCACTTCTAGGGAAACAAAGCATTAAAAATGAACAAAACAAAGAGGGGGGGGCGGAACCCAACACTCTTCGACAAGCCTTTTGAGCTTTCAGGAAAAGCTGTACCAGGGCTGTGTCTGCAGAAGAGCCCTCTTGGAGTGAATGTTTTCTATCTGTGGTCCCAGTCCAAGTAACAAACAAGAGACACAATCCTAACTGCTTGGGAAGTGGCAGGGAACAAATCTCATTCCCCACACGCTGAGGAAAGCAGAAGCCTGTGACTTGAGGCACAGGTGGAGCATCCCCAGGGTTGTCTTGTTGATGAGGTTGCTTGTTCACATAGGCTCCTTTGTAGATCAGACTGCTTATCTGTGCTTTTAAAGGCTCAGCCCCTCGTGGCCTCTTCTTGCATCTCTGCTCGGCTTTCTTCTCTTTTGCTGTACCTGCTGCTGATGTGCTTTTGTGCCATCCCATCTTCCTCCCTGATCAAATGCCAGGGACACCTTCCTTTGGCAAATGACCTCCTGGAATCCTTTCTGCTGAATGCATATCCTCTCTGTGACTTACTGGTATTGCTTTGCCGTGAAATAAAAAAATGGAAGTATGGTCTATTCTGCTTTGAAAGAGACAGCTTAGTGGTTTCCAGAGAGGGTGTGTCGATACCAACCTTTCTGCTGGAGCAGGAGCTGGATCCTGTGGGAGCTGAGCCCCTTGGAGACTGGCTGAGCTTGCTCTGCTGCCAGTGACACATTGCGTGGAGCTGTCCAGGGTTTGCTGGAGGCATCTGACAGGCACTGATAGCAGACTCTGGCACAGGCACTGTGTCTGGCACAAGGTTGTGTGAGTGATAGGCTGTGACCTGCCTTCCCCTCCTGGAGGGAGTGCTTTCCACGTGGGGATCCATCAACGACTGCTGGGGCTGCAGCCTGGGGCAGCCACTTGGATCAGAGGAGCAGTGCAGTGAGGAGGAGGAGGTTAATTTTGGCCGTGCGAGGAGCAGACCTTCCCTTCAAACAGCCCAACGCACTGAGGGAAGCTAGTTGGTCTTGTGGCTTTGCTCTGCTTCCAGGAAGGAAATGGGGGAAGCAGCAAATGCTCTGATTTTAGCAGCTCCCCATTCTGACAGGACCTGAGGAGCCCAGAGGGGGAGGGTTGGTCCCCATGGGCAGCTTTGGCTGCTGTGATGCCTCCTCAGCACCTCTGTCTGCCTGGCCCCTGCTCTTGAGAGCTGCTGACAGGTCTGTGCTCTGTAGGAAACCCTGTGGTTTGCCTTTGGGACCGGTGGCAGACTCAGGGTCAAGGAGATGCAAAATCAGCACAACGAGAAGAGCAAGGAGAGCAGGGGGGAGGCTGCCCTTGCTTTGATCACTGGAAAGGTAAAGCGAAAATAGAGCTTAAAAACCCAGCCAGGCAAAATAGGCTGCAGTGGTGCTGATGGCTGTGTTCCCATAAGCTCCTTTCAGCCCCACAGGGGTCAGCCCTGGATGTACAGGCTTCCTTTGCTGGACAATGGGAAGCTGCTTCTTTTAGTTACCCCCTTTTCAAAGGGCCTTGAGCCCAAAATGAGCCGCATCTCTTTAATTATTTATTGGTGTGGCTGAGCTGGCAGCTGGGTCCTGCTCTCCCGTGTTCAGTGGGGCTGGGCTTTTAATCCCTTTAAAGCCAGCGAGTGGGAAGGGGAGGTTGGACTCTCTGCTCCCTAGGGAAGGAGCTGGTCCGTGCCAGCCATTTATCCAGGCAGCACCGAGTGCTCGTGGAGAGGGTTTGAAATACGGTGGCTGCTCATAATGAGCTGCTGGTGCCGGCGGATAAATCACCAGCACAATTTAATTATTTAATGCAACCCAGTGCTGGGGATGCTGTTGCTTAATTGGAGGGGAATGCAATAGCCAGGAAGGAATAGGGCTGAGTCCAAACCTGGGCCAGTGCAATGGGAATTTGTTTGATTCCTGCGGTGTTTTGGGAGCAGGGAGCTGGAACAGAGGGGGCTGTGCTGCTTCGGTCCGCATGCATCTGGGGCACTGGCCTGTTAGTGCCTGCAGGGCCACCCAGAGCTTTAGGCTGTCTTGTCCCTTGGCTCTTTTTTGTTCTTGGTGTGCTCAGGTCTTGTCCCTGTCTCTTGTCTGGCTCAGTGGCCAAATGTCAAGGTCCTGGGATGGGAGGATCCCTCTCCTGCTTGTTCCCACCATGTCCTTGGGGTGGCACCTCAGGAGTCACTGTCTGTGGGGGGCTGTGTCTGCCATGAGACCCTTCCTCCCAGAAGCAACCTGCAGCTGGTTCAGTGGCAGCACAGCTCTGCCATGCCTGGCTCTGCCCACCCCCTTCGAGTGGCACTTCAAGGGCTGGAAACTTGCTGGGCTCTGCTGTTTCCTCATCCTCCTGACAGCAGCGTGAAGAATTGAACCACAGCCCAGGAGACCAGCCGGCTTCACACGGTCGATGCCTCCAGCAAAGTCAAACCAGCCGCTGCTTCTGCTGTCCTCTTTGTCCCCTTGAAGGAGGAATCCCCTCTTGAGACAGAGGAGCCTACATTGCCCGGGGCCTGGCCAGCTGCTGTGGCGGCTGACGGCTCTCCAGCTGCTTGGAGTCAGGCAAGGAGAATCCAAGAGCCTCTTGCAGGCTTGACCAGTTGTCAGCAGAGCCTCCTGAAACTGTCTGGAGCTGCTAAAAATGCTGCCTGTGGTGTTGCCTCCTGGTATGGGGGGTGTAGCTGTTCCCCAGCCATTTGGGCCAGGCAGGGAGAGGGTGTGCATTGGCCAGCCCTGATGCGACAGCACAGCTGACACTGTGCTATGTCGCCTGCTGCACCTCTTTTCTCTTCCTTCATGGCCACTCTCATACATCCTACATGGGTCCCTCACTTCCAGCACTGGGTGTGAGAAACATCGCTGTGGTCTTGCTGTTGTTGCTGTCTTCCCATCAGCTTTGAGTTTGAATTGAGGCATTTCTCTGAGAGCTAAGAGCTTCTTATTCCTGCTCTGATGAGAGCACTGATGGGCAAACCAGGCTGCCTCTTGCCCTGGGTAGGTTGTGTTTTGCCACATGCAGTGGGTGTCCCTGGGCTGGAGCTGCCTGGTGGTGTGGCTGGTAGGAGTTTGAAGCAACAGGAATCATGCGAAGAAGATTGACTTGCTGTGCAAATGTGTCGTGGTTTAAGAGCATCTACTGCTAATCTTGGCTCCTAAGAGACACTTCAGGACAATTATTAGAGCCTTCAGAAGGGCCTTTAAATCACACCATCAGCCGCTGGTGAGGATGCATGGCACTGTATACAGGCTATTCTTTATCCTTTGGGGAAGGCAGGACCCTTAAGATGTAGAGCCTGAGTTATGTGTTGAAAGTCCTTGAACTGTGTAGCACTTCCCTGCCTCTCAGTCCTGTGAGGACTGTTCTACAGCTGGGAGCTTGCTGTAGCTCTTCTCCAAGAGATTTTGGAGCACAGTGCTGTTACAGCTCATGAAAGACTGTGTGGGTGACTGGGCCTCGGTCTGCCTCAGGTCTGCCTCAAGCTGGGCTTTGCACTGGACTGATCTCCTGCAGGGATGAATGGTTTTTCTGTCCCCTCTGCATTTTGAGGAGGGTTGGTGCAGCCCATTTCCACATGACTCTCTTGGGAAGAGTGGTGTGGGCTTTAATGACTGCCATCGAGGGGAGAGATATTGGAGACTGAGAGGCTGCTCTGATTTATGTCACCGTGACCCCTCACCCTCTTGCTCTCTGTAGCCCATTGAAAAGCTGGTGGCTCTGCTGAACACCCTTGACAGATGGATCGATGAAACCCCGCCGGTGGATCAACCTTCTCGCTTTGGGAACAAAGCCTTCAGGACCTGGTACGCCAAACTAGACCAGGTGAGCATGTCTGTACTGTGTAGTGTTACCTGCAGCTCCTACAGAAGGGCAGTGTGCCCAGCAGGGCTGGGAGAATGGCTCTGTCGCTGTGTGGCAGCCAAGCAGCTCACAGAGGAATTGCTCAGATAAGCCTTGAAGGATCCACCTCTTGATATGCATCACTTACCCCTGAGTTGGTGCTGTCTTTTCCTCTTGTGAGAGCATATGGGCCATGTAAATGCTCTTGGCTGGATCTCCAAGTTCTGGATAAGCCACGAGGGCTGTCCAAGCCCAAGGAATTCCTTTGCTTGGTAACCGCCCACTGTGTCACAAAATGAGAGAAAGACTGGGGGAAACTGCTCGAATTCCTTCAGTTCAGAGCACTTGCTCTGCACCAAGCTCTGCAGGTGGCACAGCCCCAGTCCCAGCAACAGTGGCCTTGCAGGTGCTCTGCTGCTCTGATGATGCTTTTGTGCCGGAGATGGCTCAGTGAGTGACTGGGTCAATGTACATGGGTGATGGGGCTTTTCTGTCCTACAGGATGTGCGTGGCCTGAATAGGTCTGAGGACAAGCTCTCCCTGACTTGTTCTGTCTCTGGAGATGACCTCTCCAACAGAATTTGCTCCTCTCTCGTGCTGCCTCTGGGCATTGCAGAGTGCCAGTGCAGCCCTCACTCTGTGACAGCATCTGAGCGCAGGGTGCCTTGTCCCTGGGGACTGTGACGGGTCTGTGCTCACCTGGGGGAGTCTTTTGTGTCTTTCAGGAGGCAGAAAAGTTGGTGTTAGCAGTGATTCCCAAGCATTTGGCTGATGCTGCCCCAGAAGTGGCTGTGTACCTGAAGGAGTCCGTGGGGAACTCCACCCGCATTGACTATGGCACAGGTACCTGGGCTTGCACCCTGGCCAGGGCTGGATTCGTCGGGAAGGGACCCTTTGGAGTCGAGTGCTGTATTTATTTAAATATATCATTACCAGTATTTTTAGTGCCAGCTTGAAATGAACACCTTCCTTCTAGGGCCCCCTCACCCCTCTGCCCTGTGTGGGCTGTGACTGAGAGCTGGGGCTGGGAGCTGTGCTAGAGCTGTGACACCCTTTCACATCTCGTCCAAGGAAATGGGAACCAAGCTGTTCTGGGATGTGAACAGCAGTCCTGCAGTAGGCAATTTAAAGGGGGATAAAATATACTGGCTTGAATGGGAACTAGAGTGAGAACCATGTTCATGTTTGGTGGGAGGTTATAGAGGGACATTATAATGGTCTGGTGGTCCCCAGAAGGGAATCACTCCTTGCAGAGGGGCTTTGAAATCTGAAGGTAGAAGCACCTGAGGAGATATTGAATTGCAGGTTGAGGTAACCACACAGGCTTCAGTGAGAACTAAATACAGAATTGTCTACATGCTCTGCTCCTCTCTGGAGGATAGGTGTGTCCTCACCGAATGGCAGGAAAGTAGGATGCTGTGAGTGTAAGGAAACATGAATTTGGACCTGGACAGAGAGAGGAACAGGAGGCCGTGGGTAAAGGCTGAAGGATTGGAGGCTGTGCAGTGCTGGCTGCAGCTCACTGGCACCAGGGGGAGATGTTGTCCTTGGAAAGGGGCTCGCTGGATGGGATTTGGTCAACTCAGAGAAGGAAATTCAACCTCTCCTCCCATCCCGTGTGTCCCAAGCCAGGCGCCCATGTCCCAGCTCATGGTGTCCAGACTATGGGTGCGTTTTGTTCCTACACTGGCAGCTGCATCTGTCCACAGTGTGGAGCTTGTACTCTCCCTTCTTCTGTGGTCCTTCTCACTGAAAGACGTTTCTAGGTTTGCTGGTTGTTTCTTTTCCGTGCTGTTAGCTGGAGGGCCAAGCTGCAGAGGCTCAGCCTGAGATCCCAGTACCTTCTGGGACAGACTGTTCCTGGCAGTGTCGTGGGATCTGCATCCTTCCAACACGGAGATATTTTTGAAGCAGGAGGAAATCTGTTTGCTTGCAGATGTGAAGTTCTCTTGCATCCCCCGAGCAGATGACTCTGCAGTGCTCCACTTCCCCTGCTGTGCCAAGCTTCTGGGAAAGTCCCTGCCTTGCTCCCAGCATGCCCAGTTGGAGCTGTTTTTCTTTAAGAACTTCTTCTTTTCTCTAAGTTAATGATCACTTTATGAATGTCTAGAAGGTGTAATTTGGGTGGGTGCTGCAGGGGGATGAAATATTGTCAGCTCGTGGCATGAAAAGTGACAACGGGGTCGAGAGGGGACTGTGACTGCTCTTATTTCTGAAGAGCTGTTGTGGTGCCCCCGGAAAGGTTGTCCTGGGGGCCAAAGACACCTGGGTCATGTCTCTTCATGTCTTTTAACTCCAGGGCACGAAGCTGCATTTGCAGCCTTTCTCTGCTGCCTCTGCAAAATCGGTGTGCTCAGAGTGGATGACCAGATGGCCATTGTCTTCAAAGTGTTTAACAGGTGAGGTAGTGGGAGGAGAAGGGCTGGAAGTATTGGGCTGTTTGGAGGGAAGGGTAGAATGGGAAAGCTGAAGACAATTTTAGACAAAATTAGGAGCAGATGTACTTTTTAATGGACTGTACCCTGACCCATTATAACTTTCTCCAAAAGAGATGATGGCCCCTTGTCTGTCAGGGGCAGTGTCCTTCTGGAAAGTTACTTTAGTGGAGCACAAGTTACTGAGCTCTGTGGGTGAGGCTCTGTGCTTTGTGATAGACAGGAATATCTGATCAGAGGATCTAACATCTCTTCAGGCATCAAAACCAAAAAATCTATGCAACTGGCAGGCCTCCACTGCTCTTCTAGATGTGTTTCCAGCCCAGGAGGTAGAGTTGATGGTGATGAAACTGGTGGAATGGGTGTTTGGAGTCCGGAGATCTAATCCCAGCCGTATCACTGTTTGGTGGCATGGAAACAATTTCCTTCAATAGTACTTCCAGCTTTAATTTTCCACCTGAAAAGTGGAAGTAGTGATTGCTGTAAGGTAGAAAACTCTGCTCTTTTGGAAGTTGGTGAAGGGATGTGAAGTGCCAATGTTTTCAGATAACAGTGGGGATGAGGAAAGATCTGCACCAACATAAGACATTGCAAATAGAATAAACCCCTGCCACTGGATTTCTGTGTGCATTTGGTGTTAGGTACCATCAGGCTGCTTTCTATGGCAAAGGAGCTGAATATATATTCTGTGAACTGTGCTGTATGTGGGGGTCCTGCTTACGAGTGATAAAGCTGTCTCCTTTCCCAGACTGGTTGTTCTTGTCCTCGCATAAGTCAAAGACAGGGGAAGGCCTTGCCTTAACCCTTCCTCTTCTCTTTGGTCTCAGGTACCTGGAAGTGATGCGAAAACTGCAGAAGACCTACAGGATGGAACCTGCTGGCAGCCAGGGCGTGTGGGGCTTGGATGACTTCCAATTCCTGCCTTTCATATGGGGCAGTTCCCAGCTGATAGGTACTAATAAAAAGCTTCTCGTGTCCTGGGTTGCCCTCTGCCTCATCTGTCTAGGCTGTAAAGATGATGGGACTTGGGGCTGACTTTTAAATTCAAATATGTCAGATTCGTGTATAATACAGCAGGAGAGTTTGGGGCTTGGATTTTTTTTTTTACCTCAGCTTTCCAAATAAAGCTGGTTGGGAGATGGAAGGCTTCCTTGTATAGTACTTCTGTCTTTATTGAAGCCTTTTAAAAGGAGAGTCTTGGTTTTGGTGCTAAAAAATGCAGTTCCTGCTCTGGGGAGTTTTGTCCCTGCAAGGCACTGGAGTGGGAGATGAGATAGAAGGGAGCAACTCTGTGCTGCCTTTTAAAGAACTCTGATGGGAGGGTTGTGTTTGTGGGTGAGGGGCAGGACAGTGTCTGGTTGAACTTGGTCTCAGGAGGGGATTGCCATACAGGTTACTTCCTGTTGTCTCTTACTCTTTTTAGACCATCCAAGTCTGGAACCTCGGCACTTTGTTGATGAGAAGGTGGTAAATGAAAACCATAAGGACTTCATGTTCCTGGAGTGCATCCTCTTCATTACAGAGGTGAGGAATGGAAGGTTTGTCCCATAGGGACGTTCTCTTGACATTAGATTACTTGGCTCTGGCGGTGGTTTTCTCTTCCTCCTTTGCCTGTTTGTTTGCTCTTGTGGAACTGGGCAGATGAACCATTGTTGCATGGCTGAGGTGTTCTCCTTGAATGAGCTGAGACAGGGATGTTGAGAGGAAAGTGTAATTAAGCTGGATGGGCTGTGGATTGTAGCTGATGGGAGCTGTAGCACATGCAAACGAATAACCTTGGGTCATCACTTGGATCAGTCAGTGGGAGCTTGGATGGAAAATACTGATTCCTGCAGATACACTAGGAAGATGAAGTAGGAGGTGCGAAATGACTGGGCTTGCCAAGGCAGCCTCCCTTCCCTGCAGCCCTTGGGTGCTGCCTGGCAGCCCTGGGCCTCCCCTTGCTTAGGGCAGGCTCCCAAACCCCTGTGCTGCTCCGTCTCCTCCAGGTTCTACCAGAAGAGTTGCCCATTAAATGCACCTTATTTGCAAGTGACCTAGAGCAGAGGTGGTGCTGAGATTCACTCAGCTGGCAGCACTCTCAGGACTGTTTCTGCTCAGGCACTGCAAAACCCTTGAGAGAGGGGCGGGTGATCCTCAGCTTGTTGGCAGCCGTGGGCTGTTTCTCAGTGAGGGAGCTCATGGCTTACTGCCCTCAGCATCAGTGGGGGATTTGGCCATGTTTTTCCCAGTTCCCTCACTGCACAGTCTGGACAGGGAGAGCAAGAACTACCCGCTCTGTTGTGGTGAGGGATTTCTTGTCTCTGGCAAGAGCAAGTTGATGGGATTAATTTTGAAGGACAGAGTGCAATTCTTCCCCTTTGTTCTGTTCGCTTTTCCCCCTCCTCACCTCTCTAATTTAGTGATTAGATGAGAAGGGAGGTTACAGACTATGAACTTAGCCTTTCATGTAGGAAATCTTCATAGGAGCCTTTGGCCCAAACCCCAGGAGGTGCTGTGTCAAGTCCTGCTGAATCTGGTAGGGTTTGTCGGTACTCAGCGCCTCACGGGGTTTAACCCTTAATGCCAAGATAAATCATACCATGGGTAGTAAAGAGGTGCTGGTGGAAGAGATCAAGATGAGGACAGGAAATCAGGAGCCAAGATGGTCAAAGATTTATTTTAGTTTAGGCCTCTGTAATATCCAGACAGTGCACTGACCAGTTAAAAACATACATCTCTTGAAATGTGTGTAGAAGATTCTGCAGTGCCCTGTTGACAGGTGAAATTTAAAATACCCAGCACCAGCCTTCTGCTTCTGCCTGCAGAAAGTCATCTTTTTAGTAGGCTTTTCAAATAAGTGATTTGAGTTCCTTTTCCGAACATTTGTTGTGGATCATGGAATTTGGTGTTTCTTCCGAGTTCCCCAGTGCCACCTGGTGGCAAGGAGCCCTCTTGGCCCTCCCGCCGTGAGCTGAAAGGGACGGCAGCAACCGGCAGTACCAAATCCGTGGTACATTCAATGCATCTCCATGCGGGTGATGCTTCATTTTTATAAAGCTTTTCCTTTTAAAACTTGTTTTTTTTTTCCCCTCCCAAGCGCCCGGGAAGGCTGTGACTGCCACTAGGGGGGGCGAGGCAGCCTCAGTGCCCTCCAAATGCTTTCTCTCCAAAATCAACAACAAAACAAAACAGCAGGGAAAAAAAGTGAAGCGATTAAAGACTTTAATAAATGAATGATATTATTTTCTTCTGAGTTTGTCATCTGGAAATAGCTCTCCTTTAAAGGTATTAACGACGTAACAAACACCACAACAGTTCCCATAGTGGGCCTGGTACATTTTGCCAATGTGAGGGCAGGTTTTGTTTCAGACTACAACTGAGGAAGGTTGTTTTCTGTCAACTGAGAGAATATTCTCTTGAGTAGATACTGTTCTCAGCCCCCAGGTGATGTTTCAGGAATATGAATATACGCTGTTGTGGTGTTTGCCACGTGTGTATTTAAACCTCAGGCTCTTAAAGCAGCAGCAAGATGATGTCCAGGCTGAACCCACCACAGCATCCTCCTTAAAGCAGTGCCCAGGCACAGCACTGAATCTTGCGTGAGCTGGCCTGATGTTGGGAAATCTGCAGGGTGGGTTTGGACCTGAATGCATGGTTTTGGAACAGAGCTGGCTGGGACTCGAGCTGTTCCCCTGCTGCTGCCTTTGCCTGCCAACGGGGTGTGTGTGGTACCTGAAGGTGTGAGGATGAGGAGGGTTTGGGAGCATCCCTCAGTGCCCACAGCACGGGGGCTGTGGAGGGCAGTGGTGCAGGGCTGCCTGTGTGTGTGCAGAAGAGGGGAGCTGGGTACACCCCAGCTGTTGTGGGGGATCGGTGCACTTGCCCAGATGCTCCTCTGAGAGCTCAGGGCGGGCAGCAGGAATTTCAGCTTCAATCTGGCTTCTAAATTTGGGAAGGGAGGGCTCGGGTTTCTGCTGGAAGGGAAGGAGCTGACAGGAAAGCACAGCCTCAGCCGTCCCCCTCCCCCCTGCACTGACAGAGGAACCATTTACAAAAGGCCGATTCTCTTGGGAACCGAGAGGCAGGAACGCCGCGTCTGTGAGTAATTTCCTGCTCAATATGGCTGCTCTGACTCACTCCGTTCCCCTGGGGTCACTGCGGGACTGCAGCGCGTTTGCCGCCTCTCGCTCTCCCCCCTCAGCTCTCCCTCTTCGCCCTTTGTGGCTGGAAGGAGATGATTTTTTTTTTTGTTCCCCTTCTCATCCCTTTTATTTTTCCCGCCCCAGCTTGAAACCATAGCCAAACCATCCCTCACTGGGTGTCCTGGGTGAGGAGGGCCACAGTGGTGGCCGTGCCAGGCATGAGCATGGGACTGGCCAGCTGTGCCTGTCTCCTCTGCTCTCTCTGGCTTGGGAAGGGGAGAAGAGCCCGGCGGTGGTGGCTGATGCCAGCTGTGCCCCTGTGAAGGGCGGTGACGCTGGGGGAAGGTTTGGCTTCAAAACTCAGGCAGCCAACCCTCCCTTGTGGAGAGGGGAGGCTCTGATGGAGCCGCCTGGCAATGAGCTCCCTGGCAGCCGCCGCTTTGGGTGCCCACCGGTGCCAAATCCTGTGCTGGGTAACGCGCCGGCGCTGCCGGGGAGCGCCATGCTTTGTGTGCGTGCACATTTCATCTCATACCCATGAGGGAAGCGTGTGGCGGAGGTGACAGGGAGCGACTCATCCGTCATCCCCCGGCTCACGGGAACCTCCGAGGGGAAGTGGAGATGCACCCGTGCTCTCCTGGCACCTGGCAGAGCTGCAGACCCGCTTCTCCCCTGCTCCAGCCCCAAGGCCAGCAGGTTTGAAGCACATCACCCTCCAAGCAGGGGGGTTTTTGGGTCCCCCCACCCTCTCCCTCTCTTTCTTTCTCTGCTGCAGGCTGGCGTCACAGAGGCATTGCAGAAAGGCAGCAGCATTTTCCCAAAGCAGATTGATTGGCCTTGCTTGCTTGTTTAGTGAGTAGAGAGGTTGTTTTGGAGGTGCTTTTCCCACCCTCTCTCCAGGCCTGTGTGTGCATGGAGGGAAGGGGTTAGTTGTTCGAGCCCCAAGTCAGGAATGAGAGTCCAAGAGATTCCTCTCTCCCCACGCTCCTCTTTAGCGTGAGCTTCGGCCTTGTGGTTTCTGATGTCATGGGAACTTTGCTCAGTCAGAGTGGCTGTGTTGTATTTCTTTTTCTCCCTGAGGGTCTGTTTTTGTTCATGGAGGAGAAGGAGAGACAGCTACCCAGTGAATCTGTGTGTAACTGCCCCTGATTACAGCTTCCCTCCTGCCTTCCCTCCTCCAAACCCCTCACCCTGGGAGGAGAAACAGCGGAGTTTAAAAAAAAGAAAAAAAAAAAATTAAAGCATCTGCTGTGAGCCAGCAGCTCCCAGCTCTGGAGCTAGTTTGGAGAGCATGTCCCCTCTGCTCCTGCTTCCCCTAGAGCCCTCCTCAGCTAGAGGCAGGTGTGGAGTGGGCTGTGGACACAGAGCTGCTGCCAACCTGCACTGCCCTCTGTATTCAGGGAAGGCAGCGACGGTTGTCGCTGCTGCTTGTTGTTGATCTGAATGGGGAGTGAGTCATTTTCTTGGAAAGCCCAGCAGTGCTGCACTGGGAGGTTTCTGGGTAGAATAGGAACAGCGTTGAGCCAAGCTCTACTCGGGGGGAGAACGGGACTTATGTGGGGCTTTTTTAATACAGTCATTAAAAGGGAGGTGTGCAGAGGGAGGTCTGATTAGGAAAGCGTGGCAGGAAAAGGCTTAATTTTATCAGGGAAGGAGGGGAGCTGGATTGCCACGGCTTCATGTGATGTGGTCGCAGCGGGAGGGAGCATGGAGGGAGGGAGGGAAAACGCAGTGAGGTGGCTGGTGCGTGGGTCACTGGGCTTGGTGGGAATGTTTGCTTGGAGAGAGTGTGAGCGTGAGTCACTGCTGGTGCATGAGCTTCCTGGCTGGCCCGGCTCCCTCAGCCCTGTGCTTGGGTCTCTTTCAGATGAAGACGGGCCCCTTTGCCGAGCACTCCAACCAGCTCTGGAACATCAGCGCCGTGCCCTCCTGGTCCAAGGTCAACCAGGGCCTCATCCGCATGTACAAGGCAGAGGTGAGTGCTGTGGGCAGGGGGAGGCTGCTCGGCCGCACATCTCCTCTCTTCCACAGTGCCGTGGGTCAGCTCTTGTGCTGCTCCAGGTGTGGGGACCCCATCACAGCCATTTGTTACTCCTTGCTGATTGTGTCTTGGGAGCCCTTGGCCATTCAGGTGCTGCTGGCTAGAAGGAAGCTCCTGCCTCATGTTTGCCCCAAAACCAATCCCAAAGCAGCCATTCCTTACAAACATGACTTTTGCCATGTCTTGTCTTACCATAGTGCAAGTGCAGATCTCCAAATTAGGGCCAGTGTCTTGACCTGCTTGTTCTTCTGGTCCACCACTATTTTACCAGCTAGAGGAGACCTATTTTAAATTACCATCCCATGTTTCAAGAGCCGCAGAGCAGGCTGAATGCTTCCTACTGATTTACCCTTTCTACAAGCCCCATCTGTGCCGTGTGCCAACCCAGCGAGGCCACAGCCACCTCCCTGGTTTGGCAACCCTCCGCCCACCAGCTCTGCTGGCACTGCCCCAGGCTTTCCTGGTGAACCCTGACCTGGAGAACTGGGCAGTTTTGGCACTGCCTTATCTTCCTTCCTGCTGAAGCTAACCCTGGGCTTGAGGAAGCAGGACAGGAACTGCCACGGCTGGGCCTCCGGAGGGAATGGTGCTGGCTCTGCAGGACACGCTGGCTGCACTAAAGCGCTGGAGGTGCGGGGATGTTGCAACTCCCTCCCGGCACCGAGGGAGACCGGTGGTGCCTGAAGGAGTTAATCCCACACCCTGCAGTGCTGCTGGTGTCAGCCGTGCTCCTGTTGGGAGCTGGGACAAGCTCCTGCTGCTGGGACACACAGGCTCTGCAGGCAGCTCTGCTCAGGCCCAGTGCACAAAGGGGTTAACTGCCCAACGGCCGCTCCCTCCCCCAGCCCTTCCTCTGCACTACACATCCTGTGTTTAGGTTCCAGGCCACATACCTCTCTAATCTGTGAGGTGTCACTCCCAGGCCGGCTGGCTCCTTCCGCCCCCAGCTCAGTTTTCCTCCCAGCCTCCAAAGAGGAGAAGTGGGGCTGGGGGCCGACCCCCTCGCCTGGCTCCTGGGAGGGTGCTAAGGGCTGCTCCTTGGAGAGAGGGGTGTCCCTGGGCTGCAGCTCCATCACAGGGGCTGGAGACACTGCTGGAAAACCCTGAGCTGGAGGCTAAGGTATGAGAGCTGCGGGATCTGAAGGGAGGACCGCAGCACTGCAAGTGCCTTTAAAGTGAAACATGAGTGTTCTAAAACCTAGGGCTTCAGTGTGGTCTGCTGCTGCCTCAACAACCCTGCCGTGGTCCTTCCTTTCCTTTGGATCAGTTCCTTCACAAGCTGGGTACTGCCCTTGCATCCCACATTCCCCAGCATGTTCAGGTGCTCCTGCCTGGTGCCCCACGTGCCCTGTGCCATGGTTGCTCCCACCTGTATGTGGCTGGAGGAGCTTGGCAGTGATGAGCCCATAGTGCAGTGTACACATTCACCCATGTTCTGGGGCCACTGTGTGCTGGCAGATCTACCTGTCCCCTGGCTGGAGACAGCACAGCTCAGGGATCCTCTAGAGACTGGGACATTCTTTGGCCCTTCAACGTGCACCCAAGACATGGTCTTTTCTGAAGGCCTTAATCTGTTTTGAGTAGCGGGTGACTTTCTGTGTGAAAATGCTGGATCCAGTACTGGTAGGTTTCTAGAAATATCTGAGATGTAGCTGTGTCAAAGGGAGAATGCAAAAACTGCTAGGAAGGGTAATGATACTAATTTAGACTAAACTGTAAAAAACTGAGTCAACGAAAGAGCTTTAAATTTAGTTTTTTCTTCAAATAATATTTGTAAGTCTTAAAGGACTAATCCTAAAAATGTGATCCTTGTGCAGTGTTGTCCTCTCCTGGCATGGCATAGAAGCTGTGTTCACCTGGATGGGCGGAGGAGAGGGGGCACTCCTGCTCAGGAGTCCTCAGGGTTCTTTACGATAGATACATCTTTAGATATAATCTGTTCTGGGGAGTCTTCTACCCTGCCACTGGCTCAGCCAGTTCCTGCCCGGTTTGGGAGATGACAGGGGTGTGGATGTGGACATGGCAGCATGGCTGGGCAAAGCTTTCAGTTATGGTGTGCCTAGCCCTGCAGGTTACACCAACATTTGCACCTAGAGGATCTCTTTGACTGATTTTCTGAGAATGACACAAGGTTAAGAGTCACTGAACCCTCATCCTTTGCAAACTGAATCCATCTAGGTGTCTCAGGCCAGGCACAAAGTCACTGCTGGAGATCTTGTCTCTTTTCTGCTGGCTCCCAGCATATTTCTGCTCTCTGTATAGCCTTCACCAATGCAGTTTTTCTGCAATTAGCCACTGCCAGCATTAGCAGAAGAGAAGTCAGCAACACCCATCAAGTGCTGACATGGGTCTTTGTCCAGCTCAAGGCAGGCAGCTTCTGTGGCAGAGCCTGGGGCGTGTGATGGCAAAGAGAAGGATGGTTTGGGGTTGTGGTGTCACTTTGTCGAAACGGCGAAGGTGAGAGCAAGATTTCAGGTTTTATTTGTTTTCCTCTCCCTTCTCCCTGCCCCTCTGATCACCCATTGCAATTAGATCAGGTGAAATCAGACACTCAGCTGGAGGCTCCAGCTCTGTAACACGCCTGGGGTGGCTGAGAAGCACTGGGTGCCGGACGGCGCTGAGCAGGATTGAGTGCAGGCAGCAGCAGAGGACAGGGTCACTTGCTGGAAACAGACCAGGAGAAATCCCACTTGGTGGGAGTGGAGCAGCCCCCAGACCTAGTTCATTTAAAAAGCACTCCAAAGACTTTATCTCTTCTGTCTCCTCCATGGGATGACTTTAAACAACCGACAGAAAGCTCACGTTTGTCTGTGTGTCCAGGAGCTGTGGTCTGGACCCAGGCACTCCAGGGTGGATGAGCAGTAGACTGAAGACAGTGTGTCTTAATCTCTGTGTGTTTATGAAATCCCAAATGTGTCCATTTATAAGATAATGGGTGAAGACGTGTTTGCTTGAAAGTCCAAGGGCTTTTCTTATTCTCTCCATCAAAGGCAAGTGAAGAAGTTGACAGAATAGAGTGTGGTTAAAGCAGCAACCTTGATGTTTTTCCCCTGAGCCTCCTTTTGAGTCTCCTGACCTTTCCTTCTCTGCAGTCAGTCAGGAAATACTTTCCATTGTAACTAATCTAGTCCTAGTTCCATCTTTAAAGGTTGAACTTGGTGTATGAATCTACTCCCCAGTTGAGTCCCAAGCAGACCTTCATTATGATCAAGATGGTGGCAAGCAGAAATAAGCCTGAAATTGAGCTAGTGTTGGATACAGTTTCATCCACAGCTGATGCAAGGAGGGCCCTGTCGCTTGGTACATCTGACAATCCAGTAAACTTGTGCTAGTCTTTCTGGATATAGGAGAAGTTTCTCTGTCTCTTCTTGAGATGGTGATGTGTTGCAATGGAATGGATACCCATTCTTCCCATTGGTGGTAAAGTCTCATCATCTGAAGCCCAAACTAGTCTGGTCTTCCATGGGACTCCTTGGAGCTAATTGGGCTGACATTTCTAGCTGTCGGCATCTCCAGTGTTCATTTCTCTCTTCTCTCTCCTCATGTCCCTGTTACCCAGCCCTGCTTCCACTGAGAGTTTGTCTAAGTGGTTGTGTGGAGAGATGGCAACAGCTCTGAGCATTAGGAAGCTTTGAAGGTGACATGCCCTGATGCTCTCAGGACTTACTTCTCCTTGGTGCCCTGCCATGGAGATTTGTGGTTTTCTGCCTGGCTGTTATTCCCCAGGACTGGATTCAGCCATGCTGTACTTTCACCACCTCCAAACTTGTTTGGCTCCAGTGTGCTCGTGCTTGGAACCAGTTGCCTGACCTTTGGCTCCAAAGGGATTACTGTAGGCCTGGGCTTCTGAGCACAAATCCTCCTGCTTGCCCATGACAACAGCATGAGGGCAGGGTGCCTGTGCCCAAGTCCTACCTTGGGGTGAGAGCTGTCTGCAGTGCACAGCTTCCTCCCCAGCCCCAGAGTCTCCTCTGCTGCAGCAAGTCCAGTTTGGCTCCGTGGAGAGCACATGACTCCTTCCTATAGAGAGTTGTAACCATATCATGGCTGGTGAACACGCACTGCTGAGGTCTCTGTGGTGGAGTTGAGCCTGCTCTGTGTCCTCTGTGAGGTTTGGGCTGTCTGAGTCTGCAGTGACTCAAAAACCAGAGCTCTGAGTGTCTCTGCCAGGTGAGTGCTGGCAAACTGATGTAGTTATGGACCACAGTCCGTGACCTTCCTGCTGTTGGGCTGGTGAGTGGAAGGGAGTGCGCCTTCACAGCCCTGCTCACTCCACACAGAGCCTGGATGTAGCTGCAGGAAGTAGCTCTGAGCTAATCTGCCTTGTAGTGGACCTATATGACTAACCTGTGATCCATTACCCTGCAGTGGGAGGTGGGAATTTCAGGGGTGAGGGGTTGTTGGAAATAGGATCATATCTTAAACTATGGCAGCAAAATCACTGGCGCTTGTCCATTAAAGACCCGAGAGTTTGGAAGGCAGTTTGGGCAGTGCCTTGCAGCTGCAGAATGGTGCCTCAAACCCAGAGTGTGGGCGCTGGCCTGGGGGGGAAGACTCTCTCTGCCCCAGGGGGATTTTGCAGTTCTCAGTGTTTATAGGGTGAAGCTCTTCAAAGAGATCAGCTTGAGCAAGGAGAGTGGTGAGGAAGAAAGCTGCTGACATAGACATGCTGCTTCTGCTCATGCTCCAGGCCTGAATTTCAGTAAGAAAAAGACTCTGGCTGAAGGGAATGGGATGGGGTTGTGAAGAGCTACTGGCCTGAGAAGCCTGATTGGAGTGTGAGGGGGAAGACACGGGGCTGATCCTCTGCCTTCGTCTGAGCTGAGTGGCCCTGAACTCACTGTCTCCTGACCCTGTGGGCAGGATGTGGCTCTGCCTGTGTGTGTAAGGTGGAAATGTCTCCTGAATTCACCTCTCTTTATCTCTCCTCCTGCAGTGCCTGGAGAAGTTTCCTGTGATCCAGCACTTTAAGTTCGGCAGCCTGCTCCCCATCCAGCCTGTGACGTCTTAAGGAGACCGCAGGAGGAGTCGAGGCAGCGGAGACACAGCGCGGCGCTCTTCCTCCTCCCCTCATCCCCTCCTCACCACCCAGCCCATCCATTCCTGCACATCCTCATGGGCAACCACAGATCCAAAGCACTCGCCGGCCTGGCACGGGAGATGGGACCTGGAGCAGCTCCTCCTGCACGTCCTCACCCTGGGGACGTCTCGCTGGCGGCCGAGCCGGGGCCGTGCTGCTCTGCTGTGCCGCATCCGCGCGACTGCCGGGCATGGGGATGGATTTGAGCAGGGGCTGCCCTGCAGCAAGGGCCCTCTGCTTTGCTTCCTGAGAGAAGGGGGTGTGGAGGGGAGGAAGGCACATGTGTATGTGTTGGGCAGTGGTAACTGCAATTTCCCTTTTGAATTTCATTGGAGTTTCCTGTTGCTGTTTGCTTTGGGAAACCACCGCACGGGGTGAGGTGTGAGCCTGTGCGTGTCTGTATCAGCCAGCTCTGCCTGCACAGGAGGTCTGAAACGGGAAAAGGGAGTTGTAGGGAATGTCTGTGGGTTGTGGAAGCCCAGGGTACTGTCTCTCCCTTTTTCTGGGTAAGGAAAGCGCCCTCCCTCCACCTCTTCTGCAAGGTGTCCTGGGTCTTCCTTTCCCACTAGCACCTCTTCTCTCGGGTGAAGCTGGGAACCTTGTGGGCTGTGGGGGTCTGAGCTGGCTCTGGAGCTGGAGACAAGGTCCCTGAAGGGACCCAGTTCTGTGGGAACAGCTATGCAAAGACACTGCTCAGGCTCCCTCTTAACTGGCACAAACCCTGACACATTCACATACATCCATAACTGGGTCCAACCTGCCCTCTGCACTCCCCGTGCTTTGCTGCCCTGGGGCTGGGCTGGCCTCAGTGGTACAAGGTGACCATGGTTGCTGCTGCTTGGTCATAAATTGTAGTGACAGCCCCATAGCAAAGGGATTTCCCCACGAAGCAGCACGATCCCCAGCTCTTCGAGGGGGACATCCCTGGAGCACAGGCAGCATGAGGGGGCAGCATGTGGCTTCTCATGCATTTATATACTCGCATTGGAAACAAAAAGCATAGATAGCCCAGGACAGCAGGTTATATCTGGAGAAAGGTCTTTCCCTTTGTCCTTCCCTGCTGGTGTTGCTGTGCTGGACCTCAGGCAGAGGGACCACACTTGCAGTGCCACCAGCAGCAGCGTGTTGAAGGCAGGTGGTCTGGATCACACCAGGAGCATCACTTTAGGGCAGAAAGGGCTGGTGCTGGTTTTGAGATGAGCTCTGTCCATAGGTCTTGACCAAGGTGGCGCACAGCTTTGCAGCTGCAATGGGGATGTTTCTTCTTGGGGTTCCCAGCCTGGGTGTGGCAGGGACAGGACTCTGGACCAGTGTTTGCTGGGGATGCAGGAGCAGCAGGAGTGCTTCCTCTGGCATTCCTGTAGACCATGAAGGGGCTGCCCCGAGCCAGGCTGCTCAGCTTTTGCTGCTGCACTGCTTTACTGCTGGGGTGGGGGGAAGAAACCTGGTTGTGATTTTTTTTTTAAATTATTTTTTCTTTATTTTTAACAGACCTACTCTTTCCATCTTATAAAGGTTCTTGCAGGCACTCAGGGGAAGGAGAGTAAGAAAAGAGTCTTAAGTTAAGAGGTGGTGAAATGTCCACAGAACTGAAGCAGAGCTTTCTGGCACTGCAGCTGTCCTGTCTGCTCCTGGCTTGGCCCTGGGCAGGGGGTGGGGGACAAAGAGCCTTTGACCTGCCTGAAACAACTTTATAAACCTGTATTTTAAATGAAAATGGAAGACTGGGGTTAAGTCTTCTCTTACTCCTAAGTGGGATGTGTTTTGTCTTGGCTTTCCAAATGGATCCACTCCTGGAATGTTGCTGGAGATCTGTGTGCTTGCTGCGACTTGATGAGTCTACCTTCAGTGGAGCAGCCTGTGCCTGGAGCAGAGACTCACAGTGTCTCTACCTGTGTCCCCTCACATTGCTGTGTCTTTTGGCAGGTGTCCCTGTGCTTTAAATGACTGTGCAGCATCTGGCCAGCAATGGCTGAGCAAAAGTGTCTGGTTTTCTTTATCTGCCCAAGGGTTGGGAAAACATCTCTCCAGATCGTCTTGTGGAAATGAGGCTTCCATGCAAAAGGATGGGTGGAAATTCTGACATTGATACATGGGAGGGACTCCAGGAATGTGGAATACAGCACCAAAATAGGGTGGAGAGGTGCTTCCTTCCCCTGCAGCTGCAGCACTGCTCCCTGGGACAGTGTCCCTGGGCTTGGGACCTGTGGAGGTGGTGGGAGGAGGCTCACGCACAGCTCTGGGTTTGTTGCTTACCTGAATCCTGCTGGGGATTTTGGGATGTCAATTCTCATGTGAGTCTTACCAGCCCGCTTGGGATGTGCCCCCATCACGTGGCAGCCACTTGCTTTGCCTCCCTCCTGCTCCCAGTGACATCCCCCACGGGCTCAGCTCCTCTGCCCACGCGCGTGGCAGCTCCCAGGGCTGCTCTGTGTCCGAAGCAGCACTTCCCACCTCCCGCTGTGTTGTAGGTTTAATTAAAGTTTCTGTGTTTTGCACTGGTGACTGTGTTGGTCTCTCTCAGACTGGGCTTGCTCCTGCTTTGGGAGCAGAGCCAGCGAAGCCAACGGCCAGAGCCTTTGGCGCAGGGAAGAGGCCTTGTGGGGGCACTTGCCATGTCGGTGGTTGACCTCTTGCTTGCACCAAAATTGATTCATTATTTAACTGCATGATCAAGTACATCCGGTCTGTCTTTGTGTCCTTCCAAGGCGTCTTTCTGTTGTATTGTGTGGTTTATTTATTAACTTTTTTGCTGTGTCCACCCCCCATCCCAGCTGGGATTTGGCAGGTAGGTGATGTGCGAAGCCTGATCCCAGGCCAGCAAATACCTCTTGAAGATCAGAGACTCTCATAACCAAAGGATGTTTGAGCCTTGTTTCTGAGGCAGGGTGAGAACTGGAACCTTTTTCTTGAGATGTTTTTCATGTCCTACTGTAGGAGCTGACTCAGGACTTCCAGCATCGGTGTAGTTCAGCAGCTTTGTTGGACTTATAATAGACCTGGATTAAATTAAACCTGGACCTTCTCGCAAGTGCTTGGAGGTAGCGTAGCTGTGCTTAGCAAATGCTCCTTTTCTCGTCTCTGGGTTACATCTTCTCCATCAGCACAGGCCAACTGTGTGAGTGCGTGTTGCTAAAAGCAGCAGCAGTGTGGAGGGGTGGATGGTGAGCAGAAATGTCATCTTGGATCACAAATGTTTTCTTTGAAGGCACTTGAATTCGTCTTGAATGTGTCCCTTGGCGAACATGACGCGCAGTGAAGGGGAAGCAGACGTAGCGTGGGTTTCTGGCCATCTTCCCCCTCAGCCCACTGATCAAGCCATTTTTTTAAAACTCAGTTTTCAGAGCTGGATCTTTGGGGTTGCCATACATAGGCCAGTTCGTGTTGCTGTTTAACAGCTGTTGCCTTTGCACAGGGTGCGTTTCGCAAATCGCCATCAGCCTTGCCCTGTCTCTTCCTTCACAGCACTCCTTTATAAATGATCGCTCGTGGCAGCCAGTGATGAAGTAAGAGTTGAGTGAAGCAGCCTCATGTGGAGATAGCAGAATAAAAAATAGAACTACTTGATGTCATTGTTGCTGTATTAACTTGTCCCTGGTGTGTGGCTCAGTTCCACCGTGCAGTGCTGGGATGCTGCGAGTGAATAAACAAAGCAGCCCTCGCAGCAGGACCTGTAACATCTGAGCGGGCACTTGCCAAGATGAAGATGCACTTTGTACCCCAAGGACCTGGTGCTGAACCACACAAGAGCCCTGGGCTCTGCACTGTGTCCGTGCAACTGCACTGGCTTCCCGAGAGAGGGAAGGAGGCAGAAATGGGTTGGAGAAGGTGAAACTGGTTGTTAATGATAACTGCTAAAGTAACCTGAACTCTCCCACTGCCAATGTGCTGGTGGAAACCTTGTATGGTTGAGAAGCTTACAAGAATCTTCTTGCTGCTGCAACAAGGACTCTCCTGGCTCAGATGTAGAATTTAACAGGGCTTTTGGAGGTCATTTCATTCTCTAATAGCCAAGAAGAGATATCTTCATCCTTTAACTTTGCTTCCCCTTTGGTGGGTGAGCACTCTTCCCGTTGACATTAAAGAAACTCCTTGAACATCCTGGGGACACGCAGGGTCTTGTAATATTGTGCCAAACTTCAAACTAGGATGAGCCATCTTGAAAAAGGGCTGTCTCCACATAAGATTCAGCGAGGGCTGAACCGTGACGAGCATCATCAGCTTGGAGATAGGCTCGTTCTGAGGAGCACAAGGCTGTGAGCAGGTTTTGGAGGTTAGAAAAGGCCTTTCAGGGGGTGGAGTGGTTGCTTCTGCTTGCTATAAAAAGCCTGGGCTTGGGAATGTCTACATAGGCCAGCTCTATGCAGGGCATTAATGCAGTTGTTGCTAAAATTGGAATGAATCCCTCCCCATGTTCCCAGTTGCAACTGTAACACGGACAATAAATAACATCAAAATCCCGCATTAGAATTTGGGCTCCTTAATGCTCAGTGTGGTCACACCCACGGAAACAAAAAGTCCTCAGGAGGGGGGTCCTGTAGGAGTGGTGCTGCAGGGTCCTGAACCAACAGGAACCAAGGTGTGGGGTTAAGTCCTCCTGAGCACATTTTCCTTCCTTTTAGAAAGGAGATTAAGGTTTTGCTGACCCTATAAATGGAGGAAGGAGAGAAAGCAGAGGATCAGTTCTTTATTGCTTCTCTTGTGTTTTAAGGCACCTGGGAGCGATAAACCCAAGCAGAACTGCACTGCACAAGTCAAGGTACCCAGATTTTCCATTTGGACATGAAATCTTCCCAGTTTTATGTGTGGAAATGTTTGTTTGTTTGTTTGTTTGTTTGTTTGTTTGTTTTAGCTGGTGAAGTATGTGATGCTGAACACCAGCACCATACTCCGACAGCTGTTGGGTAGACACAACACTTCAGGCTTCAAGTGCTGATGCTGCGAAAGGATATCTGTGTTGTACTCTGGCTAAAAGAGCAAAGCATGACAATATTCCTAAGAATGTACGTGTCCTATGATGATACAAACTCTAGAAAAATGATTGGTGTGGTGGTTAGAAATTCCAGCTAGATTGTAAGATACCAGAGTGTATTCCTTTATTGGGTACTGGCTGATCACTGGAAGTGACTGCTCTGCAGAGGGCCTTACTTTTCCATGTTTAGAGCATATACCTTTAAAAATATTAGTTTAAGTATTACATACCCCCTCTGAAAAAATTCCCTTGTAGGCGAGAATAAAACTTACAAAAAGGCTGTTACAGAGATCATCAACTCTCTATTAGATAGCTTGGAATATGCTCCACTAGCACCAGAGTTTAGTCTTCTCCAAATTACTGTAGAGGATTTGACTGTATCTTGCTGATCCATCCACATTTTAATTTCCTCTGCACGGATACATATTGCAGGATGCTGGAAATCCCCAAGCCCACTGGAGCTGCAAGACTGGATGTTTCATCCTGTAACACCAATAAAATGTTAATGCATACTAATAGCAACAGCAAAGGGGTTTATGGAGCGAGCTTGGAAGTATTTTATAATTGGCAGGGTATCTGTGTCACAGAGAATTTGGGGTTAGAGTCATCAAGTATTCCACTTTGTCAACACAGGAAAAGAAAAACCCTCAAATATACCTCAAACCTACTAATTTTTATAATTAAAGGGGAAAGATGGGAGATGAATCCCTGGGGAGAGAGTCAAACATAAATTTCATATACATGAGGGAGCTGCCACTGGTTGGGATGGATTGGGGATCTGTGGGTTCAGTTGCCTGCTCTACACGGAGCCCCACTGTGACCTTACCAAGGACCCTGCCCCCCTTTCCCACCTGGAGACCAAGGACAAGAACGCCGTCCTGCGGTACAAACCCGGTGAATCTGGGCATGAGGTGACAGAAATACATCAGTAAGATGAAATCCAGGGAGCTGTGCACGGGTTGGCTTCCAGCAGCTCCTTGTGTGTCCCCTCTGCCCAGCCTGGAGTGCTGTGGTCCTATTTACTGCAACCTGAGGTACCAAAACCAAGGAAAATTTGAAACTGGTCAGAGGGACCAGGTTTCCTCCCTCTAGCAGCGTTTCCATCTGCCAGTCTTTGGCTGCACCCCTTACCCTGCCTATCCCAAACACACATCTGGGTACTCTGGTCACTGCCTGTTGTTGTGGTGAGGATCATGGGACGAAGAAAGGAGATCACATCCTATCCAGAGCACCATGTGGGAATTGCTGATCCACCCTGGCTGGCACTTGGCTCCCCTTCTTCTCCTCCCACTGGATTGAAGCATGTGGTCTCCGTGATCCGTGGGCAGAAGGGGAAGGGCCTGGATGACCACAGTTCTGCTTGTTTTAATAGATGTGCTCCAAAACCTGAAGATTTTCCAGAATCAACAGATCCCAAGCCCAGGTTTAAGCTGGAGGCACTGCCTGACCCTGCAGGCACTGGCGGGCTGAGCTGAAGCAGCTCTGGATGTAAGTGCTCCTGAAACAACCTAAGGCTGAATTAATCCAGTGGTAACTCCGGGGGGAGAAACTGGAGGCTCAATCCTCCCCCTCATCTCTCGTGTGACTGAGCCGAGGTCACAGCACCACGGAGCCTGGGGTTTCCATGTCCTGACTTCTGGTTCATATGGGAGTGGAAGAGCTGGGATACTCGTGGTGCTGTGGGGACCACGAGCTGGGGGGAGATGGGTGATGAAAGAGAGCAGACACAGACCCTGGATATGGGGGTTCTCTGGCCCTGAGAGTTCCCCAGACACCCTGGGTGCTGCTTTATCCCTGCGCAGGGTCATCCCACATCCCAGCCTTAGTCCTGCTGGAAGCCGTCTGCAGAGTTTTCCCTTGCCTTACACCAGCACAGGGCTGGCGAGGGTGAAGCCTGTCCCTTTGCACATATTTTGGGCTGGTGTTTGCTCTCCAGCACCAAAGCAAACAGAAGGGTGAGTTTCTGGAATGCCCTTCCCTGAGCTGTGCATCCGACCAGCCCTGGCTCTCTGCTGGGGGGGAGTTCATTGGAATATCCCTGAATCCTGAGCACTCCCTGCCAGGCGGGCAGCACCAGGCTGCGCTGGCAGCCGTTAGAGGAGGAGGAGGAGGAAAAGGAGGAGGAGGAGGAGTGGGCATGGGCAATGGTTGATGTTTTGTTCATCCTCACCAGGGAGAAGAGGAGAAACAAAAGCCGGAGCAGTGCAGGGCACCGGGCAGGCTGGGCTAGGAGGAGACAAAAATAATTGTGCAGATTTCATCGGGGAGCTTGAAAAAGGGTGATTTTGTGAGCAAACAGTCACCTCCCAGCACAGAACTTCCCTGTCTCCAATTTCAAAATTCCATTCACATCAACATCCACTTTCATGTTGCAAAACCTGGGGAAGAAGGGAGGGAAAAAAATGCAGCTTCACATGTTTCAATGCAAAAGTCTCATTTTGGCGAGGAAAAGAGAGAGAAAGCACTGCTTTGGGGGTTGTTTATTAGAAATCAAGCTCCCGGAATGGAACTGTGGAAATAATCAGGGACCTGAGGCATGTGGGGTTGCCCCAAAACTGCTCCTGTCTGTTGGGTTTGAGCCCAGTGGGGCCATGAGGTGGCTGCTGGAGCTTCCCACATGGGAAAGGTGGGAGCAGGGGCACAGTGCAGATGCTGTGCTCTGGTACATAGGAGTCCTCATGAGTTTGGGACAACAGGTATGGGAGGAAAACACATGGATCTGGCCCGATGGGGGACCTGCCAGCCAGGCAAGAAGGGGCAGCTTCAGTCCCAGAAAAGGGAGGAGGATTGCAGGGAGCAGGAATGGTCCACAGCAACGTCATGGATGTGGGAGTTTCCCAGGGAAAGCCCTTTTCCCTCCTCTGGGCAGAAGCACAGATGGGGTTAACTCTCTGTCTCATTCCCTGCAGGTGTGGGGCAGCTGATCCTGCTCAGCTGGACCAATCATGGGGCCATGAGTGAGGATAAGAGCAGGCTTTGGTGGAGGCTTCTACCCTCTGTGCTCTGCTCCTTTATCTATAGGACCTGGAGTCAGCCAGTGTTTTCCCTGAGGAAAAGGAGCCAGGGCAGCTCTGCCTGTCCTCTGCCTCTGGGCCTGGCCATCTCCTTCACTCCATGCCAGCCTCCATGTGCTCTTTGGCATTGGCCGAGATCTTAGATGAAGTTCCTGCCTGCCTGGCATAGAAATCCACAAGAGCGACTCTGCTGGCAATGTCTTTTGTCCTGAGGAGCAGCTGGAGAAACCCTCAGCCTCCAAGGGTCTTGGTCAGCAGCGCTGCAAAGCAGCCCCAGGTCCCTCTGCCGGTGACCAGGACTGTCACTGGCAGCACAGCCCCCTCGCCCACGATCAGCAGTGACACCAGGGGGGCCAGTGCCTAGGAGAGCAGGTGAGCCCACCACTGGCTTATGGATTTTCCTTGGCTGAGCTGTGTAAGTCCCAATGTGGAGCAGTCAGCAGCTGGTTTTCCCCATTTCCCAGCTTGTGGGGGCAGCAGGTCCTTCTCTGCAGACCCCTCATTGTGTTTCTGTGATGGAAAGGTGGCTGAGGGGGTCTGTGCACCCCAACTTTGCTGCAGAGCTCTGCCCAGCTTGTGTCTCTGGGGTGCCAGTAAACCCCCAAATCATTTGGCGTCAGTGTGTTCTGAATGCTGAGGGAGGTTTTTTGCTTCTCCTGCTGTACAGCCGAGCTCCTCGTGCATCGATGGTGATGGCAGAGTGTTGCTGAGATGGCTGCTCTGTGCTTAGTGGCTGCTGCTTCTGTGCAAAGTGCTTTTTACTCTAATTTTTCTATTGTGCTGTTTTTGCTGTTCGATGTGAGGGACAGCAGCTTCTGCCACACAACAGCCTTCTCTTAACTTTCCCACTGCACACTGGTAAATCCAGGGCAGGCTTAACTCAAGGAGCAACATTAATCATCAAATCTATAAGCAGGACATAGAAAGGCCAAGTATGAATAATTACTGCTCAGGTGCTAATTACCCAGGCCCAGACCAAACCCAACATCTTAAACAGACTGTTAACAGCAGTGGCCTCTCGACCACGTTGCTGGGTCCCCCATTGCTCTCCTACTGCTCTCTCTGCAGGGGACTCCTACAAACATCTGCTAACCGGTGCAGATCCCAAAATATTCTTCTGCTTGTTCGTGTTTAAGCTGGGGAGATGAGATGGGAGGGATCTGACTCAAAATCAACAGATGGAAGGAAGGACAGATAGATCCTGTGCTGGGTTCTGCAGAGCACAAAGTTGCTCTTCTGGGGATGGGCTGCTGGGACTGGGTATGGGCTTGTTCTTGGCACTTGTGATTTAGGAGGACATGGAGCTGCTCCTGCTGTGGGTCAGCACCTGGGAATTGGTGCTTGGCCCATGGTGTGAGGGTGAGTTTTCCTCAGGTGGGTGCCCAACCTCCCCCTGGGAACTGGGGGTGAGCTGGGCTGGTAGTCTGGGAGTTGAGAGGGTCAGTTCTCCATCACTGTGTCCATCCTTGTACCTCCTGGTGCGGACAGACCTGTTGGATGTGCAGTGACATCCTCCTCCAGGCTGAGCTGCTTCAGTGGCATGAGGACTTGGCTGAACTGCTGGCTTTGGCTCTGGACTTGATCTATGTCTCCCTAATGCCAGCCCTGAGCCCTCCAAGTGCCCGTGGGGTGTTGGTGGCGCAGAGCAGAGCCCTGTGACCGGTGGGTTCTGGGTTTGTGCTGACCCTCTGCTGTCGGTGAGCCCAGCCCAGCCCTACAGCCACCCCTGCAATTGCCGCTGGGTCAGGGAAATCAAGTGAGATCTGGACCCTCTTGAGTTCTACAGGCAGCTGCCAGGTGCCTTCTGCCCTTCCTGCCTGCTCTGCTGAGGGCGGCTCTCGGGAAGAGTGGGGTGGGCTCAGGCGCTGCTCCAGCCTCGGGTTGAATTTCTGCCTCTGTGTTACCGGAGGCAGCATCTCTGCCCGGGGTAGGGTGACTCTTCCCCCAGACCAACGGGATTCAGCGTGATGACGCTGAGGGCACCACAAGCGCCGGATCTGCTTGTGGGGAGCATTTTGCACTGGGAAGGGAAAGCCACAGCTGTCTCGCAGCTGGCAGAGCGAGCGGTGTGTGCACAGAGCCGGCTCCCTCTGCCCAGGCACGGTGCAGGGCTCCCCTCGCTCCCCCCATCTCCCACCTCCCGCCGTTCTGCGCCGGCCACACTTCACCTGTCCCTTCCAGAGGACCCCTCTGCGCCTTGTTCCCGCTCCAGGGCTGCCGGGCGCAAAATGCTGGAGATGCCCGTTCACCCTCACCCAGGAGAGCACTGAGGGGAGAGAGGATATGGAAGGATTTTTAGGGTCAAACTCTTTAGCATGAGCTAAAGGTCGGGCAGTCCTGGGCACGCTGGACCGCGCTGGGGGCAGAGCTGACGTGAAGAGCAGAGCTCACGGCTGGGCTGGGGGGTGCGGTGGTGGCAGCTGATCTCCCTCAGATTTTGGGTCGTCCACCCTGCTCCGGCCCATCTGTTCTGCATCTCTCACCGGAGCCAGGGACGGGAGGGGTGCGGGGCGAGGTGGTGGATGCTTACCGGGGCGTTCAGGGGGCACAGCCCCCTTCCCCGCAGCACCCAGGGGGTTCAGCCGACTTGCGAAGGGATCAAAACATTTTGTGCCCAGAAGACGAGAAGCGTGTGCAAGAGTGAGGATGGGCTTCTGTTGGGGGGTGCAACCTTCCCCTGTCACCTCCCTTCTAGCCTGAATGCTTCTGCCATCATGATTAATTTATCAGGTACTTATGAATATGCAGATGAGACTCTGGTTTCCAGGCTCTGCTTTCAGGAGAGGCTGTGATGGGCTTTCTGCTGCTGCCGCCTTCGTAAGAAGAGAAATGTCATGTACCAGCGTTTAAAATAAATAAATAACTGCGCCACCGAGAGCGTGTGAGTCTTCGCGGCTCTGCGGAGCTGTGGGATCTCCTCGTTCCTCAGTGACAGGGATTTTTGAGTGTCCCTGTGGCATATGCACCCCGACGCCCCCTCCCCGTGTGTGTACCAGTGATGCGGAGGCGTCTTTGCCAATTCCAGCCTTTAAAACCTTGACTGAAGCCCCAGAAACTTCCACTGTGAAGGCGGGCGAGAGCTGGGTCCCTCGGGGAGAGGGGAGATTTGGAGGGATAGGTGCTCCTGGGGTGGTGGAATCCTGCAGGATCGGGGGTTTCTCCTGCTGATGGCCCCTTTATCACTGGAAACCCCGAGGTCTGGGAGATGGGGAGTGGTTTGGGAGGGTGATGAATGTGTGCATGTGGCTGTCGGGCTAAAGCGAGCTTTCCCTTGTCTGGCTGGGCTGCCCGGAGCAGAAGTTGTGGGAAAAGGATTTGGGTTTAAGATTCAGCACCCGGCTGTGCTGACCTGTGGGTGTTCGCAGAAGGACCTGGGTTTTAAAACTTCCCCCAAATACTGTGTGCAGCAGCCAGGGCTATGGATGCAGGAGCTGCTGCTTTTGCGAATCCCACTACTGGGGCCTCTCCCCAACCGCCTTCGTGCCGGGGAGCCTCGACTGCCGGGACAAGGCAGAGGGATGAGGCCGGTGGAGGCCCCGGAGGTCCCGGCCCAAGGGGCCGGAGCAGGGAGGGGGCTTCTCCACGGCCCCACGGGTTAATTTCCCCTGGTCAAAGCATCCAGCTCTAGTTTCGCAGAGCGCTAGTGTACTCAGCAGTGCTCCCGCAGCGTCTCTGCGCCTGGGCAGGGGGTTAGGGCTTGTATTTTCAATTGTAATTTTTTTTTTTTTGAGGGGAGGCTATTTGGAGGATCAGCAGGGGAGGGGAGCGGCGCTCAGCCGCGCGGCGTCCCGAGCGGGACAGGGCTGCCCGGGGGCAGCAGCACCGGGGGCTGGGGACAACGCGGCCTCCCCTGCCCCTTCCTCTGCCCCACGGGG
>WEIT01021286.1:0-79051 GCA_013389985.1 Dryoscopus gambensis
AGCGACCCCGGCGCGGCTGCCGGGCTGTCCCCGGGCTGCGCGGGCTCTGCCCCTCCGCGCCGTGCCCTTTCCAGGTGTGAACATTTCCCATCCCCTCTCCGTTCCCCCTGCCCTGTCCCGCGCTCCTCCGAAGCGTTTCCCTCCCGAACGAGCGCTGCCGCTCCTCTGGAGCAGGGAAAGCTTCGTTTCCATGGAGAAAGTCTCCGTGTAAAAGCTTATAAAGAATCGTTGTACAGGGGAAATGTCTGTTGACTAAAGCTAACTGACTTGGAGACGAGCCTGAGAGGATTCGAGTGGTCTCTTTTCCAGTATTTCCCCGTTATTTGGTACAACACTGAGCTGCCAAACCTTGCATAAAGAATTAGATTCCCCACTGAAAAACTTCCTTGTCAACCAAATGGTCATTTGCAAGTGAATGGGCTAATGCCAGACTGATGGGGCACCTGTCCCAGTAAAACCTTTACAGAGCTGAGGCACAACAGAACCCAGGAGAGGCTGTAAAGTGCTTTAAATTTTCTTCACAAAGGTAATTCTTTGTGCTATTTAATTTTGAGGAAATGACTTGCAGAGCTGGGGTAGAAATGTCAATGGTACATGTTAATGAGGAGGTTCCTGCCTACAGGAGACCCAGGAAGAGAAAAGAGCCACAATTGTAAAGAATAGTTGTTGGTAGTTTATTTACAACAAAATGCAAGGAAAAATACAATATTAAAAATAATAAATAACTTGGAAAAAACCAGAAACTAAGTGATACGAGAAAAATGACAGTCAAATTCTCCTGCTGAGCCTTGCACTATTTAAGTGCAGAGCAAATCTAGACTTGGTCCTTCTTTGATGGTGGTGATGTATTGCCTGATGTTGCCATCAGTGCTCTAAATAAAAGAAATTAATTACTGGACATACAGAATCACGTGGAATTATCACAGAAATGAAATAAACCAATAAAACCTGTTTTAGTGACACCACAAAACTACAGGAGATCATAATTCAATGACCATGCTGTTCATTTAAACCAAAACATTGTTAGACTTATTTAGCAATTTTAACTTACATATAGAAAACCAAGTCCAAACAATGGCAACAGAAAATCTCCTATTGACAAGATCTTGAATTCTCTCTTACTGCACTCACTAATTCATAAAAAGCATATACATTTGGCTTATTTCAAAGGATAACACATTGTTTTGAAGTTATAGTGCAGCAAGCTTCAAAGCAGTTTTAACAAAGTATAGCAGTCTTGTTACAAACTGAAATCCAAGGAACAAATATTTCAGTTTCAGTGTCTCTACAGCAGCAATTAATGCAAATTGGCTACTAGATGTCACAAAATCACCTTCCAGAATAATCAAAAAAGCCAAAGAACAAGGTCAAATAATTTCTTTCCATTGGATTTATCCAGTCCTTTACAAAATTAACCATGACATTAATAGGAAATCCCATTAAGTACGTGTTTCAGGAATGTGCTGCTCCTCACAACTTTTATGGGTCCTTCCCTTTTTGCTTTTTTAGGAGATCGATCCGTCTGAAGCTGCACTGAATTGCCAGTTGTTTTGTAATGATTGTTCTATCCAAAATACACAAAAGTACAAGCAAAGCCTGGAGGTTTTCACAGAAACCTGAACAAACTCATCACAGTTTTTGCTCTGAACTGCATTCTCCTTAATAAAAAATTCCTTGCCAAGTCCTAGCAGAGCTGCAGCACGGAATTCTTGTCACTGTGGCAGAGAAAAGGAGCCCGGCTGTGGTGCCTGCTCAGCGCTGCTGCCTGGCACCACACTCTGAGTCTGTACTCAGTAAATAACCACAGCTTTTATTTTTGCAAACAAAGTCAGGACCACCTGCAAAACTCTCTCTTTTAATCCTAATAAACATGTTTGAAAATACAACAGAAAGCACTGGGAAAAATCAGTACTGAAAGCAAGCCCTTTTCCTCAGGGTGCTGCACTGAAATACTCAGACCTTCCTCCTCATTTCATTTCATGTGGGTTTGTGTGCTTGCTGGGAATATTCTAGAGAAAGCTATCTTACCCTAAATAGCAACCAGCCAAACAGAAAAAGGCATTCAAAGATCATATTGACCAAATGGGTGGTGACGGGTGGAGACAGCGAGGCAGAACTCAGCACCTGGTGCTTCCACAGGCAGTGAAAGCCTGGGGTATTCCTGCCCAAAGCAGGGACACATTACAGATCTTTTAATTGGCGCTGATGAGGCAGCAGCACGGAGGCAGAGAGGCTGTTCCTGACCCTGCCAGGGGTGAATCCAGCCGGGCACATGTCTGCCAGGCAGATATTCAAGCCTGTCCTGTTCAGGTAAGCTAATAATTTTCACAGATGTCTTATCCCCAAACCTACTTAATATCATAATCAATTATCCACCCAGGATTGGAAATCAATCAGTTAAACACGAATAAAGGTGGGACTGCTGTGGTCCAATAATCTGTGTCAAACCCAGATACCAAAATGTGCATAGGAACAGTCAAGTGTGAGCACGAGGACGCCGTGAATAGAGCTGAGCAAATTTGTCTTGGACAAATTAAAAATCCATTGAAACAGACTTTCAGGTGGAGCAGACCCGAACTATTTCTGTATGGGCCAAAGTCAGCCAATGAGAAAACAACCAAACAAAGCTTTATGTTTTCAAAGGCTTCCCTTTGCTGCCAATGTTCCAATCTTGATACTAAATCAATAATAACAATAAAAAGATTACACATGATCCTATGATTCTATAATGTGCAACCCTGTCAAGCTGAAATCATAAACCAGTGTAGGAAAGTTTTGTTTTCAGTATTACAGTGGCTTCTTTTTAAAAAAAACATCACCCATCAGGCCACCAATCACTTGGAATTACCAGCTCTGGAATTACTAGTTTGGGAAGAAAAGCAAAGCCAAGCATGGACAGGACATGGGAGAATGCAGGAAGTCAGACCACAGCAAACCTACCGAGAGCTCCTGGATCTTGCTGGCTGCAGGATATTCCCTACCAGACAAATGAACACTTGTTTTCAGTGCAGGTTGGCACTGGAATTACTTCTGCTCCTAAAACTTGCCCCTAAATACCACACATTCCACAAAACTTGTGCTGCAGCTGCAGCCAGCGAGGAGCTCAGTGCATTTCAGCCACTGTGCCCCAGGTTTGGGCCCCCTCAGACTGAGTGTTCAATATTCGGTGATAGCTCAGCTCCGGAGAAGTCTTTTTTTTCCTCAATCCATGAACCACGTCAGTGGTGGTACAAGGTACCCCCCACTCGGATCATGATTCAGGTAAGAGCTGTCATTCCCTGGGAATTGAGCAGTGGCTCACTGAATGTCACCAAGAGACAGGAACTGCAGCAGCCCTCGGACAGCAGCTCGTGTGGGAGAGTGCAAAGTGCCCCAGAGCGGGGGCAGCGGGGAGAGGGTCTCACCCGGTTTATGCCTTGAACAGGAAGGAAGGAAGAGACCACCCCTGCCATTTATTTTTCTCCTTCTTCCACAATCTACACTTCCCTCTGGGAAACATCCTTGTCTACAGTTGAATTCCTGAGATTGAAGAGTGATTTCCCACGCAGACCAGGAACAGCACATCAGCCACAATTCATTTGCTTTTCAAAGTGACTGATTTTGTCCCCCTTCCCCAGGTGAGGCAGTGCCTGGACCCAGCTCTCTGTCAGCAGATGGTTCTGTTTAGCAAAGCTGCGGGGCAGGAAAGAAAAAGGAGTCTCCTGTTTTCTTCCCTTTACATTCAAGGTCTCCCAGCCTGACTACCACTCCTCCTCCAGCGAGGAAAAGACAGAATTCATTGCTTTCGCTTCTCAACTGGCACAATTCAGCTGCTTTTTTTCAGTGTCACAGAACACCATTGATGAACACCAACACTCTGATCTCACAAAAGGACAGGGGAGAGCTAGTAAAATACATTATCTACAAGAAATAGGTGGTTTCTTTTACAAATTCTGTGCAAGGTAGAAATAATTCAACGGCCTCAAAGTCAGTATAGTTAATTACAATTGGGGCTTCGATACAGTGATATTTTAGGTTTGAAAAGATTTGTGTTTTGTGTTTTAGGCCCCAAATCCTGAGTCATATTAAGTGAAATGTGGGTCTGTTGGTGTTCAAGTACAATGAGTTACAGGTCAAAGGTTTATGAACATACAGGAGAAGCCTGAGAGTGGGAAAGATTTTTAAATTGGTTATAAAAGAAGAAAATGTGAGGGGTTTTTTCTGTTAACCCTGCATTCTAGTCGGCACTAATTTGCCTCAGAAGTCCTTGGCTGATTTACTTAATTCCTACTCCTAATTATAAATGCTGTGACCTAGATGAGGGTTTGCAGGCAGAATACTGCTACAGAAAGATTGATTTTCGTTTACAGCATCCCCTCAGACTGTTCCACTGATGTCAGTAAGATGCACCATATGGCTTGAAACACTACTTTAGGAATATATAAACTACTTTCTCTTGCATGCACTTTTCAGAAGGTTTTAAGGATCAAGTCTGAGGAAAGGAGTCATCTTTCCACACCGGAAAGATTATTTGAAGCAAAAAAAAAAAAAAACAAAACCAAAAACAAACAAGCAACCAACAAACCACCACGACCTTTGTAGCAATTGAGTTATGTCACTCTTGCTGTGGCAGACATGGCTTATCAGGAGGAAACATGCAGGGTTAATTTAAAAGTTTTTTTTCGATGGATCTGGAAGAGTAAGAGTTTCTGGAGCAGACTTTTTCCGAGGCCGATCTTTGGGAACTGTTAGGAAATCAGGAGCATCTGTGGAGAGAGGAGTTGATGGAGCACTAGATGGAGCACTGCGGGTTGAGGAAGGCATGGAAATGTTAGAGATCGATATTGCCGGTGGGAAAATCCCAATCTTCTTGTTGGTAGCTTCCTGAGTGGCTCGTTCAAACTCTCGGACTTCATCCATTGTCATGTCTTCAACGAGAAGGAACGAAAGACAAAGGCATGTTAGAATAATTTCAAATAATCATTTCATTAACTCAGTTAAACTACTTCCATCCAAATCCTAAATCAGGGAATGATTGCTTATCATGCATCTCATTAAGTGATTCTCCACATGAATGCCTCCCCATTGTAACGCGCTGACTGGAGCACAATAAGCACAGTGTAGAGGAAAGAAAGTTTTAAGTACATTAATCACGTACTAATGGTTCTTCTACCTGGGTCTGAGCTGAATAAAGATTGCTGCCTCTGTAATTGCTGGGAAAATCCAGCTATTCCACAGGCAAGTAAAGAGTACATTTGGATACACAGTCAGCAAGTAGAATTTTTCAGAACTTCAAACAAAATACAACTGAAAGGGATTTTAATTTTTTCATTTAGATTATGAGCCCAAATGGGCAAAGGGTTGTCATGGTTTGTTCATCTGCTGTAATTTTAAAGGGCTGAAAAATTCTCTCTCCTTCCATTGACTTGTAGCTGCAGCTTCATGCACAGGACCGAGCCTGTTTTAGTTTTCCATTAATAAAGCCTAAAGAATTCCATCCCCCCTGACAAAGCCACAACTTTCAAAGCCGTGCTTCCCGACTTTCCACCCAGAAACCGCACTTCAACACCGGTGGGCAAGTGACAAATCCACTGCTCAATTCCCTGCGAAACGTAGGCAAAATGAGACGAGAGATTAAAGCCACTTCGGAATGGAAAGCGGGGGGCCCAGGACGCGTCCCGAGGTGCCAGAGGTGTCCCGGTGCTGCCGAGCCCCACAAGAGGGCAGCGCGATCCCAGCATGGACGGGCTCTGCCGGAGCCGAGCCGTGCAAAACTTCCGATAAAATCCCCAGGGAATGACATCTGCTACAAACTGGGAAGTTGAGCAGAAAATCAGCAAAGCTCTTCTGGAACCTGCTGCTCCATGTCTGCAGTGCCTGCAAGACGCCCACCGAGCCAACTGAAGGCAATGCTAAGATTTTTTGCTGAATGTCAAGTTAAATTCATAAATTTGAAGTGTTTCATTAGACCATTTATAGATTCTTTGAGCCATGAAAGATCAAAAACCTAGAAATAAAACCAGTAGTCTTTTAATCAATTAAGAAGTCTCACATATTTGAGTGTCTGAAGCACAGGACTGGCAGTGAGGATTACCAAGTGTGTGACAAAATCCTGTCCTTCCAGGGCACTGATGCCTTTCACCACCACCCAGCTGCAGACATGTGCAACCCTGGCTGTCGAAGCAGCTTTATGTTGTGTTCCAACATCATATTAAAGAAACAAAAGTGAACACGGTGCCAGCTGCCTTCGCTCCCCCCTGCACCACATTCCAGGGACCTTTCCAGCCCACACTGGCAGTTATTAGGAGTGAGAACGGCACCTATTTCAGATCTGACAGAAGTGCTGGCAATAAACAGATGGTCCCAGAGGAACTGTACCTACTCGTGTTGGAGAGAGGTTTGAACCTGTTTTGCTGGTTTACATTTCGTTTCGCACCCTGTAACAGTGTGTGAGTGTTTCTGCACTCAAAGGGTCCAAAAGCCCCCTGAAATCACAGAGATTTTGACTGATGAATTCTGTACGACATGAATCAAAAGCTGTCTTGGACAAATGAAGGGGACTGGAAGGTTTCTCAGTGCACTGTCCTTTTAAGTGAAGTCTTGCTGAGTGGAACCTCCAAGACTCTTCATTTTCAATTCAGAGATGAAACACTTCAATTGACTTTTGCTTTTTAGCTTATATTTGCTTTAATTTCCTTCTGCTCTGATATACAGTCAAGTAAAACAGTCCTTACACTGACCCAGGAAGAATCAGATTCACTTTTTTTTTTCATTAATAACAGCTTCTGTTCTGACCTCAGTGACATTTCTTCCACATGGAAACTACAGGTGGCAGATTTCATTCAGAACCAAATCCTGAAGTGTGGAGCCAAAATCTGAACTAATTCTCTCCTAAGGAGTAAGCTTGATGTCAGTGACGCTGCTGTGTTACAAACACAAGAATTACCTTCCCGAGGACTACGCAGACAACATCTCCTCAGGCTGGTGACAACTGGCACTGAGTAAGAACCAAGGAAAGACTTGGAGCCCTCCAGGCCTCGCCCCACACTCGTTACGTGACTAAACCCAGCACTGAGTTCCAGAGCACCATGGGCAGAAGTAAAGGAATAATGACATTTCAGGAGCAAAGGCCACTGCATCTTCTCTATTTGCAGAGAGTATCAGTCTCTAATTTTAGGTCTCTACTTGTGGGGCCCAAATTAGGTAATTAAGTACTTTACGAAATCTCCAGACTTTGAGTCAAAGAACCTACACAGAAACCTGGTCTTCTCTCCAAGCCACTGTTACATACTTCTGAAAATACTTCCCACCTTGTTGGTAGCTAATCAATGACAGTGACATTAAAGTTACCTTGAAAAGAGTGAATAATTCATTAGATTTTTTTTTTCCTGGTGAAACAAAGAATTTTGTGAGTCCCATAGAAGTTTTCCACTCCCCATGTTCTTGGCTTTTTGACTGGACCACTGTGAACTCCTGCATTTTTTAACTATTCAAAGAATAGAAAGTAAAAATCCTCTTTAATTTCCTCTTTATGCATCCAACTGAAATTTGAGCATTGTGTTTTCCTGGAAGCCAGGGAGCTGTATCTGAGCCCAACCCAACCCTCCCTTACATAACTGACAGGTTTACAGTGCAAACCAAAGGCAGGATTGCACTTTGTGGAGAAAGATTCTGTTCTTATTGAAGCAAAACCTCCCCAAAATTCCACTGACTGATGAGCAATTGGTTGCTCTTCTCTGGTCTGTGCAGATGTACTGGCTGAGGATGGGCAATATGTTTTAAAAATTGACATACTCTTGCTTTGGCATGGCTCTCTATTTCATCCACAGTAGATGAATGTTGGTTGCAAACTTTAATGTTGGTTTTTTCATGCATATTTTTCTCGTATTCTCGAACATCATCCATAGTCATATCTGTAAAAAGTTCAAAATTGTTGGCATTTTCCATTGATTCAGTGCAAACTTCATTTCTTTTTTCCTAAGGAGAAGGTTCTAGGAACACAAAGTCTTTCAGCAGAAGCCAACAAAGGATTTTTTAAAAAGCAAGGAGCAACTAGCTTTATGAAAATTGCCTCATAAAGGTAGTTGTGTCAGCCAAGGAAGGTGCAAGGTTAAGTCAAAGGGAGTCAGAGAACAGGAAGGAGTGGAAATTGTTTAGGAGTATCTGTGTAATGTAAGGTAGGCAGGAAGTACTGAAGTGCAGGCCTTGGCAAAGGCCAAGATCTTCTAAAGACATTTTAGAAGATCCTTTGGAACAAAGGATAGATACAGAAATATTATAAATATTTACTTACCTTTCCAGCACTTGTAAAAAGAGTTTTTGTTAACTTTGCATTGTACATCTCAGAACCAGTAAAACTCTTAGTGTTAGAGCCCACACCAGTTTAGATTCCAGAAACTAGCACTTACACTGGTAAGTGAATTAATAGTGTTAATGGTTGTGTAGCCTCAAGCAATTGAATGAATTATGAGGATTAGAACTATCCCACAAATGGGGCTGATGCCACCAGCAGGGGCTGGGCGTTCCACCCAGCCCAGTCTGTCAGGTGCTGTGGAACACCAGGCAGCAGTTACACATTCAGCAGAGTTTGTCATCAACCACAACTCCAGTAAAAGCGTAAGGAATCCAATAATGGACTTGTGACCTCACTCTTCTGAGTATTCCCACGCTTCCCATAAATCCACGGGGAGTAAGGAGTCAGAACAGGAGTGGTGTCAGAGTTTGGTCTGTTCTTTACGATGCTTTGGGAACTTCAGAGCCTCGTAAAAACAGCCATCAACTTTTTACTCAAAACACTTAAAGAGCAGTTTATTAGCACCGTCTGCTTGCAAATGGGTGCCCCTTTGGTCACGCACTGTGATCTGCTCTTGAGACTCCCATTTTTCTCAAGTTTATGATGTGCCACTGGGATTTGGGAATTCTTGTATCACACCACTCCTCGTTCTGTGCTATGAGGCTCCTGCTGCATTTTACAAGGCAGCTTTTAAGGCAAGATACAACTTCAGCTGTTACAGTGGCAGCACAATGTCATAATTCATCAGTAAGAAGAAATGCAGTCTAAAATTTTGATCAAAAGGAAACATGGAATACCACTAACTCATACTCTTTCAGTCTTTTACTGTTATCTGGAATGAGAAACAAGCTCAGAAGCCGTGTCAGTAACATGCTGGGATGCACTTTGCCAAGCAGAGAACATGCTCTTTATTAGTAAGTAGCACTGAGAAAATAAAATTTCTTAACAATAAAGCTAAATACAGTTTAGTAAATTAAATGACAAAACACTTCATACTTACAGGGTCAGTAACAGCGATCAGTCATTGACATAACACATTGTTTATTACACTGATTATTTGATTCAGTTTAGCTGACTACCATCATCTCCAGGTCTCTCCAGCTTCCATTTTAAAAGGTGTTAAGAGGCACTTAAAAATGATATTTTCAATGCTATATACTGAGTCTTTATTCATATCTATTTTATTAAGCCCAGATTTTTTAGGTTTTGTACTTAGGCTGATAATTGAGCTCTTAAAAGTACATTATATTAGTTAGCAAAAAGTCTTACTCTGACAGGAAAAATCCACAAGATAATTGTGTATCACAATATTACAGTTGTGGAAAGAGTATTTTTGACAGGGTGATTTCAGACTTAGGAGGGGAAAATCTATTGTGAAATGTTGTTGAGCTAAACCTATTTGGTATGTTTAACTTCATGGCTACTCATTTGTCATCATTATCAGTAACTCTGCTAAAGTGCAGCTGACACTTTGCCCCTCAGTAACATTCTCCATCTCTCACTGTATAGATATTTTGGGTAGACTGGGCGCAAATTTATGGGCTCAATTTTTACATGAAGTCAGGCTGTTTCATTTAAAGTTACTGGTTTCCCTGACTTGGTACAGGAAAGAGAATGGATTGCTCTATTTCAGGGGAAAAAACCCCAAATCTAAAATGAAAAAAAAAAAAAAAGCAGCTCTGAAGAACTCTTTCTCACTGGATATAAAATTTTCTTACTTGTTTACAGCTATCCCAATAGAAAAGGTATTTTTAGCAGTTTCAGTATTTTTATGACCATTACAGCACAAGATTTTCATGCAGTAATAAATTTATAGGAACACTGTGATTTCAAAAGCAATTTTTTCTCTATTTCCAAACCATGAGCCCACTGATTTGTGGTTAAATTCCAGTGCAGGGCTGTGACACCTCAGATGTGTTTGCAGCAGCAACTGCTCCTGAGCAATGCAGAATGGTTCTGAGCTCTGATGAGAGAGGTGTCACTCACACATGAAATGCCCAAATTGGTGTTTCCTGAAGCTTGAGGAGGATCTAAATAAACATTCTAAATATAGTGCCAAATTCCTATTACATGTTACAGGACTGCCTCAGAACCTGTTTTACGAGTATCTGTGATTATGGATATGTCTTACAGAAAATAAATGTAAAAGGTACAAAACCAGTGAGCTCATTTTATACAATGTAGTTGGCTGGTTTGATATTCAGATTACTTTGTCCTATGGGAAGTGCCCATATTCCCACAGCTGGCTCATGGATTCCCAACGCTTTCTGCATGCAGCTGCTGCTGAATCAGACCCCAGAGGATTTATGCTTATGTACATCTTTTTTTCAGAAAAGCTCCATCTTTTCTTTGTTGCAATCCATATTAATAACCTAAAACTTTCCTAAAAAGCTGGAAATGTGTTGGATCAGAGGCCTTAGGAGTTTGCAGCATGGAAATGACTGCAAGTTAAGGCAGCCTTAAGAAGAAGCTTTATTCAAACCTGCACGAGGTTCTCCATACAGGAGACCCATGCCTGCCTGCAGGGCGGGCTGAGGGCGCTGGTGCAGGTACCCTGACGTGCTAGGATGGAAAGGCATCCCTGGATGCTGCCTGCTGCCTAAATCCAGCATCCCTGGAAGTGCCCAAGGCCAGGTTAGATGGCGCTTGGAGCAACCTGGTCTAGCGGAAGGTGTCCCTGTCCATGGCAGAAGGGTGGAAGGAGATGATCTTTAACATGGCTCCATCTCCTCCATGAACAACTCACACTAGGACCTGATGATCCATGAAGGTAAATGGAAACCTGTTGTTAATTGTCTCAGGCTTTGCATCAGCCCTTTGAAAGGGGCTGAGGCTGGAGGACACTTACCATACCACTCATCCACCCAGGCAAACGCCTGCCGGTGACCGATCAGGAGGATGTCTCTGACCACCTGCAAACAAGGAAAGGGTTAAAGGCCCCAGCAGCAACAAAACATCTCATCCATGTCTTTCAACAGGACTGAAAGTGAGAAACCCTCTGACAGTTCTGTGTCTGAAAAGGCATGCTGGCTCTCAAGGGCTCCTAGTCCAGCTTCCCACTGGAAGTAGATCGGTTGCCAACACTGAATCATGGCTTTGACTAGCATGGGAATCCTTTTGGAAATATGTACAGAATTCACTAATCTTTGGCCAGTTAGACATTCTGGATGTCTTCCTTTCCTTTCTCAGTTTTTCAAACATGTAGAATGTTAATACTGTGAAAAATTTGATCACTTGGCAGTTATGCTATTCATTAATTGATATTTTTAGTAGAATGATTGGAAAACTTTCCCACTATCTGTTTCTAAGGAGTTCTGCACCTCACTGCTATGCATACAGGACTCCTGTGTACCCAGAAATACTTCAGGTCATGTGTTGGTCACAGCACTGAAAATGTTATTGATCGTTTCTCTCAACCTTAGGCCTGAGCAGCTCCGGGCTTTGTCAAGTTTGTACCCAGAGTGGAGCCCTGGGCTCTGCTCCAGATCTTTCAGACCTTGTGAGAGGTCTGGACAGACTGGCCCGAGCTCCCAGGCTTCTCCACAGCCACAGCCACATTCCTGTGAGTGCTCGAGTTCTGCTTATGTGAAGGATAAGAAACAGCTTCTGTTTCACTGACCTTGTGCACAAATTGCTCTACTCTGGTTTGAAGTCCCCAGACTTCAAATTTCACAGTCACAAGTTTGTAGGAACACATAATTGGCTGATGGGTCTCTCTCCAGCCTTCTTTCAGTTGGCCTCTCCCAGTTTTTTGTGACTTGAAATATTTGGGATCCTGCAAAACAAAGAAAACAGGCAGGGAAATGCAGGAGGGGAAGTCGTGTTTGTCAGTTTGCTAAAGTAAAAGTTTTGACATAAACATAAAATATTAAAACATGCTAATAAACATTATGAAAAAGTAATAGGAAATTGACTTTTAATGTGCACTAGGATATCCTAAAATCCAGTGGATCGATGGCAGCATATTCTTGGAGATGCATTGACAATCATATCATCCAGGACATCTTCTGCTATAAGAAAATCTGTTATTGCAAGTCATTACAGTGCAGTGCACTCCAAGGGTTATTTTGAAAAAAAAAAAAAAGTGGCTTCTTCAGAGCCTGCTTTACCACTGCCCCTCAGTGTGAATTGCTCCTACTTTCTACCCGTACCTGTCCTCCTGAAATCGTGTCCAGTGGGAGCTCTGACACTTCAACACTGACCCTGACAATGCCAATTTCAGTTTTAAGTGGACTTGTACATTCTAAGCTAAGTAGGAAACTCCTGCAGTTCAGCCATCTCTGGTTATAACTGAGTTATGAGCAAACACTGAGTAATCCCAACTCTGTTTCTCTTTCAGGAACTGGGAAATCAAAGAAACTACAACACTGAAATTATGACCTAATTTCATAAAACCATTAAAGGCATTAGTTCATATTTTTAAAGTTTACTTGCATCTGTACATGATACAGTTTTATCTATAAAAGTGTTATTTTCCATACTGGTATAATTCTATTTCCCTTTATGTCCAATCCTGCTAATTATATCTTGTAAACAGAAATAATTTACAGTTAAGCACTGATTGTCAGAACTTGAAAATTATGTCATTTCAGAAAATTCATAGTGGAGCTTCTAAAATCTGTCCTGAAGAAAAACCACCAGTGCTCAGCTGTGTCCTTTCCCCAGCGCTGAGGTCTGAGAAGATTCTTTGTTACAAAAGCAGTCAAACATGTACTTAAATGGTGCTTAAATTATGCATTAAATGGATGACAATCAGGAGAAAACCCACAAAAATTTGATAACTACTCTGATCTTAATTTTGTTTCATTCAGTGTGAGCTTACGCATCATCCAGCATTCCTGTTTCCTACTGTTCAGTTATCTTTTGGCTTCTGGTTTTATCATAAACTGAAGCTCTGCCATTACAGCTTCTCTCCAAAGCTCTAATGAGGTGATAGTCTTTCCTCCTTGTGAAAGTCACTGCTTTTATTGCTGACACAGGCTTTGCAAAGGGGAGACTTTGAGCTCACAGTATAAAAAGGTTTCAATGTTAAATCACCATAAAAACAATTCAGCATTATCATTGATCAGAGCAACACCCCCCTGTACCGCACAGCTCATGGTCGCAGGCTGCTGCCAATCTTCTCACCCAACAAAGCTCAACCACAGGTGGATCTACACATTTTCTGGTTGAAAGAGTTGTTTAATAATTGATCATTGCCTGAAGCAATCAATATAATAATAATACTAATAAAAAGAAAAAAGGGAAGAAGGCATAATATCCAGAAAGAAGTAACATTCTAGTCGGAGGTTCCTTGAAAAAAAGAAATAATTACAGAAAATATTATTTCAAATATACCTGCAAAATATTCCAGTGTGAAATAAGAATCTCTAAAAAAGAAAGTGGTTTCCTATAAGTCAGGGTCTGCTATTTCTTCACATCACACAGTGCTGGTGGGATGGAGCCACTGCCTTGATTCAGCATTTCAGACACACACTTTAATAATTCTGAGTGTTGTACTTTATAACCCTTCAAAGATAACCAGATCTATAATGGAACAACTTCAGTGCAGTCCAAAGGGATTTAATGTAATCAACTTGAGTCAGTATCAAATATTGAGAATTCCTAACTTAAAATGAAATAATCAATAACTGCCCTGCATCACTGCTCGGGCCCAAGTTTTATGAGTTGGGTCTGGTTTGGTTTGGGGAGTTTAACCCAGCAGACCAGGGGACACTGAGTGGGAACCACTCTGAACTTGGCGGCCCATGAATCACCCACCTACTGCAATGCAACTCATCCATGACATCACTCCAAAGTGCATATTCCCTTAACAGCACCCAGAGATGGCACCTCTGCATCCCTTAATCCTGTCCCTTTTTCTTGGAGGACATGAGGATTAGTCACAAATTGGCTGGAGAGCTCCCCGGGAAGAGCCAGACGGACGGACGGTACGGGCAACTCGCATCAAACAGCTCTTAGGGAAATTCCTGCCTCTCTGAAAACATTAACATATTGGTACTATAAAACTGCAGACTGATGAATGGGAGCCAGACCTCAGAGGAACAGATTTCCAGCCTGCTGTATGAAAGATCAAGGTGTTACACACTCTCCTGAGTGCGTGCTCAGGGAGCTGAGGCTCAAAGGCTGCACAAGAGGCAAGCAGGGGGGGATGTGAGGCACTCTGTGACATTGGGCAAGGTCAGCCTGAGAATTCGATGTCTGGGCCACCAATTCAAAGGGCACAAGTGCTTGACAGAGGTGAGCTGTTGTAAGGAAAACTAATATCCCTGGGCTTTAACCCAGCTGCTAAAAAATTACATGTTTAACAACATCTTGACTGTTTTAGAAAGACACAGATTGCTTCCACTATGGATCATACAAGGAAGCCTTTAGGGGAAGAATCTCTACATTCACCTCTATATTTTGCATGTAACTACACCTTTCCTAGGCCTCTGCTACTGACCACAGCCATGGGCAGCAGGCCGTGCCAGAGGGACTTTGGTGGGACCAGGACTGCTCATCTTTTGCTCTTCAGTACCTGATCCAAAGCCCACTGAAATTAATGAGAACTTGGACAAGAATGATTTCATGTGCCTAACTCGTGGGTTCAAACTGCCAGATTAAGACTCACAACCTGGATTTCTTTCTGCAATTAGGCATATAAGGTCCTTCTATAACAAAAAACGAAGCAGGGCTGATAATTTTCCATTAAAAGCAACTAGAAATGATAATTGTACCCAGCACTGCTTCTCTCATGGCACACGTACTTGAAGCTTTTCTTCCTGTGACTAGAAACTAGGCAAGATGAACTTTGCTCTGACCCCACTTTTATGTTATTATTTAGTTAATTAATTTTGTGTGTTCCTTATTTTTGCTTTTAGACACCCACGCCTTTCTTCCTAGAGGAGGCATCATCCAAAGAATACTGTGTCTGTGCAGTATTTTCCCCTTGATTTATCTACTGGCAAAATCCTCAATCTGTTTTAAATGTAATGGCATAGCTAAAATCTTTTTGTTTAAATAACCTTCTCGTCCTTTTATCAGACACAATTTATTAGGAAAGCCCATCTGGCAAATCCTTTTGCTAGAGGAGCAAAACCTACTCTGTATTTGCACTACATTATTGCCAGGTGCAGAGTGATTTAAAAATAGCACTTCTGCCAACAGAGCAGAAACATCATAACCCGTGAGCTGGGCTTAGTTGAGAATAAAATGTAAAATTGCAATGAAATAAAAGCCCCCGCATGCAGGACATGGTTTCAAACATAGCACTCTCCCAGGGTTTATTACTTAGACCACGAGTCCTGGCTCAGCATGGTTATTGTTGGAGTCTATTATTTATCATTTAGCATTTATTTACTTAACTCTCCTCACGGATATCACAGGCATCAGATGTGGAATGGTAACGCCCTTTCCAGGAAGCAAACACCGACACGGCACTGGGTTGCTGCAACGCCTTTTCACAATGGATTCTGAGCTGTTATTTTGTACTTGGAGTTAAATAATGAAATGCATTTGTTGTTTAGAGAAAATCTCCAGATCTGCATGGCACACTTGCCCTCAGCTCTGCCACGGTATCGGGCCTGATTGGAAGCTGCCTCTCCACCCTGGAGCTGGCATTAGCTGCTTGTGCGTGCTGGGAGCCTGCACGGGGCACCCTGGCAGCCTTGGCACCCTCCTGCCTCCCCTTGCTGCTTGTGTGGCCACTCCAGCACGGGCCAAGGTGGCCAAGCTGAACCTGCTGCCAGAGGTGAAAGCGCACCCTGCTCGTGCCACGCACCCTGTTCTCTCCCTGGAAGTACCCAGATGTCCCTGAAACAGATCCCTCCTTCCTTTTAATGCCTGGATTAATTTTTTCAGACTCCTATGGCAATATCACAGTGCTTTTGAAGTGCAATCATTTTTCCCCTCTTTAAGCTGAAGACCATTTTGTTTGATCCTGAATTTCACAACCAATCATGGGTTTAATACCTGTCATCTGGCATTTCAGCATCAGCTGTAGTTGCTAGGTTTTGGATTTCAGCTTTTATAGCCAGAGCTCAGGAAAGATTTACTGATGTAAAAATGCTACTATAGACATTTTTGTGGAGTCATTTTTTAAGGACTTTTTAAAAAATTTCCATTAAATGGCATTTTCTGGAAGATCCAGCTAAATACTTAAGAACTGTAAATATTGGAACAGTTCTGAGGTGCTAAAATATGATAATCCAGCCAGCCTTTATGTAAACTCACATACTAAGTGAGTAAGGAAAAGGAAATGTTCATACTTTTTGCCATATTCTGCACTGAACTCCTGTGCTGACATGGTGCCCACACTCACTGGGGGGCTGAGACAGCTGGATTATTTCAGCTACCATCATTTAGTGATGTGACCAAGGTTTTGTTACTCTGAAAGCACCCGGACAGGGGTAAGGTGGACCTATCACAGAGCAGCTGTGCTAAAGGAGAAAAGCCAGCAATGGAAGATGAAAACTGCAGCAGCTGCATGGAATCTATTTTAAAGCAGCCTGAAAAGTTTATTCCATTTGTCCAGCTCTCCGTTGCTTTGTTATAAACAGGAAATGAAACACTGTTAATTCTGAGAACTTGAATATGTTTGCACAGAACATTTTGCTCAGTAGCTCACATCTACGGTGAATGTTTCATTTCATGAATGATTCACTGGAGGCCCTCACTCCTCAGCATAGCTCAGCTTTGTTCTTTCCCGTATTTCAGACAAATGTATCTGTCTATATAGCTGGTGATACATATTCATCGATGGTAAAGTCACAAGGAAATGACTTCACAAAATGTACAACTACTCTTACCTGGCTGGTACATTCTCTGTACAGAAATACAGAATTCTGTATTTGATGCAATAGGTACATTCAGATTTGGAAACCCACGTGGCTCCTTACAGGCAAACACGCAAACCTGTTAGCTGGGGTCTAGAAACAACCTTTCTCCAACTGGAACCTCACACTTAAACTTCTTAAAACTTAAAGGATGAGGCCCACATTTGTACAAAAGCCCTGTATTTAAGACACACTGGAGTTTGTAGATGGTCATGAAGTTAAAGGGAGGTGACCTGCTTTGGGATACCTGAATTGCTGCAGTTTCACCTCCTCCAGCCTTCTACAAGGGCAGAAATCAGCTCACCCACACGAAAGACAGAATTGGACTCTTTAAGTGCTCGTAACAGCTCACAAAACTGTCTTCTGATTCACTATTGACTCGGTGATTTCGGCCCTCCTGCGCACGCTGCCAGATAAGCCCTTCATCCTTAGGGGAATCCCAATCACTTGGATGATTCTGTTCAAGAGATCCCCTCAGTATTACTGGCAGAGGCTCCTGTAATGTGTCCTGTAATGAAGCAACAGCTCTCCTTAAGCCTCCAGCTAACTGGATGCTTCACTTTTCAATTTTAGTTAGTATTTAGAAGGAGAGAAAAGCAAATATGCACAAAGTTGAATTCAATCATTTTCCCTTCAGCCAGGACATTTTCATGGAACACATTTTCTCCCTCAGCACCAGTGAGAATGAGCTGTTCAATTCAAATGGAATATTCTACACACAAGGATGGTTTATACATTTTGTCTTTTTATGTGTGAATCACTATTATGTAAATGAAAATGGAATCTATTTATAAGACTCATGTCAGGATGACTGAGAAACTTCTTTTTAGATCATAGGTGGCAGGACACAGTGGCTTTGTCCCTCTACCATCAGGCTCATAGGCACCAGCACAGAGCAAGCAGTGGAAGTAGTGTGTGAAGGGTTTAAATTATTTAAGCCACTCTCTAGTACACAGTATTACAGCTAAATAATGACATTTACTGTTAAATCTGAAGTATATTTTTAATTGAAGAGGAATGCGCTTTCGTCAGGATGTAAAGAAAATTAAAGCTCGTTTCTAGAAGCTGCCAAACACACTGACCCTGCTAAAGAACTTGCTTTATTTTAAGCCTGTGAAAGAGCCACTGAAATGAAGAGATTTCTGACATGCCTGAAGTTTAAATCATTCTCACTGGTCTTTCTGGATGGGAGTCAGGACATTTATGCTGTGGGATCTAATTGCTAAATCCTGAGGATTGCACTTCACTTTTAATCTTTAAACGTAGTATCAGTTCAGATTACACGATCTAAAAGCAGCCAGATTGTTGTTATTAGTGCAACTAAAATACCTTTCAAAAGCTTACACTAACTGGGTTTAGTTATCTCTCAAGCTGCTATTTTGGAGACACAAACCCTTTCTCATTTGCATAGAATTACTGTTCTGATTGAAAACAGACGGAAATTACATTTATGAACATTAAAAATCTTTTTATAGTCTCTAAATTATGTAAGAGGCCTCATCAGAAATGAGAATTTGGCTTCATGTTTATCATATGGTAGCATAAAACCCTCGTAGTTTGTAAACTTTGGAAGATCCACTATTTTCAACTGTTATTAATTTATTATCAATTACAGCATGTGCACAGTTAAATACTAAAGGTGTTCTTACTGCTCTGTATGAATTCTGAAACAGAGTTTGGTAGTCAACAGAAAAATCATCCAGCAGTACAGAAAAAAACAACAGATGCTGGGCTATTTTTGTTGTTTAAACCCCTATAAAATTCCATTTCACTTGGAATCAGGTCTCTGAATTTGTCTTTGAAATAGCAACACAAAGACTCTGAAATGCTTTTCTCCTTTAAGATGAGCCCGGTTTTCTGTATCAGGAGATTAATCACAGGGAAATTATGCTTAATAGATGGCTATTAAAAATGAGCAGGAAAGTTGCAAAGCTAGATGTTACCTTTGTGTTTACAGTTTCTGAAGTGCAGAGACTGAGATGAAAAATCTCACAGGATTTCTTTAAAGTACAGTCAAATGCTGACCTATTCCATTAGCAGCTCATTCCTAAATGGAGCCAGAATCCGTGGAGCTCAGATAAGATGATGGGATCAATAAGCTGTTTCATGAGGTGTTATGTAATTTTTGGTACTAAACAGATGGGTTTCATTATCTAAGGAAAGTAATAAAATTACTTTTCATTCTGCTGTAGACTCAGTTTTGGTTTATGACCTGTACATAACATTCAAAATAGGATCTATATATATGGAAGGTAACAAGTACTTGAGTTTTTTTAGATCGAAAATCATGTCTCCTATAGTATAGAAATATATTCCTTGGCAAGTCTTCACTTTCTATCCTAAAAATGATTATGTAGTCTCATTTTAGATAGTTAAACAGCTGCCATACTCACTGCCAGCTATGAATATAGACTTGGCTCCAGAGGCAAATCATATCTCCAAAATTAAATGCGAGCATAGATCCGATCATTCCTCTCTAGCTGCTTGTTGTGAACCATCATTTTTCAACTTTGAGATTAAAACATTGAGACCTCATCTTCATTTGCATGGTGGCTGCTGATTTCAAACAGTGAATTGCATTGACCTAGAAGAAACACGCTCTTCAGAGATGTGCTCCATCAAATATACATGGGAGCAATTTCCGAGGGAATTTTCGCAGAGTGACTGTGCCTGCTGCCATTGATGCTTTTTGGCAGGTCTGCTGCACTCTGCAGTGTGCTTCAGTCCCTCTTGGTCTTGTGTCATTGTTCCCCTCAAGAAATTGTGCATCAGCCCCGTTGTCACTGCAGCGCATCTGTCCTTTGCTGGGCTTGGGCACCTTGCAGGACTTCCTGCTTGGGGTGGCATGCAAGTAAGGACAGCAGGGGTGTTTAAAACTGCTCAGATCTGCAAACTCTTCACTGAGCTTCATAATGCAAAGAAAAGGCCTTTTCTACTTTGGACTAATTCAGTTGAATATCAAAGGTCAGGTACAGGATGCGTTCTGATAAGGGTAGGAAAGCATTTCAAAGAATCATCTGCAAAAGAAAGTGTCGGGCAATCTAGACAGAGGCTGCTGTCTGCCTCCCCTCTGACCAAACGCTTTTGAAATATTACTGACCAGCAGGATTCTATACAAAAATAAAATGGTTTTGATTCCTATGAAGGCTCTTCTAAAGCCTCTTACCTTCCCTTCCTCACCAGTTCACAGCCAAGTTGCCTCTTACCTCCGACTCCTTGTAATAGCGCTCGGGAATCTCATCGCTGGCAATATCAATAAAGCAGACTTCTCGCTCCAGATCTTTAGCTTCTTTGTCAAAAATCTGCAAGAGTTAAAGAAATTCACGGCTGTTACAGAACAACACCCTCACAAAATCCACCTGGAATAACTGTTACCAGCAGTTTCAATGACTTGTGCCACAGAATGTATTTTAGGCTTGTGCCTGCACAGCTTTGTGTAAGATACTCGAGTTTTTGCAGGAACACGGTCACATTCTCCACCCTACTGCACACACTGTGTTCAGCACTTCCTGCTCCCACTGCTATTCTTCCTCGGATTTTTTGGAATGGAGACCTTGATTACAAACAGGAAAGTCAACAATTTGGATTGGTTTTACTGTATTCTCCAATCTTTGTACTAGAGTCTGGCACTATGTAAGAAACCCGACTCTCTGGACTCGGGGTGTTTTCATCCTTTTTCCTCTAAGGACTACAGCGACATGCAGGTGTTTGCTGGGAACACTCAGTCTAAGCTGTTCTTTCACTGAGAATCAAAATTTTGGTTGAACTGCCTCAGTGGAAGTTGCAAGCTTCCCCATCCATCCATGCACACACACTTCAATCCTTTAGGACCTCGTTTGGAACAGCAAGTCTCCCGTTCTATGCAAGGCAAACGATGGGGATATTTTGAAGATCCAGGTCATTTGCAGCTGCAGCACAGTATCCTTCTGTGCCTGTCCATAATTTAATTATTTAGGCATCTCAGTGACCCATGTGACTTACACTGTGCCTGCAATACATTTCCCTCACGATTCTGAGACTTGGAAACAGCGCCAAGTTAAAAGTGAATTAGTGCCATGAAATTCAGGGAAGTTGTGCATGCACCATCAGGTTCAGTAACAAGCTCACAATGTACTTTTTCCTTTGGGGCACAATGTTCTATAGCTGAAATTTCCAGGAAGCAAAAATATTTTTGTTTTCTTTCCTTTTTTTTTTTTTTTAAATAAATGCAGTGAATGCTCTGTTGATTTAATTTAATTCTAGAGGAACAGTTAAAAATACAAAATGCCAGCAACTCTTTAGTAACAGAAATGCTCCTTCATTACTTCTGAAAGCATTGGGGCTGCCCATTTAAAGCATTCAAAAAGAGCAGTGGACTCCAGTGAAGACAGGACCCAGCTGGTAGGAAGAACATGGCTCAGGAAGTCATCCTTCAAATACAGGAAAAGCTGAAGTTTGACTCTACAATTTTAACCTGTCTTGGTAGTGAATAAAACAGGCAACACTGAATGCTCACTGAGCTGGATATAACATGTTCACACATCTGACACTGCAGAAGAACTGAGAAAGAGAAACTCCAATCTGGTTTTATTTGTATTATTATCCTTCTCCAATCGTTGTTTTGCAAGAAATTATGTTGATTATTTGAACAAATTGGTGCTGGGCAGCCCTTCCCCTGTAGTTCTCCTTCTCTGAATTGGGTACATTGATGTAAATCACTTCTGTGTTTATATATATAATATAGGTCGCCTTTTATAAGCTTCTCTGCTTGCTTTTTCCCTAAACAAATACAGAAATACAGAGCAGCCCCTGATGAAATCAGTTGAACTATTTCTGGAACAAGATGTATTTCACCATAATCTCTATAAAATAATGGAAATTGCTCTTAAATTGACATTGCCAGGTCAGCTGAGGCTCTGAATCTGTCCATGGTTTAGGTACAAGCTCCATAAATTCAAGCATAACTTCATGCAAATCTCTGCCCATTTTCTTGGACCTAAATGGAGATTATTACCCAGTATCTTATCCAAAGAAATGTGCCCTGCTCTGTCCCAGGCTTGATCCACATATTTTACCTCATATGAAAATAGTTCTAAATTCCTTTTCTCTCTTTAAAGGGCTGTGATGGAAGTGGGGATGACAGATGCCTTTGCCAATCTGTCAAAACCAGGAGGAATTTTTCAACCGTTTCAACAATGCCTTATTTGCTGCCGAGGCTGTCTCTGACCATTTCCTCTATTCCAGAAGTTTGCTGAATGACATTCTCACTTCCCTTTGCCAGCAGAACTTGTTGTCTAATCATTTATGCTTCTCCCTTTCTCAGATTGTCCTCACAAGATTTTCAGCTAGAGATTTAATCTTCTCATTCTATCAGCAGTTGAAAATAAGAAGTTATTAGAGAACAAGCCTGATTTCTTTCTTAGCTCTAATTCTCTTATTGCCTCTCCTAGCCACAGAATCTTGGATTGCCTGAAACCCTGTAGGAAGGATGGGTTTATTGTGGTTGGGATCAAAGAGACCAGAGAAACTTTAAAAAGTTTTAAAGCAAAAGATTAAAGGCCACAAAAAGAAGCATAAGGCTCCCAATCTGTGCAACTGTATTTGCAAATGTGCAGAAACTGAATGGCGAGAACAATCTGTATCCTTAAGAAGATGATGTAGAAAGACAGAATATTAAATATTATATTGGAAAGAACTGGACTGGCTTTACATTTGGAAGCCAAGTAATTAATTGAGATTAAAATACACAATCAAATGGAAAACAAAGAGCAACATTCAGACTGAAGTGGTCTTTTTGCTGTGGCTTTTGGTTTTATTTTTGGTGGGGTAGCATGACAGCTTTTTTACAACAAATGTTTATATACTTCCCCTTCCTAAGAGGAATGAAAACTCAGCATGACTTAGACTACATCACCTGCAGAATGACAGAAAGTGGGAGAAAGGTTTCAACTGGGTCTTCTTTATGACTGTCAGTGGTTTCATCCGTGAAAATTAAAAAACCAAAAAACCAAAAAAAATCCCCCAAACCAACCAACCAACCTACCAAAAAAGAAATCAAACTCAACCAATCAACCAACCCAAAAAACTAAAGAAAAGCACACAAAACGCCCCCTTGGCAGGCGATTCCAGAACTGCAGAAATGTCAGTCCTGGTGAACTTAAAATTCATGCGACAAGGACACGTCCTGACACATCCTTTGCCAGTGACATCCCTTTTCCTGGTAGCCACAGCCAGAACATAAACTCAGGTTAGGATATGATGGGAAATTTCATATCCTCTTTTCTACAAGCATTTTTTCCTACTTTTTTCCTTTTTTCTAGTTTCAGGCTAAGTTGCTGGCTTCAATTTTATTCAGATGTAGTTAATCTAAAATGTAACTTTTATGGCCAATCTCCACAGCTGACCTGGACTAGATATAAACAGTAGAAAGCCAGACTCTGCTGAATGCACTGATTCCATCCACACTGGCAAAATCCTCACTCATCTGCACTACCAGGACTCTGAGGGTCACATCTGCGCCTCTGGCTTGGCTTTGTTTCATAATACATGATTCTCTCTTGTGATGTTTTTTTTTTCCCAGCTTCAAGAGCAAAGAAGCCATCCAAGGGATTACCAGCTGGAAAGGTGTTTGGCTCTGTCATTATTACAAAATGGGGTTTTTTCCAGCCCAGACACAAGCAGTTTGTGGTCAGAAGGCTGTAAAGAGACAGCTAATTTATGGTAGGGCTGTAATTGTGGTAAATATTGCACAAATAATCCTTTTCTTCCACTAAAAAAGGCACAAAATAGGCACTCTTGACCTTGAAATTCTCATCTCTGCAGATGGCCATGGCCAGAACCACTGGCTACTGCCCAGTGTGTTGCCACACACCTGCTCCACTGGAGCTCTCATTTTTCTGAAGGAAAACTCTGACTCAAGAACTCGATCCATGGAGTTTATTCAGTGTGTAACTCTTCAGTAAGTCATGCTCCAACCTCAGCTACTTCCAAATTCCTTTAGTCTCCTTCTGAGATTGATTTGGACAGAGATTACAGGAATTGACCAATTTTGAACCTGTTCACTGGATAAAACTATTTATGTGGACACACATAACTGGGAGCAATTTTTCTATGGAAAAAGATTGAATCTGTCTTTGAGAACAGAGAATTTGACTCCCTGAACTGGCTGGGAATATCCCCGTGTGCCACAGAGTGGGAAAGGCAGTTACATATTTATCTGCAGCCTTGCTCCCTGCTCCTTTTGATCTCCATGTCACGACTCCCCTATTATTCCATCTCTTATAAAATATCTCATTAAGATTTGTACTTTCTGGACAGAGAAATGGATTTTTATGTAATTATGTCAAAGCAGCTACGCCTCCAAGACAGTAACAGACTATCTATAATATTTACTGGGATTAGTTTTTTAAGTCACATCTAGTTCAAGTGCCAGATTTACTGACTAACTTCAGTAGTTCATTTAAAAAAATCAAAAAGTAGAGGCACAACCATATCACTTGTTCTCACTCTGTCAGTGTGGGCCCTGTCAGATGTTCTGCGATAGCCATATGTGCTTGGGACACACGATCTGCAGTTCAACAAAGAGAGCTCTTCACGCAGGAGGAATTTCAGCCTAACCTTTCCACTTGCTTGCCTTTATCTTTTGAGACTTCTTAGAGGGGGAAAAGCTTCATAAAATCATGTCTTTTTCATTGCAAATTATTGGATGCTCAATACCATCATAGAGGAAAAGTCCAGGTGCAAGTAAAATCACCCTAAAAGATGTGTGCCTTGCTTTGACTTTGCCATATTTTGAGTGATGCCCAGCAATCCTTTTGACAGTTTCCAGAATGAAATCCTGCGGTGCAGTGAGGCTAAACCAGGGCACAGCTGAATCCTTTTCAGCTGAAATCAGTGTTTCAAGGCAGTTGCCTTAAATAGTGAATTTACATTTAATTTCCATGTGCTATATTCATTTTTGTTACAACCTAGTTCCACATTACTAAGATAGGAGACAAAAATAGAGAAAAAAAACCCACCCTAAACTCAACCAAACTAGAAATGGATTTTCTTGTTAGCTGCCATACCTAAAATTTATTTTACTTTAGTTTCATAATCAAGATCCAGACACTGAGTTTTCCAAGGAAAAATGTTATGCTACAAAGAGCAAGGCACTGGAAGTTTTACATACAGTGAATTTTCATTATTGACAACCTCTGAATTATTTGACAAGCTGTACTTTTTTTGCTTTCCCCAGACACCATCAGATGGCAAAAAATCGCTGCCCAAATATCAGCAGCAATTAATTCTGTGACTAAAAACCAAAACAAAACAAACCAACAGAAATCAGTCAAACATAACGATCCTTGTGCAACAAATAGGAAAATGGAATGTCTCTGTGATTCAGTGATTTGCTTGAGCAGTGCCTGTCCCCACTGTGCCTCTCCTGGACCTTCAGCTGCTTTGCAGGCATTTTCCCCAGGGTCAGAGGGTGAGCAGGCAGGGACAGCACGGGTGTGACACGGCTGGGCACTGAGTCCAGCGGCCACGGGAGCCATATGGTGGAGCCTCTGTAATCAACACAGTTGATTGTAATGCACAGTTGGTGCTTGCCCCACTAAAAGGAAAAAAACCCAAAACGTGTGTCTGTGGTGTACATTGAAATAGTAAGAAGAGATGGGGGAGAAGTGAGAGCAGGATGGCAGTTTGACTAAATTAGCCCTTTGTGACACAAATACTGACCAGTCAATGGGCTGTTGAAAGAAAATACCTGTGCAAATACAGAAAGAGCTTAAGGAAGCCTTCTCATGGAAAGCACACACCCCATTTATTCACACACAAGCAGCAACTCACACCCTCCTGCCCACATTTCTACCTTTTCATTCAGTAGACAACCTTAAGAATTCTCTTGGATGTACCTTATGTTTTTAATATTCAGAATACAGACTTTGTGTATCTATAGTCAAATTCCCAAAGTTCTAACTTTCCTTATGGGAGAAGTGTGTGATTCCTGTGCCCTCTGACACTTGTCTGTGCTCACTGAGGTTGTTGGCTGTAGGCACCTGCACCTCCCCTGCCCAGCACTGTGACCCCGGCCAATGGAAGCAGCTCAGGATGCAAAGGGAAGCAGTATTTTCATGTACTCTACAGATGCCACCTCCTGTGTCATTTACATCTCACAAAACATTCTAATTTTTAGAAATTCCATTTCAGAATTTAAAAGAGAAGTAAAATCAAAATAAAATTCTCTTTAAGAAGTTGACCTTTTAAAAGACCTACAGGAGGAAACACGGACTGGACTGACTCACTGGCCCAGTTTCTGACAGTGTTAATGAAGCTGTAAAGCTGCAAGGTAGCAGGGACAATATTTGATGTACTAACATGTTCATCCAACACTGGCTCTGTTTTTCTAAAGACGGAGTTGCCATGGAACATCTACATGGGATACATCAAAATCAGCTGAGCACTGAAATCACAGCTGAATAGATTTATGGTTCTGCACTACTACACAAGGTTATCTAAATAAAGACATTTATTGTCCGTTGTTCTTTCTGTCAGTGTTTGTATTTGTGTAAATCAACTGCAAACTTTAACAGAGTGGAACAAGAGTGCTTTAACACATTTAAAATAGGTTAAAATTATAATGAAGTCTAAGACATAGAAAAATCAGGTTCCAGAGCAGATACCATCTTTCACTAGTATCACTAGTATCTTCTATCATGCCAAATGGGAAGAAAAATCAGTAGGAACTTTGTATCAAGATATATTGCAATAATTAGGTTGAATTATACCACACAATGCAACATGTTACATAAAATAATTCTAATAACATACCAGCCTACTGAATGACAGGAACCCAAGACCATTTATCTTGCTTTCTTCCATGGATCAGTGGAATTAGTTTTAGTATCCTTGTATCTAAGTATTGCTTTTCACAATCAATATCTACGTTATCAGAGAGTATGGAAATGAAGAATAGATCAGAGTGCAAAGATTTCAAAAAACCTGTATGATCTAAAAAAGTAAATTGAGAAGTTGCTGAGTTAAAATCAGACTTGTATTATTGCCCTCATTACTGTAACATTAATATTCATTCAGTCTGTTTTGCATTACAACTGCAAAATTTACAAAGTATTTTTTGAATTAATTATTTCTTCGTCAGACAAGGCTGATAGCTGCAATGAAGGAAAATACAGTGTATCCATGGAAATCTATAGGAACAGGTGCTATGCTTCCTGTTGTTCTCTATGCAAACAGTGACATTCAATCTAAACTCGTCTGACACAAAGGAGAAATAAACTTTGCAAGTTCTTAAGGGAAGTTTAAGCCTGCCCACTGAGTAATAGAAATGAGGTTGACTCCTACTCCTAGTTCCAAGGTGTTTGGCTTAACAGAAGCCTCTCCATATTTACGAACCTTCCAGCATTGCAGTGCTGTACCAGTCATGTCTGTGGTCCCATGTCAACGTCACGGGAGCACAAAAACATAAATCTTCCATTGGTTTATTGTGTTCCCACCGGTGAAAAGCATAGCTCTCAGAATTACAAAATCAGGGAAATTAGGGCTGGAGTGCAACCCTCTAATTCAGCTGCTCTTTCTCCTCCTCAGTTCAAGTAAGGGTCAGTGAAATCTCTTAATCTAGGTAAACACTGGCTTAGTCTGTGACTCAGGTGCTGCAATAGAAAGGTAATATGATATTACCCCACTGGCACTCTGGTAAAAATGACATTGGAAGAGCTGGATTCAAGCAGAATAGAGTTTCTTTGATTTACATCACCGGAGTATCCCACCTCTGCGCCACTTTCATCTTAAATTCCCTGGCTGGATACTGTTCAGGGCTTGAGTCACAGTATTTTAGCCACAAGCTGACACACTGAAAGAATTCACTCTGCTTAAATAGCTTCAGTTCTTCCTCTGGCAGACAGTAGCCCAGATCATGTCTGCTCGCTGCTGACATTATAATGCACCAGAAAATTAGTTTGTACCCTCCCAAAACCTAAGGTGTGGGCTTGCTCTGAATTAAAGTGCTGCCAAAAAGCAGAAGTGAACATTAAAAAGTGCATAAATTACACAATGTTCATCTAGCTGGTAATGTATTACACTTCTTTTTAACTCACTCACTGATCTGGCTTAGAGTAGCAGTGACTGTGAGTGGTTGGTATCTGGTAGCTAATAGATATCTCTGTCATGTTCCCAGTGGGAAAGTGTCTGCATGCCAAAAGCATTATTCCAAATTCCACCTTGTTCTTGTACATGTAATTATTCTGCCATAAGCAGTGCAACAGCTGTCAGCCTCATGAACAGGCAGGCCCAGGGGGCTGATGGAGATGTACCTCCCACCTGGAGAACAGAACACCTTCCTCTTACCAAGGCTGCTGGAGGGATAACCCAGGACACTGGAAGGTTATGCTCAGACCCCTTAAAATCTGCTTGACTGCCTTTTCCCTTCTCAAGAATAAGTTCATTGGGTCTTCATTGGGTCTCTGTATTACAGATCAACTTCCAGATATTTAAACTTTATTTCATGCCTGCAAGAAACATCTTCCCATAAGTCTGCAGCCAATGCATTCCAAAATGAAACAGGGAGAAACATACTTGTGTATGAACCCAAGGGTTCAATCTTTACATGCTGGGCTTTATTGAAAGTTATTCTTTTTTTTTTTTGCAAGGTGTTCGACTCTGCTTTGCTCTCTGTCTGGACAGCAAAGTCTGACTGACCTCCTGCCTTTTCCTCTCTGAGCAGCTGCTGGCAACTCACTCCCGCCCTTCCTCTAGAGAGGATTTTACATAGTTAATTGTCCCTCTCATCTCTAAGCTCCAACGCTGAAAACTTTTTAACTTCGGGTAAGTGGCTGCCAAAAGCATCACCTAAGTGTGCAGCCATTGTTCCTGAAGCTGTTTACTGAGATATCTCATATCTGACCATTGTTTAGCTTCCTGTTTGTTCTTCCTGACACCTCCTTGGAATTCAATCCCCTTTATTTAGAAATAATAATGTAAAACACATGAAGTGGAATACAATTGCACCAAAAAAAAAAGAAAAGAGACAGTCGCCTTTTCTTTACTTTCCATCTATGTTTATCAGGACTAACTCACATATGTAAATTATGTTGTGTTTAGAGAAGGAACACGTAGAATAGAGAGGCAGAAAGGAAGGTGTGCACACAGATCTTTCATCTCCTGGTGCTTCAGAGGTAACTCCTCTGCAGCTGCTCAAGACCAGACCATCCAGGGAGGGGCACAGGCACAAGCTGGATGGGCCCTTTTTCCCAAACTGAGAGACCTGGAGGCCCCAGACAGACTGTGGTTAACAAAGAGGATTAAATCAAATTTTGCACGAGGTGTCATACTCACACTGTCATTGCTTCCTTTGTTGTCCTCGTATTTTGTCTCTATATGAATGGAGAATTTAGGCAAAAACGAACACTGCAACAAAAGAAAAGTATGTTTAACACAAAAAATACACCTCGCTTCATCAGCTGACATATTCAGTACAGCTCTTTTGGTATTAGCTTTCTTATTTTTTTCAGATTACTTCAAGAAAAAGAGTAAATGTTCACAGAAAGCAAACCTGAAAGGTTTGATGATTCTGGAGCGATGCAGAGATTCTATCTAAAAGCTGAAAACCATAATGATGGTATAAATAAATCAGTATAAGCACTCTGGAATAATTAGATGCCATGGTTTCCATGCTCACTATGCCCAGGAGTATGAACGTCCTGAATGTCTTGTTAGAAATTCAATTCACTAAGATCTTGAGAGCAACTCAATATCCCTCATCATAGACCAGTCTATCCTTCATATAAAATAACCCAAGGACACTTCACTAGATGCAGGTCCTGACCAAACAGACAGCAATGCTTCTATGTGTGAGGGCTTTTCTTAATTTTCAGTGAGAAATGAATTTTAGCATAATTTCCTATTAATGAAATTAAGATGGAATATGAGCCCCTGTGAAAATTCCCTTATACTAAATCCCAATAAATCTTTAGATAATAATGCAAAAAAAAAAAAAATAAAAAAAGAAGAATGCATCAATGTTTTTCTGTTAAAGATTAATATTCTGTATTTACATGGGAATAAGCTTATTTTTCTGAGCGTTGCTTAGCTTAGTTGTCTTATGAAGACTAGAATTTGTAATACTAGGCAACATAATTCCAACAGAATAAATATTTCAAATATATTTTATTTATCATTTCACAGATCTTTCAAAGCAAGTTTTCAGACACGCAGATAGAGCAGCTGTCTACCCAGCTCCAAAGGACACCAGTTCACCATCTTTCTTATTAGTCACCAAGTCTTTCCTTGCATTAATTGCCAGTTCCTTGTATGATGCATCACATCATAATCCCCTATGGCAAATGACTCCTCCATGGGCTGTACATACAGGTTATACAATGAGGGTGTTTGGATGCCTCAGTGTTCACACTGCTGCTGGTCCAAGTTCAGGCTTGAAAACATTTGGAGAGTTCGTCTAAGGGAGGGGCTGGTGAGTAAGGGAAGAAGGGATTTAGGAGGCCAGGTGCAGTGCAACAATTGAAATGAGAAGGCAACTCCTCAGAGACTGCAGCAAATGCATTCCTCCTTCAATGGATATCACCCAACGAGTCATTGCTCCGTCTTCTTCTGATCACAGTACTCAATATGTTCATCTAGAATCAATCCTTGTTGAAAAAACAAGTGAGAGAGTTTCTTCAAAATAAGGTTCTGGTGCCATGGAAGGCAAAACCCCCTTCGGGCTGTTGATCTGAAGCACAGCTGCAGTTTCAGAGAAAATTAAGAATAAAGCCAAATGCCAGATTTCCCTTTTACCTTGGTATTAAAGAAATGCCTGCTATTTTCAATCACTGTCCAGAGGTTGCCAGAAATGAGCCAGGTCATGACACTGAAATGTCACCGTTCCATGTATTGAACGTGAGGCTGCATTGGGCTGCCTGCAGCAGCTCAGCAAGCCACGGCTTGAATCTAGTTGTTGATTCTTGTGACCCAGAACCTAAACTCTAATTAAGACAAGAGCTCTTTTAACCTCGCACTTCAAAAAAGAAACAGTAAGAAAAGCCCAAGGATCCTTAGAATAGCATAGAAGCATGGAAAGTGCCATTTACCTCAAGCCACCTCATTAGAGAGCCACTCTCTGTAAAGCCACCCACAGTCAGCCTCCCTGGGTGTTTAGTATGAAGGAGAGAACTGTAACAACCTAATTTGAGATTATAAATGGTAACATGGGTTTACCCCAAATGAAAATTCAAATTCACCAGAAAGTCCTCCACCGCAAAAATCCCTCTCAGAAACTCCACTGACTGGCAACCACTGCTCCAGCAGCTGTGGGGGTCTCGCTGCCTTACAGGAACACTTAGCAGGGTCCAAATTTTCGAACATTTCACAGAATGTGTCTCATGATTCATCAGCTGCAATCTGACTAATTGGCAGAGGGCTCTGGCAGAACCAGAAAACTGTTTATGCATCATTCAAAAGACTATTATTCATAATGCAAAAAGTTGGGTTTTTTCCTCTCAAGTGGCCACATATTTACTTAACTGGGGATTAAAATTGTTATGCAACAGTCAGAATCAAACTGGGGAGTGAATAGTAGGTAATAAACCTTTTAGGAGATTCTTCTTTTCTTCTGAGCACCACTCCCTTTCTGCTCTGTCTCCTCTGGGGCCCGTGTTCCTCCAGCACTGACCTGGAGGCGATCGATCCCGAGCGCACACAGGAATGCACAGGGCACTGTTTCCAGCTCTCCATTCCACTACCTCTACAGCTTGCAAGGTTCCTCTTGGGAATAAAATAGTGGCAAATTCAATCTTTAACTTGGAATTAAATTTAAGTTCTACAGAATAATACAAAATCTTGAGTTATAGTGTCTTCAGTGATGAGGTTTCTTTGTGTAAAGCTCTCAAAGGAGGCATGTTAGGTATTGCCACCTCCAGATTTTTTAGACATCTTATAAACGCCTTTAAAAATTGTTATACCCCAGCACACCTGTGATACTCAAAAACAAGTAAGGGGAATATTCCAGGTTTTTTGTTTGTTTTCCTAAACTTTCTATATTTAGAACCTCAATTTTGGAAGAACCAGGAGAGGTTTAAGGCTCAAGAGAGCACCTAGTGCAATAACAGGATTCTGTAATAGTAATTACCAGCTGTGAGCAGGGTATTTCCACGTTAGAGTGAAGGGAATGGAAGCAGCATATGGAAAGCACAGCCCGCAGTTGCATTTGCAATTCCCTACATATAACCTCTTGAAAAACGAAAGGCCTATTTTTAGCATGATGATTGATTAGTGTTGCCATAGCAATAAGCAACACTTACAAGAACAGGGTAGAACCGAAGTGTGCCAAAACACTTGCCAAAGTCTTAAAGAGACAGTCAAACACACGGTGTGTGACAATCGTTTAAAGGACAGGACTGTCAAATTAACCTTTGCACAGTTAATTACACCTGAGGTAGCTGTGGGAATTACTGGAGTTGTCAGCAAATATGTTGGTCTGAGAGAGGTTTCTTCACCCTCTGGAACCTGCTTTGTGTGAGTGATGCCAGTTCATCAATACTGTTGCAGCTGGTTTCATTTTTCATGTGGTTTCTGCCTGCAGAATGTTCAAAGACCTGCTAGAGACTTCATCCTTGCTCTTCACCTCTCCCACTCCTTGTGAATATTAATCTACAATCCTTGGCAGTTATTTCTGTACAGTAAAAATTAATCCCACTTTTTTTTTAAGAAGCAGAAGCATATTCCCCTAAATCTTAACACAAAAGCCCAGCAAGGCAGACATTTCATGTAAATGTTCTCTCTAATCTTCCACCACCTCCCAGACTGATGATTTTTTTTAATATGGTCACATATGCATTATTTTGACAACACGGGAGGAATTGGATCCTTTAGAGAGCAATCTCCATGGAGCCTACAGACAAAGAACACCGTGACTGCTACAATGAGGTGAGAGTGTTCAAGCAAATGAAATCTTTTCCATAGGGTAACTGCCAGATATCACATCCTTTATATTCAAAATTTTGGGGCCTTATTTTGGTACTCAGGGGGTAACAACAGAATTTCTTTATTGAAGATCAAGAACCTGGGAAAGAGAAATGGAGTCCCAACGTTGCTGTAACAGACAAAGGGGATGTGGGACTACGGGGTGATGGAAGGTGGAATATTCAGTGTTTTTTGGAAAATGGCCACCATGTTATTGCCCCCCTCAGACTGCTGCAGACAGCTCTGCATGGGAGCCCCCAGAGCTGCTGTGTGATCAGGTCACCCACGGCACAAACCAGCATCAATCAGGGTGACGAGGTTGGAAGAGAATAGACGGAAAGGGCTGGGCAGGGTGATGGCAGCATTTAGAAGATGTGACTCAGTGAGAGGGAGGAGGCTTTGGAAAGCAAGATAAGCACAGGAAGGTGGCAAACAGCAAAACAAAAGTGCTGTTGAGTGGAAGGGAAAAGAACAATGCAAAAACAGGGCTTGAAAATAAACAAGGGAGCAAAACTCTCATAAGCCGAGAAAGAAAACCACAGTTTGTATCGTACACAATAATATGAAGATGGACCGAGGACTAACAAGTTGCCTCCAACCACTATAAAACTCTTATCTCTGGCTTTGCCTTCCCTTAGGATCTCTTTCTTTGATACATGGGAACAGTAACTTGCTTATTGAGGAAGAAGGGAAATGAAAAGCAGCGTGCACAAGTGGAAATGACAGTCCCATCCATCAGAGAGGCGGCTGCATTGCTCTGGAACAAGCCAGTGCTGGAAAAAGGGAATTCTCCCAAGCAGTTTGAGTTACTCGTTTCAATGGGATTAAACTATTAAATGAGAATACAGGTTTGCAGCTCTCTAAAAATGTATTATTTGTTTCTCATAAATACTACAGAGGTCCTTCTTTTTGCTAGAACCCCCAAGGGAAATAAATCTGTGTTTTCCCAGGACAATGGCACCAGTTAGCCTGTTTTCTGAGTTGGGGGGTAAGATGGGAGGATGCTGGTAGCAACTTTGCATTAGGCTCTAATCCTGCAGAACAGATTCTGCTGCATTTTTGATGCAGACTCTTCATATCCTCAAACAGCAGAAAAGTTTCTGCACTGAAGAGTGAGGGGTTACATCCAAATTTCAAGGGCTGGTAATCAGATAAAGAGAACACGGGAAAAAACTCTACAGCAATGTTTATCTGAAACAACTGTTTTCCTTCTCAAGTCATCTCATTATAAAATAACAATACAAAAACATTCCTTCCAGATAATTTACTTCATGGATAAACCAGCAGCTAAGTGAAGCACAAAACATGCCTGTTCTCGAAAGTAATCAGAAACCAGCAGGTCAGTAATGGACCATTTAGCAACTCTCACTCTGGGGCCTTGACACATACCAGATGACATAATTTTATTTTCCTCAGTCATTTACTGTAGAAGAATAAATGTCATTGTGATAAATCATCAAAGGAATTGTTGTCTCCTGCTTTCTGTTCCATAACTGTTTTTCATAAATATTCTGAATTTATATTCTATTCATAAGTTAATTTGAGACATTGGCATGTTGAAGGAATGCTCCTCCTCCTTGCACAGAACAAACAATGCCATTTTAGTGTTTGTTTTGTTTATATAATTGTGAGACTAACAATTGTCCATAAATTATGCACAAAAAAATTATCCAGCTGTTTTCAAATTTCAACCCCAGAACTGAAACATTGCTAACAACACCAAAGCTGTTCAGGTCAGGTGGCAAATCTATTTGAACTGACCCCTGGTAAACACTTGAACTGCACCTTCAAACTCCGAAGAGTTTGCTTAAATTTGCTTTGTATTTTTCCTAAACCCTTTGTTCTCCAACTTGAGAGCTAAACTTTGTGTGGCTCATTTTCAGTGTACTTCGATCACACAAAGATTTTGTCCAACGGTTTAGTCACCAAACATTCCTGATCTGATTATTTGTTTGCTTGAGGCTCCTCTCCTTTTTTGTCCAGAATCTCCACTGTCACTTGAGCAGGTCGAATGGATATTTGCTCTGTGCTGTTTATTTTCTAACAATATCCCAGTGCAGGTAAAGAAACTTAATTCTATGCAATTCGTTTTCGTTTGGTTTGCAATAGACACAAGTTTGCTTCCTAGTTAATTATTTCTAATCTGGCTGGGCAACCTCAGAAAGAAAAATAACAAAGCCTCCTGAAAGTTCAATTGTTCTTACCACTGTGAATAGCATAAATATTTTCCACTAAAGACACATATTTGCAAAGGCTGTGATAAGCTGGCACACAAGGGGTTGTTGAGAGGTGCAAAGCATCTTTTCTCCACCCTCCCGGTGAAAAAGGCCCCAGCCCCTGACTAGCGAAGGAATTCTTGCCAAAGCCAGCAGCTGGCAGCACCCATTCCCCAGGAGCAGGTGTAGCTGGGCAGGAGGCACCTGATCATACCCAAGTCCTGGAATTGCTTATGGAGTGGAATCCATGGGAGTTACTCCTATAGGGCTCCCTTCCTTCTCCATCCTAAATACGGTATCCCAGATTTACGACCTTAACATCAACCTAATCACAGTATTAAATGAATTTATAGATAAAACCTAAACATGTATTTTAGCAAGACATCTTGTCACGTTTCTAATGACAAGATCAAAACCAAAGCAGCTCCTGTCTAACTTGAAGAGATTTTCTCACATGCAGTTCTGAAGTAATACCCCAGCCACTAACACTTTGAACTTTACAGGAGTATCTTATTCCCTAAATAGTACCCCCAAATCGGGATGACTTCCTTTGGCTTCGGCTTTGAAAGTATTTTTTCAACTTCCTCCTCCCTCTTAATGTCAGCAGGAAGCTTTCAAGGATTAGCTCCAGCTCTGATCCAGCACTTCTCGGGACAGCACCCATGTGTCATCTTCCTGATAGGAAGTCTTTTGTACGGCAGCTTTAACGAGGTACATTTGCAAATGCTCTCCTGACATGACGCTATAGCAAATATCACACCCCACAAAAGAACCACTTGTGCAATAGTTCTGTTAAACTCATTCTCTCGAGTGTGTCAGTTGCTTTACATGCTGTTAATGTGGGTGTCAATACCCAGTAGCAGACATGCTGTTTGCTGCCAAATTTAGGGGGGTTGCTGTGTAACAAATACCATTGTTTAAAGCAGATGCCATCATAACTGGATCCAGATTACAGAGGACTAACATCATGACAGTATAATTTCCATTCCTGTTTTCATGCATCCAATCACTCTTGGCTTTTTATACAACCATTGCACAGAACAACATTCTGAAAATTATTTTTCAATTCCTGATGAGCATTTTTTCTTAGGTGTCCTAATTTCATGTCGTTAAGAAGTCATATTTATGAATTCCATAATAGTCACAGGAGAACCAGATTGATGAAATTATTCCATACTGCATTTCTGAATGCCAGAGTATGGGCTTGAACGCAATTTCTCAACAGCCTTCATATTTTACAACTGAAAAACCTTAAGACTATCAGTAAGGTTCAGTCTGCTGTTCACATCCTCTTCCAAATCACTAACGCACTCTGAAATAACATGCTGAGCCCTTAAGGTCCTCTTTATTTAGAGTGGAGCTTACAAGGTTAATAAGGTGTGAACATACCACAGAGCAGTATGTACTTGACTCGATAAGATTATGCTTTATTTATCCAATTATTGGTTTGCCTTTGGAATCAGTTTTCCTTGAAATGAGGCTCAATTTGACTCTTACCATGTCCCACAGATCCTTCAGAGAGAATTTATGATCTTTAAGAAACGGGTTTCCAAGCTATCTTACATATTTTGGGCAATGTCCATGGGCTTATTCTTTCTTTCAGAATTCTTTAATGAATACAGAAGATCAAATTTAGAGAAATATTCCAGACAAGGATAGCAATTATTCCCAGTGGTATATTTAACATTTTTGTTCTAGACTCAACAGTTTGAGGCGAAGGCACTGTCTCTGTTTTCCATGAAGATAAATTCATAGCCTATCAGCTCCATTAATGCGTATTTTAGATTTTTGTCTGAAGTACAGTTTCCCTGATCTCCTCCCAGTATTTCTAGTTCTGTTTCCTTGCACCATGGTGAGTAATTAGTCCCCAGCTCCCCATGGCAGTTACACTGTCACTTAGTGATTGCTTTGCCTACCTTCTACATTTCTGGACTGATTTAATTTTTCTTTACATGTCTCTTCAGCGCTGCAATCATCTTTGCTGGTGCTCTTGAACATTTCTGTAGCTGTACCTTCCTCCGACCTGCACCAGGTGTTGTTTCACTGGACCAGACATCACCTCCTGATTCAGATGCTCTGAGTACAGCACTGCTGTTTGCTTTTAATAATGTGTTGCATTTCAAATTTAGATATATATTTCTGTCTGCCACCACCCTTCGCATCATCCCCACTTGTCTCTTTCAGTTAAAGAAAAAAAAATCATCACATTAAAAGATTCAAATTTATTTTCAGTTAAAGAAAAAATTTACCATGGAGGGATATCAGTGCAACACAGCAAATGTCAACTTCCCAGCCTAAAACTAAATGTGCTATCAAAGGTAAACCTTAATTAATGTGAACTGTGACAGATCCTGCTGAAAGTCTCTTCTGGCAAAACCAGCTGAAAATCTGTCCCTCATCACTGCTGTCCATTTTGGGACATTTCGGTTTTCTCTGACAATCAAATGAATATTCTAAGTACCTGTAGCACATATTGAAAGCCACAGTTTGTTGCTTTGGGTTTTCAAACCTGGCCATCACAGTTTCAACTCCTGGTCTCCAGCTTTCTGATTGGAGCCTTTAAATCCCTTTTTTTTTTCTTTTTATCACACTAAAAGCTTCTTTTTTTCCCCTTTATGCTTTATGAGTTTTTAAAAAATCTGAACAAATCTTTTGAGCACTGAGAAACATCTGGATTATGTTTTATCTGCAGTCAGAAGTTCAAACTAAATCAAAGCAGGAGTTTGTGAAAGGTCCCTTCACCTGGAACCTCCTCACCATCCCCTCCTCACCTTCCAAAGGCTGTGGAAAACTTATTGTGTATTATTGAGGCCAGCACATTTAAAACAATTTTTCTCATGATCTATGTGCTATATTTTGCCTTAGCTCTGCAAGAGGGAATAGCTGATTTTTCTGGGCACTGTGCCCAGAATATGTTTAATTTTGTCTACAGATTGTACAGTTTCCCAGATACTATACCAGAGATGAGCATTTTATAAGTTAATAAAACAATAAATAAAATCAAATCTGTTCTCATGTCTCCCCATAATAACTGGAACCTTAAAAGCCTCACCCTATTTTATGGAAGCTTCTCTTTCTTACAGTCAGTAAGTAAAATCATATCAAATTATTTTGAAGTGATAAAAAAATGATTTATAGGATCCCCTTAGAATTACTTCAAATTTCCCTTTAAATTGCTTAAATGAATAACTAAAATAAAGTTTCACTACTGAATGTATTATGAGTTAGTTATATTAAGAAGGAATCAGATTAGATTCCACTACTATATTTTACATAATTTTTCAACTTTTAGAATAAAAAGAGGAAGAAAAACTTACTGTGTATTCTGATTTCCAATTGTCCATTTGTAAAAAAAAGAAAGAAGAGGGAAAAGAAAAAAAAAGAAACGTGAAATAAAACAATGATGCAAGATCCTTACAGTAAACACATATTAATAATAAAAATGATTGTGTCAGATAGTCTGCTGATTTTTATTTGACTAAAGTCTATGCAGCAATAAAGGACACAGGTCACACAGAATCCAAGCACCTGATGTTTTCTTTGCCAGCAAGAAACTGCATAGATACAACACTCCAGCTTTTACCTATCCTTAGTCTATAATCTTCAGCTCCTGAGACCAGTACAGCAAGGTGAAAAAATATATGCAGTTCAACAGGAGTTGTTAAAGAGCCTTGCTGCTTGTAGCTCAATGTATAACTTGGAGCTTCTGAAGATAAACTAAACTACCCCCAAACCACAAAGCAGCAATCATTTCTGCTACATTCCTCACCTGTGATTGTATATGGATAATAATTCCAGGCCTTCTCTGTAACGTAAAATATTTTGGGAACAACTGCTCTAGCCCAGCTAGGCAGTTTGCTGCAAGTAAAAAGAAAATATAAAATTAGAATATATTATGACTTATGTGTATCATAGAAATAAAGATACTTCCAAATGTGCTTATCATTTGTGAGGTGTTTGGGGGATACAGCAACACCCAGACTTCTCAAGAGTATTTTAATTTTCTGCCTCAGCTGTGCTGCCCTCACAGAGGGAGCAGATCGGTGCCAGTGCAACAACCTCTGAGTGGGCTGAGCTGAGACTGCTCGTTTGGAGAATTCATGGCCTCAAACCTTTGGCCACAGCTGAACTCAGCGGGTGAGTCCAAACAAGGTGTGACTGTGGCACTGTGTCCTGAGCCACAGGGAGGCACTCTCCAACAAGAGGTCAGGAGCAAATGCGGGATTTGAGTCCACTTCCATCCCGAATCCATTACTTCTTCTTACAGACTCTTCTTCCTTCCTCCGTATTCTCTGCCAGCACTGAAACCCTCATGCTCAGCTCACCTGGCATGCAGCTGTTCCCACACTACCAACACCAACTCCTGAGTAGGAAGCTTTTATATTAAAATTAACAAATCACTCAAAACACCTCGTGAGGCTGGTAGGCAGCATTAGTCCCATTTTGCTGATGGGAAAAGTAAATAACAGAAGTGAAGAGAATTAATGGAACTGATGTCACAGCTCAGAGCTCATTCTGGCAAGACAACTCACCAATGCAGTGGTACATCAGCAGCAGAATCAGAACTCAAAGACATGGATACATCATATGGAAGGACCATTAAAGGGTAATTGAATAATACTATGGAAGAGCAGGAGCATTTTTTTACTGTGGCTCTCAGGTCTCATTTCCAGCACTCTGGTCACAGACTGTACCAAAAATTGATGAAGAAAGAAACATTTAAAAAGGCCAGTTCACTATAATTCATCTTTCAACCCTCTCTAAATGACTTCAGTCAGAAGCACTGAGGCTGCCAGGAACAAAGATGCAGGACCAGTCATTCCAAGGACAGCAGACCTTGCACACCACAAACATCCCCATACTTGGGGGACTCAGCTCAAATGGTGTTGGTCTGGCAAAGCATTGAGCAGATCACCCAGGCCAAGACTGAATCTGTACTGAAGTGCAGGAGATGCTTCCAAACTTCTATTTCCTGACTGTAAATGTTTGAAATAGTTCTGTTTAGATAACTGTGTGCAGAAAGTAAATTAACTTTCCATATTAGCAAATTTCTGAAGAAAATACATTTGGGATCATTAAGGCTTATTTAACCATGATCTAGCTACATATAAATATTTTATTTGTCCAGAGGCAAAATGCAGACGTTAGTACATTATCTACAGATTCAAAGCCAAGTGCATTGACTTTTGCTCTTTGATGACATTGCTCAAAACTGGATCTTTTCTTTACATAAACCTTTCTTGTGTACAGACTTTTAAGCAGCATTTTACATCCTGCATAATAGACTTCCCTGTGTCACATCTTCTGTTTATTTTGTCAGCCTCTGTCAGTGTTTTTATGACTGCCTCCCTTACCCCTGCTAAACTTTACTCTGATGCCTAAATTATAAACACCAGAGGATGCAGACTTTCAGCTTCTGAAAACATTGTTCCAGCAGGAGAGAAGAGGCAGTAAACAATTCTAAATATAACTAAGGTTACACTGACACTAGAAAACATACATCTGCTCATTTTGCACTTTTTTTGGTTATTGTTGTTTTTAGAATATTTGCCTGTCTACCTATCTTCACCAGTGCAGCACATCCTGGAAAAAATAACTTTATGAGCAAAACACAGATTATACTCAGAATTGCCAGCAAGTCCCAGTCACAGACACACGTGAGTTTTTCCAAGGTCCACTCAAAGAAAAGATAATATCTCTATTTCAGCAGCACAGGTACCTGTGGGTCACATTATCTTTTTTCCCCCCCTTATTTCCTTATTTCTCCCATCCAGATGAAGCTCAGTCTCAAATTTCTTTAAGAGATATCAGTTCAGATCAAAATAGAGCCAAGCAAAGTTTTTTAGGGTAGTGGACCCAGGAAGAAGAAAAGCTGAGGGAGAGAACAGTGCTGGTGGAAGCCCTGTTCCTCAGGAAGGCAGGCAGAGGAGAAGTTTCCAGCACACCTTGTATGGAAGCATGTCTCCTTGAGTGAAATCTTCCAGAGACATCCTGGCCTCCCAGCAAAACCCACAGTGGCCAGAAAACCTCCTGATCCTTTCCACAAAGCTTCAACAGTACTGCAATATCTGGTGGCATTGTGACACCACACTCAGATTCAAATAGCAAATTTGGTGATGGAGGATTCAGAACTATCATTAAACTCAGTGAACCTGACTTCAAACATCCACCACAGCTTTAGGCAACTGTCCTGAGTTGTCGTAGGTGCAAAGATCTACTTTGTTAATGTTTGTACCCATCTTTGGCTAAAAGATGCCGTGTTTCATTGCCTGGACTATGAGGAATCACGTGCTTCCCAAGTACGGTTTGTACACGGCTTCTAAGTTCTTGTGCTCATTCTGAATTGCCCTGAAGTGGCAATTCTGAACTCAGTGATTCTGCTCTTCCGTGCTTAAAGCCTTGTTTTTAACATGCAGGAAAGAAATAGCCAGAAACGTTTCAAAAACCCCCACAACTTGTGGGAGCTCTACAACAGGAACACATTTATTGATTTTCCCCAAGCCCTCTATCAAGCCTGTGAGAGAACATTTACAATCACAATAATATTAAATGTTGGCAAGATATATATTATTGAACTCTTGTGTGTGTGTGTGTAACATCACTGGTGATTGAATTTGGCCAGAATTAAGGTTAGATATGTCAGGTTTGCAGTGCAGGAGGAACTTGCAATGTTCCTGCAGTGTTTGTAGGCCCACTCCAAAATGCTGCAGAGCATAAGTTTAATAAAATGAAACAGGCCCAGGGGAAAAGAAGAACTTCAAAAAAAGCAGTGGTATTCAATTGGATCAGCAGTAGTAAAAATGGGAACAGATTGAGCAATATATTTCCTATTGCACAAATATATATATCTAAACATCTCTGGCCTGTGAGTGTGGAGACATCGATCCCCAGCAGCATCATTTCAGCACAGGAATACAAACACTTCACTCTAAGAAATGATGGAACTTCAGGGAGAAAACCCCCAAATTTTCCACCATGTCTTTAAGCCTAATGGACCAGAAGGCTGTCATTGTACAAGCCTAATGGTCATTCATAATGTCAATTAACTTTGCTGAGGCAAAATACAGTCAGTAAAAATGCTGGCTTTGAGACATGATTAGGAAGTGAGAAAAAATTAAGCCTTTTTAATGGTTTGGTTTTGGTTTTCTTGGAGGGTGGGACTTTGCTGGCTTTGTTGTTTAGTTTTTTGGCTCCACCTCCCCAATGATTTTGGAGAACAAAATGACAAACAATTAAGTGTAAAAGAAAACCAAAGTTCTGATTTTCAGTATATCCTTAACTTTGAGTTATAATTCCTTCTCATGGAGAAGATGCTAGAAGGAATAACAGCTAATCCCTCTGTCTCCAGCCTCTGATCTATCCCACCTCCCCATGGCTACCAGGAAGCAGCAAGTATTCATGGGAACATACTCTTTGGAAACAGAAAGGCTGTTGCCTGCATTCCTTGCAAATTTTTATTACAGCCCATGCTGGAAGAAACAGTTTTACTGCACTTGCCTGTTGAGATAGACACGTTTTTCTGTGAGCTGGCCATTGCCGTGGTTGGGATCTTCATAGGGCTCATTCTGCACCACTTCCACACCCTCCCCTCGGTCACTCTGCTCATGGCTGTGCTTGCTGATCATGTACAGCTGTCCAATCCTGTACTGCAAGGCAAAACCAAGAACAAAGTATATTAGTTTTATGTTACACACGTATTCAAAAGCCAATATTAATCAATGATATACTGCTATGTTCAAGTAAAACGTAGTTTAAAGCTGAAAACCAGTATTTTTAGGGCCCTCCCATTACCATATTAAGTCCATGGCATCACTTCTGGAAATAATAACAAAATCTGTGTGCATACAAATGTAAAGAATTAGGCCAGTCCTCTATTATTAGACTTTGTATTTTTAAGTATATCAATTAAGAATAGGTAAACAATTAATCTAGTGCTTCCACATGCTGAAATGTAAAGGGACTTTAACCAGCAGGTGAACTCTAAAAGTTCTGTGGCACACAGGATTCTCCTGCCCTGCCAACACAATGGAGCTCTGCAAAAAGATTTGGGGTAACTATGGCTGGTCCACAGAGACAGGAGCACCAGACCTTAAGAAAAACCATGTAGACTCCAAGTCCTTTGAAAAAAGAAGTTTGAGTGACTTGGCAATATTATTAAAATGCATTTAAGCACTATGTTTCTATAGACTCCCAAGTAACTTAGGAAGCCAGACACTCCGAGGATTGGCTCAACTTTGCTATCATGGAAAAATAAATTGTTGCACTTGATTTTTTTCTCACAATGTCTCGTATCCACACCAGGGCTTTCGACTCCAAAGAAATTTAACAAAAAGTACATCTTGAACTTTCATTAACAAAGATTTTAGAGTAAAATGGTACTTTCCCAGTCATTTTCTGGTCTGAAATTTTATTGTCAAGTCCTTTGCACACTCTTGAACATAACCAGGGTTCTTGGAACAGTCTTTGGACCTATCCAGTTTTCTCGATTGGATCCCTCTCTCCCTCTCTCCCCCAGAGTAATTTGTTTAGGCATGTACATGCTAATCACTTCAATCACATCAATCCCACTTCAAATACAAAGAACAACCTGTTAATTTAGAGAATGGCTGAGCTACCACACAAGCTGCCAAGTACTAGCTCAGCATAAGCAAACAAAAGCATCGCGACAGTCTGACCTCAGAAAACTCGATGAGATTCTTGTGGTTATTGCATATTATAAACAGCAATCCTATCACATACTTTCAAAAGCCCAAATCAAAAGAGCAATTAGCTCAGAAAAAACCCCAAACCATCACCAACCTTATTAGCGACTGGCAACAAGACAGTCTTACTACACAAAATGATAAGGAATAGTATGATGGAGGGCACGCCATATTAGTTCCTCAATTCTACATAATCTCAATTTATTCCCCTACAGCAACAGGCCACAAGAAGGTAAGAAATTTAGAATGTACATCTTGAAGGATCATTTCAGAGAGTAACTCCTAACATTTTTTTACTTGCTAATCCACTTATCTACCTTTGTCTCTACTAAATCCTTCTTCTCTATCTCATCATATTTGAACGTTTTGTTCTATTCTCAAAGGCTCTGAAGAGCTGCAGACCTCACACATAGCTTTTAACTAGATCCATGACAAATTGTCTTCTCTTTTACTCTAACAAAAATGAATATATTGGTGCGCAGGGAAGGCAAAGTTTGTGGTACATTTGATTTATCAATTAGTACAGTTTGAAAAAGAGTAACTTTCAGGCACACAAAGCTGTTCTTCAGGTCTGAAATCAAAGCAACACATTTCAAAGCTGAATACAAGTTGAGAAAAAATGCTTTGCCTTTAATTAGATATGTATCAATCAGACCACCTGGGAGCATGGACTTACTGCCTGTGGAGTGATAAGGATGGCAGAAAAGAGGAAAGGTGATAAGGTCCTTATCTTCTAATGGAAAGGAAGAGGTCAGTAATTTACATCCTGTGGAATATGAAAAGGTCAGATGAGTAGAGAGAGGAATTACAGTTTGACATAAAGTTAATATTTCGATCATGATCTCTATTGGGACTTTTTTTATCCCAGAAAGTTATGAATTTTAGTTGCCATGGACACCTCTGGCAAGTGTTTCATAATTGCACATATCAATTTCCTACGTCCATGTAGTCCTTTGCTATTTTGCTCTCAGTTTTAATGGTCAAATACAAACACCTCAGTTTCTGCTGGAAATGCTGGCTCAGAAACATCCAGATGAGTGTACACTGACACTCACCAACTGTGGGGTTGTACTGATGCCTTCATTTGCTTCAGCATCATGAACCAGAAATACTCCCACAACACGACGTTTTGTTAACAGAGATTGTTGTTCTTTCATGGACCCACCCCACCATAAAATGCTTGCAAGATACCAAATCCCAAAGACTGTAAATGAATCTGAGCAGAAGTTTAAGGGGCTAAGCTTTGTGCCCGCTGCTCTCTGCAGATGAGGGTCAGTGCTGCCAAACAGCAACTGCTTTCCAGATGCTGCACAGTCAGGGCTTGAAGGAAGGCTCTCCTCTGATGAGGCTCAGAATCACACACATTCCCATCAAAGGCACGATCTCACAGAAGCCATCCAAGGCAGCTCAGCACGGTGCCTCCCATTTGGAAGCTGCTGAGGGGAACAGAAGGCGCCACTGCTGGACAGCTCTCCTGCAGGAATCCTCCTGCTCCTCGCCTTCCGCAGGCCACGACTTCCCACAGCTACAGATCGGACACCAGGCGAGTAGAAATATCCACCTTCAAAGCCAGCCTGGATGGGGCCCTGAGCAGCCTGAGCCGGGGAGTGACATCCATGCCCGTGGCAGGGGGCTGGAATGAGATGAGCTTTGAGGTTCCTTCCAACCCAGACCATTCTTCGACCTTTCATAACTACTGAAGTGGCTGGGCAGTTCTGCGGGAAAGCAGCTGTACTCTGCAAAGGAAGCATATTTGTGCATGTACTTTGAAGTAGCTAACTTAGCTCTTTTGTGTACTTTTGATTTGTTTCTATCTGCTGTACAAAATGTTAAAATCATTCTAGAGCAGGATGGAAAATGTTAACTTCCAAAGTACTTTACTAAATCAGAGAGTGCACAGCTATTATTCCAGACAAAATAGCATTTTTTCAAGTGTAAGTTTCTATTTACATGAATAAAATCCAAGTCAAAGATGTGTCTTTTAGAACTTGCTGGAATTTAAATGCCTGAATAAAAAGTCACAGCTTTTTCTTAGTTCCTATGGATATTGTGGAGAAATAGCACCTAAGATTCATTTAACAACAGTAATTGATACACATTATTCCTGCAAGGGCAAACTGATGTGCCACGACTATTTACGTTGCCTCTATCACAATCTGAATTTCTGTGTTCTTAGCCATGAGATGATTTTCCAAGACCATCTACTGTTTCAAGGAATTCAGTAAAACTTCACACAACGGCACCTTATGTGAATTTGGATCTGCAGCAAAACTCTCTGTAAATGCTCCAGTTTAATAGGGGAAAATTTATTCACTGTCAGAGGAAGAACTTCAATAAACAAATGCACAGAATGTGGAATTAGAGATTTCCTAAGGGAATTTCTGTGTAGCTTTTGTAGCAGCCCTGATGTTTCCCAAGTCCTAATGAGTGAGACTCTGTCTCGGTGGTGACTCGCCTGCTCCTTCAACAGGCAGATGGTGTTTGCAATTGGGATTTAGTCATACAAAACACAAGGTTCATGTTAGCAACAGCATAAGGATGGTCAATCTGATTTTGTTTAAATTGTAAGTGAGACCAGAAGCATTTTTATCCCGGGGGGGGGGTGGGGGGGGTGTCTGTGTTAAAAAATTTAAAAACAGGTCCAACCCACCCATCTTTCAGATGTAGAGCTCCCACCAGCCCCAGCAAGAGCTGCACGAGAAATCTTTGTATAAACATGTCTGAATTTTTTTCAGCTTGACTGCCTATTGCTCAGGTTTTGATTTAATACAAGTCTTAGAGTACAAACTTTCAAACTTCAGGTGGAATATAAAAAATAAAACTCTCTCAAAGGAGAAATTATGCCAAAATGATCTTGTATCTGAAATTTTCATACCACTCCTTGAAGTTCTTATCTGAATGCTCACAGAAAATGTAACAGATTTATCACTGGCTTTGTCTTACATAATTCTCATATTCAAAAGAATGGTTGAACCTTTTCATCTACTTTTATTTCTCTGTAACTAGACTAAACCATCAGGGATCATGCGGCCATTTCAATTTGTGCAATTTTTTGTTAGGGAGATCCCTTCCTGCAGAGAGGAGCTGGAGTCCAGAAGACACTGAGTGTCTTTTCTGCCTACTCAAGGCAATGATTGTTTGGTGAGCTGCATGTCGACAATGGAAAGTATTTCTCACACAAGTTCAGGCTAAAACACGCCAGTGGCTTCTAGTCCTGTTCTCAGAAAAATTGCAAAGGTGAAACAGAAAAAAAGAAGAAAACCAGCAACAACTAAACTGAAGCAGATCTGTCCTTACGCTCAAAGGCAGCTCTAAGGGGTGCAACCCTGCCTCCACTGATGGCAATATTGTTTTGTCATTGACCTCAATTTAGTTAAGATTTATTTCTAGCAAGAAAATACAATGAATCAGCTTCATCATCAGTTATATCTGTCCAGCTACACTGAAACCAAGGGCATTGATTATGGCAAAAGACTAGCAATTTTATTAAGGAATTCTGATTTAGAGAATGCTGTCTCATTCACAGAAAACAATCTTAAAATTGATTGATACATTTCTGATCTATTTTCAAGTCTTAGTCTTTGCAAGATGCTCTGTGTGGTTTTGTGAATGTGTTCCAGGAGTTAATTTTTTTGATTAAAAGATTAAAAGGAATATTATTCATCACTTGTCCATGTTTTGAATTATTTAAAACAATTTCTGATTATTCCTCAAAGGACCACTATGAGACAAACATGGTGATTCCCAGGTAAGTTACTTGTCCAAACATGCCCAGGCTGTCAGTGCCAGCAATCTCTTCCCAGCAGTTTTACAGAGATGTTTTACCTCTGGAATAAATTGTTTGGAAATGTCCTTGCTTGAGTAAATACCTTTGTTTAGGAGGATACACTGAGGTTTCCTATTGTGTTTGTCTTGATGTTGAGGGCATTGTTTTCAGGTCTTGATCAAGACCTAAGCCCTACCCTGCTACAGATATGAAAAGCTTACAGTTAGATACTGAAGACTGGCAAAGAAAGTATTAACCTTATTTTGTATTTGATTAATTGAAACAGAAATTAATACATCAACCTTAAAAAAGATGTCTGTAGTAGAACAGGGAATTTAGCCTGTCTAGTGATTCCAGCTCAGTGCTGTTACCACAAGACACACCTGTAATTTCTTTTTCACTCTAAATGATAATTACTTAATGAGAAGTGGTTTCTCTTATCTCCCCCACTAACCATAAATCCTTCATGTTAGTATTATTAGACATCACTTCATGTGGAATGGGTGAATCCTGATGCATCCTCACGCTCGTGTGGCTGTGGGAGCAGAGCCCTCACGTGTAGCCAGTTACAGCCCCGGCTGATGGAGCGCTGAGGTTGTGCCCTCTGATCCCCAAACCCCTGCAGGTGATGATTCATAGCTATTAACAATAATTTAAGGAAATCTTTTCCGTGACACAAGCTCCAGGTTCTGACAAAGTGATTTGCTTTCCTTGTTATTAACATTCCTAGATTGGTTTTAACAAGAAGAGAGGAATGTGCAGTGTGCTGGTATTTGATTTTTTGTGTATGGGTGGGTTTGTATTGGCTCCTCCTTGGCTGCTTTTGGAATTAGGAATTTGGTTTGGTTTCTGCTGGGGCACTACTTGGCAAGCAATGGAAATGGGTATCTCTTGATAACCACCAGCTCGAGGTTTTACTGCAGGACATTGCTATGGAGGGAGATCAGTCCGACTTGTAACCACTGCAGAGTAAGAAAACTTGCCACTGAAATAATCCTTCTTTTTTCCTACAGAGGCAGGAAAGAAAGCAGGAAGAAAATAAACTCACTGTAAATCTGAACTTGGAAATCTCTCTTATGTAGAACTTACCAGTGTGAAAGCAGTGGTTTCTATTTCTAAAACAGTGATTTTCCTGGTAAAATAATGGCATTGTAGGCTAGAGTCCTGTGAAAAGAGGAGTGCTGGGTTTGACTGCTTGGGAAATTCTGCAAGGAAAGCATGAGCAGTAAGCAGAGAAGGCAGAAGGGGGGTGTTCCTCCAGCCCAGTGCAGTGCTGTGCAGAGATCCTCAGCCTGCTGACCAGACCCTAAATCTCCTTCAGCCTGGCCAAACAGCAGTGTGGAGCCTGCACTAACATATTGTTTGACTTGTTTCTAAGCTAAGACGTGTAGAGCAAACTAGGCACCTTTGCACTGCATTCTCTTTGTCATGCAGAAACATCCTAAGTGCAAAGAAGTTTTTATGAACTGGTATTTCAAACGGCTGTCCCTGAGGCACAAATGTAAGAAAGCAGCTTCAGGAGCAAAGGCAGACTTCTCAATTACTGTCCTCAAAAGCAAATCTGTTTTTATCTCTACAAAAGATCAATCAAGGAATAACACCAAACATCTAGGACCTAAAACCTAAATGTTAGTATGACTCACTGTTGTGATTTGAGGCCCTAGAAAATCACGCAAATTATTTGGTGGTAGAAATGTCACTTCCTGCAGTAATACATAAAGAATCTGACCAGTCAGAGTTTAAAGTTGAGCTTGAAATTTTTCTTTCAACTAATTCCTGCATGCATCTGTGAATCACAAAGCACTACACATCTGCTGACTTGCATCAGCAGTATTCTTTACTGTTGCCCAAATTCATGGGAACATGCTTTTGTGGCCTCACAAACAAACAGTTGCAGTGGGAACAGTTGACTTTTGCATGCTGTGAAGTGCCATTCTTACTGCTTTCATGTTTGCTTTGCCTTTTCAGGAAAGAAATTACATCCTAAAGATACTTTATCTGCCTAAATTCCCGTGAATGACAGTTCAGCAATGACAGTCTGGATGTTGAAAGTCAGTATCCTCCTCTGGTATTTCCAGCTAAAGAAACACAGCCAGCTCTAAGTTTGCAATACCCTGGCACACTATGGCTTACAACCAAACCACTAGGAGCAGGTCCAGATCTCTGGTTAATAGGTGTACAATGAAAATTAAAATAAATGAAAATTAAGTTGCAAATGTTCAGCTTTCATGCAAATGGTTTGCCAAATATAGCTCATGTCCTGTTCAAATTGTAGTCATTTTATGCTTCTACACCAGCTGTGCTATTGAAAAAAGCCAGCTGTTTATCTGGAGTGTACAAGCTCATACAATTTTTAAGAATCAGTTTTTATTAACAATATTTTACAGTGAATCAGCTAGTTCCATTTTTCAACCACGTACACGATGTGCTTTGTACATAAATACTGATAATATTCTATTCTGTGGATTTATCCATGTATTTCCTGCAAGGAATGCAGATACATTTCCGGAGGCTGTCTCAAAACTCCTCTGTGCACATAAAGAATGGCTAAAAGGGACTTACTGCGTCTCTTGAGCAGTCTGTCAGCACTGCACACCAACCACCCTGCGCATCTTCCCAGCCCTAGTTCTGACCACCTGCGCTGATTGTCTGCAAACATGCCCTGCCTCGATTCCAGCCTCCTGCTTCTCATGCACAGTTCACTCTGCCTTACAGTGCACAATCAGTTTGATAACTATCCAACATTACTGGAGCTTTTCTAAGGCAAAAGCATATTTTATTTGTTTGCCACAATTCATTCATGAGATTGTTGTTAATTTAAAGCCTGAAGCTCAAGGAGCTGTTCAGTAAATATCTTAAAATTTTAACTTAGAATGCAGTAAAATAAAGTAAAACTGCAACATAATTTTTGTAGAAGTTGCTAAAGGTTTTTCAGTGACATAAACTCTTTTCCTGATATTCCAGGAAAACACTATTTCCATTTCAGATATTCCAAGAAAAGTCAGAATGGAAAAGCGTGGGCATTCCTCTTGATCCCTGTCACCAATCTCTTCCCAGCAGCAGGCACGAGCCCTGCACACGGGGTGACACAGCACTCTATTTCACTCACAGTGAAATGTAACATTCTCCATGGACCAGTGATGGTGATGGAGAAGCTTGTTTTATTAAACGTGACAGCGAAAGCTGCTACTTGTTTTTCCATTAAAACAAACAGAATTGGGCGGGAAGGGGAAAGAGAAGATATAAACTCGTGTGCCACACATATGAAACACATTTTAGCTGGCCGGAGCTGGGACATGCTGGGGTCAGCCAGCCACACAATGTGTCAGAGGGCTGGGCTGCAAAGCTGGCTTTGAACAGGAAGGCTGACTTCTGTGAAGTGCAGGATTTAAAAAATTTAGTTATTTGAATTCAGTTCAGTTTAAGCCGGGAGTATTCAGAGTTTCATACATCCTTTGACCCTTTCAAAATTCAATGAAGTGCAGAAACAGACCTGAGAGTCGGGTTTATCTTTAACTATAAATGGACCAAACACGTGTGCATCTATTCATGCTTTAAGAAATTATTTTCTCTTTTTGCATGGCTAATGGTATTTGCTTAATGTTTAAGTAGAACTTCTTTCCCCTCAGGCTCCTTTTCTCTAATTACTCTTCTTCAGTAATTACTCATTTTTATGACTTATAAAAATCTTTCTCACACCAACACCATCAACTTTCAAGTGCAGAGAATTCAATGCTTCCAGAAAAAAAATTGAGTCAACTTTGAGTTTAGAAGTACCAAAGAGACTACAAAGGATTCCATAAACTTTGTCAGAATTGCAGCAGGGAATAATTCTGCAATTACATTTTTTGGCAAGCAAGTTCCTTACAACGCATTTTAGGCAATATATTTCTGCTTACAAATATGAAAAAATGAGAACTTTCTTAGTATGCACAATCTAGAATGAATAAAACAGCATCAGAATTTAGTACTTAGTAGTAACAAGCTGAACAAGACAAATCCAGTCTGCCTTCTGAAAATTTATTCAGAAGAAAGTGAAATTTTGTTTGCTACTTACAATGAAATAAAAATATATTCACAGTCCAGAATGTTACTTCATTCTATTTTCTGATCTTCTAAAATAAAACTGACTTCAATTTAATTTTTAAAATGCACTTGTTTTGTTCCTGCATCCTGTAGATAAAAATAATGTTATAAAGAATGCAGGGTCTGTAAATAGTTGAGGTCACTCCTGCATCTTTGCATCTAACCCAGGGATCAGGATGATGAAAATATTAAGGTTATCTGAAGTCATCTGATGGAAGGAAGCACACGAGAGCAATTGCATAAGAAGGAAATGAAGACATACTTTCCTCCCCAGATTTCTGAGATACAGCAAATTCTCAAAACTAGTACTGAAAGAAGATGTAATTTTTCCATTTTAGTTAATTAGAAGAAACGTTTGCAATTTAAGTACCTATTCTATACATCTGTGACAAAATCCCCCCATGCTGAAATGAATCACTGCTGTAGGAACTTACTACTTTTGTACCTATGTACAAACTCTTTTTACATGCACGAATCCGTAATAAATGTTGGGAGCACATTTAGGGGAGAAATCTGTTTGCCTGCTACTGACTTATGGAAAATCAAAACTGCAGCCAAATAAACTCTCGGGCAGGAAACCTGGGTTTTGCTGCAGAACAAAAAGCAGCTGCGACACCTGGGGGTGCACACGCTGGAGAGGTCGGGGTGCTCATGCCTTTGTCTAGAGTTGGAGCACACAACCTTTCATCGCAAACTTCTCCACCCTGAAGGTGCAAGTTCTTTGATGATGTACAGACGAGCAGAATTGCTGCCTTCCAGCACTACACAGAACAGAAGCTCTTACGTAAGTATAAGCAAAATTTCCAGGAAGGACCACATTCCTGACTGACTGACAGGCTACAAAGCTTCCAGAGCAGACATTCCTTTAATACCACATGTACACTAAAGGGAGGATGAAGACAAAGAATTCCTGACAAGGGATTCTACAGGCTTAATTCAATTTTATCATAAGCCAGGAATGTGAAGCTATATGGTCTCCAGATGTTTTGGACAGATGGGGTCACAGCATTAGGCATTCCACCAGTGCTTATCTGGTTTTAGTGCTCTGTAAGGGAAGTCTAGAACATTAAACAAACACAACCAGCATCTCCTCTGGGACAGAACCTGGAAACAGTGGAGAGGGAGGTACAGGAAACTACAACCTGCAGATTTTAACCAATGCAGAAGAATTACGTGGGTTCATCATACTTAGAAAGATTAGAGAGGGTGATAATGTTTGGGTAAAATGGGATATAGCTTCTCAAGCTTATACAACAAATACATATCTCTATATTCCACAGAGCTACCTATAGTCTGATCATGCAGGGGCTGTAAGTCACAGCTGGCAATTTCTCAGTGCAGATATCAGCATCTCAGAGAATCCAGTGACACTAATGGAGCCTTGACCATGCACCAGGGAACTAAAAAACTCTTCTAGGACAGATATCCCTGCCTTACTCCTTTGGATACCAAAACCAGCAGTAATGACCACTGGGTACAGCAGAAGAATGAGCAGCTCCTGGTTCTGTGCTGGACCGTGCACCCTTCTGAAGCAGCTTGTATACCACCAGTAACAGATAAATCAGTTCCTCAATACCTCTAAGTGGGAATATCTTTCTTTCCACCATAAGAATTTTGTTTTGTGTTGTGGCCTTTTGGAAACTTCCAAGTACAAAGAAGATTCCAAAAGGCCACTTCGGCTGGAAGCGATCCTGTAGAGTCCAACAGAAAGCCTCTCCTGTTGACTCTGGAGAGCTTTGTACGTAAGTGCACAAACAGCTTTCCTGCACTCCCTACTCCAGTAACCACTTCCTCATTAGTTCGGGCCAGCTGCGTCACTTGGAACGTATCCTTTGGGTATAAGAGTTCATGGTGTACAGTAGCACCAGGGAATAGAGCTGAAAACCATAACAACAAAATGTATAAATAGCTAAGAATTCTGTGTAGAGAACCTGGTTTTCTTCCTGCAGTGCCTCAGACCAGCACAGTGCTCTGAGAGAGTCATGCGAGCACGGTGTTCGTGCGTCCTCCAGGCTGGAATCTGCTATCTAAGACACGTTTGAAATGGAAAACATGTAGCTCAAAGACTTGAAATGCGCACACCCTGTAAAAAGCTGGGTTTGGAAAAAGCCAGAGAATTAATCTAAACCATTCTACTGTAAAGTTCAATAATTGACAAAACCCCAAAGAAAAACCACACACACACACAAGCTGAACAAAAAACCCCTCCTCACCAGAGTCTAAAAATACAGTTACAAAGAGATCATTGCTTCCTTTCCTGCCACCCAGGGCCTTCTGCTCCCCAAACGCTCCTCTCGTTGGTTCAGACTCAGAGAGGAAGTGGTTGCTGCAGCAATGGCAACCCAATGAAAGTTCTTTATCTCCTACATTTTTGATTTTTTTATAGCATGCAGAAAAGAGCAGACAGCAAGACCACAAACTTGTTGCATGGCAACACAGCTTGGCCTTCTTTATTACTTTTCATAAAAATAAAGAATTCAGACAAACTTAGAGAATTCTTTGACGTATGTCATGTGCCTGTAAATTACTCCTTGGGAACACAAAAAGGTAATTAGGAAAAAGATGGAAGAAAATATTAAAACATGAATGAAACTTACTAAAAATGTCCATCTCCAAACAGGGCTCACAGGTTGGTCAGTAATCTAATTTAAGTCTAACATACTTTTAAATGCATGTGGTTCAGTCAAACATTTATAGCAGTACATATCTGCATTACTTTTAAGTTAAAACATTGCTTTTATAATGGTTTAGATAGTTTCTGCTATTGCTACAGGCTTGTGACTGTGAAACATTTTTATGACAAAATTTTTTATCCTAAAAACTTTATGAACTCTCAGCATTGTTAACCAGATAATGCTATGCTTTAATGAGAATACTCAGGGATTTCTCCAGCTCAAAGGCTGGGCAAATGCCTGTTGAAGAATTTCCTCACTAACAAATCAGGTGCTCTTGTGGACAGTTTCTCAGATTTGTTTTAAATCTTTCTCCCTTATTTGAAAGCTTTAAGGGTAGGGAGGGAGGGGATGTCACACTACCTGATAGGTGTTCCCAAAACAGGGAAACCTCTAACATGTGGTATTTTATGCAGGGCCTGACTAGGAAGATTTTATCTGAGTAGTTCAGGGAACAGCTTTAGTGGGAGCTCATGGCAAACTGTTCCTGCAGGATCCACACTGTCACTTTCCAGCCACTTAATAACCTTTAGAATATTCCATTCCTCCATCTCTCACATTCATTCACAGAATGAATACATATAAGGAATGTTAATGGTTAATTATCCAACCTGGAAACCTAAATTCTCTATTTCTCTTTTTTTTTTGGGTGGTTGTTTTGCCTTGTGCTGTGTATGGACTGCAGGATTCTCCTGAGAAGCAGATAACCATCTGGGCACTCCGAATTCCTCACTGCCATGGCTGAACTGTCTCCAGCACCTCAGACACACAAATTAAAGCTACACAGTGGAGCAATAGAGCAGGGATATTCCTCAGTTGCACCTTCCTTGATCCTCAGCATCTGATACACCTACTTCCCAATCTTGGATTAGCAAAGCCACCACAGACAACCAGCCTAAACAGTGCTTCTTTAATGTTTTCCTCTCTCCAGGCTGCAGACAATTAGCTAAACCCAAATAAATTAATGCATCTAATTCTACTCTTTGATTGAAAGGATGGCAATGAGCAATTTGCTGTCTCAACTGGTCACAACTGTCACTGAGAGGCAGCCACCAGTTTGGCTCTGTGGGAAGCTCACAGTGTTACTTTTGTTGGAGCCAAATGGTCATCTTGCTGTGAGCACAAATGCTGACAAGTAGGGCAATACGTGGGAAGAGATCTGGCATTTCCAGGGGGATCCATCCACGCACACAAGGTTGATGTAGTGAATATATTCCACTAGATACTATGTTCTTTATACACGGTATACTCTAGTTGACCATACTAAACCTGTCATCTGCCCATTCTCTTGTCATGAATCAGAGTTAGCTCCACAGCCACGTGTTATAAGCTGGATCACCAATAACTCAGACCAAATAAACAAATAACACATAAAGGAAGTCACTTTAAAAAAGAAAAAGCACCCCAGGTATATAACAGATAATGCAGTGGTCTTAAAAATAATATTTAATGCCAAAAAGGGGAGGAAATGAAAAAATCAAAAGAAACTTTTTATTCCAACTTGTTTCTTTAAATTCAAATTGCAAAATCAATAATTACTACTGAAAAAATATTTAAGATGTTTAAAGTGAGGCCTAAACACAGCAGAGAAGTTAGCGCTGTAAACAAAGTTCTTTCAGGGCAAGGAAAGCCGCAAGGTTCTATTCAGGGCTGCTGGATGACAAGTGTTTTCATGTCATTTTCCCATGGCACTTAGTGACATTAAAACTACAGAGTCTGGCAAGCATGACTGATTATTGCTTTATTTTCTCATTCTTCCAATAATTTCTAACACACAAACACATAATGACCATCAACAGAGAATACAAAAGCTTAGATCTGACAACCAAACAGGCATTCCAAAAGGGCAAACTCTGTGTTTCATTCAGTTGGATTTAGTGACGGGTCAGGGCTCTTCCTTCACAACTCAGAGGATTCCCACTGCCCAGTTCTTCCTGAGTTACTGAGAACAAATAAAAGATTTGCATTCTAGCGCCTGAATTACAGCGTGTGGAAGAGAGAAAATGAAGTGTGAGTTTCGGCCTTGGGTTCGTATGGTATTTCCTGTATTACCTGTTGATGCTGCCTTAATAAAGGCCAGAAAATTCCTCATGTAGCAAACATGCATCACAGTTCCCCCCAAAGGTACAAATCTAGCAGATCCAACTCTCATGGCAGTCTTCCACCTTCCTCTATTTCTTTTTTTACGGGCAAGATAGGGTAGAGAGAAGAAGGATGACTATGAAACATTATGGATCTGATGGCTCTTGGTGGCCTCCTAACAAAATTTAGGAAACTGCTTGAGCAGCACCGAGCACAGAACTGGTACAGAACACACCGACTGCAGGTCACCCTGAAAGTCACCTTGCGTTTGGTGCCAGAACTCACAAACTGGAGACCCAAACTTGCTGTAGCTGCCTTAATTTGGGAAGGCTCTTTTTCTTAAAAAAAGCCTTTCCATTTTTCCTCTCAGCCCTGATGTGCGCTACAGAGACAAAACATGCTCTTCTATAGCCAGAAGGTTTGAAGTTGAGGCTGGCTATTTATATAGTTATTCCAGTCCTCGACTGTGCCACAAAGCCCTGACAGCCCCAACTATTCGACAACTGACTTCCCTGACACAAAGACAGCCGGAATGGCTAAAGGTCATTCATATGAATAAATGCCTATGAATGATCAAGTTTCTCTTTTTTTTTTTTTTTTTTTAATCTGTGGACATGAAAGGATAGATCACTAATTTCATTACAACAGGAAGATCAAACTAGCATTGGTTTTCCACTTACTATTAAAGGCAGTCCTGCAGGGCTGAAATACTACCCTGTTCCTTGCCATTCCATTTTTAGTTCCTTTTCTTTGCTTTCCTTTCCTTGTCTATCTACTGGTGAGATTAATATCACAAAACTCTCAACCTTTACAAAATGGATGCTTTTATCTTGGCAGCTGAGGTGCCTGTAAAGTCAGTATGATGTGAAAGGGTTTCTACATTTCAGTACCTTCACCACGTGAATAACTGGCAGACGTCACTGTGGTGTCACTGTCCCATCTTTGTGAGGACACACATTCAGGGCAACAATGAAGCACAATATGCACTTTCTCGAGTCTAGAAATGCAGTCCCAAAGGGGAAGTTGCAGAGACATGCTTGCCTCTCCACTCATCCGTAGACCAAATGTTTCCTCAAGGCCATTTGACTGACATTTCTTCTTCCAATGACATTAGAAGGAAAAAGTGACATTAAGTGAATTCTCAGTTACCATCGGATATCATCCTCAAAATAATTTTCTACACGTCACAACAACTTCACTGAAATGCCTGAAATTGCAATTGCCCCTGCAAGAATTCTAAACGATGAACAAAAATCCTTTTTATTCTTTCAGAAATACAGTAAAACATAGAAGAAATTCATCTCAGACAGCCTCTCAGAGAACACCATAAGCCTAAAGATTTGTATGAATAGTTATTGAGAAGCTCAAAAGTGGAACTGCCTTAAATTTTCTTAAACTTTCATTTCTTGAAATGAAAGATTAGATGTGGTTTCAAAGGTTATATGAAAAAGATGATGAAGGAAGATGAGTTTTAAGAGCTATCAAATAATTAACCTGTGAAACAACGTGAAAATAATGAATAACACAGACACGGACTGCAGTGTGAGCTCAGTGCAGGCAGACTCGTTTGGCTGAACTGCTCTGTGCCCCCAAGGTGAGATTGTTTCCAACAGTCAGGCCAATGTTTGCAGGTAATCCAGGTGGAGATAACCAACCCAATACTGCCCTCAGGACTGTCCTTATTCTCTTAGCTCCCTCCTAGTTTCTGCTAACTATAACTTTTGTTTTATTGCCATTTTTTGGAACAAAAGATAAAGGAGCTCATAACTGAAGACAAATAACCACTTTCATCTCCTGCTGATCTGTGTTTGACTTGAAGACCACCACTGTCTTGCTGAATCTGACCTAAAATATCAAAAGCAGCTGGTAGTTTGACTTAATCCAGTCCTGCTCTGACAATAATTCCAATGAAGGCATTTTAGTGCATGTGTTGTGTATTTACTAGCTGTCTGTCAATATTGCTAACAATGATGTTGATACTGCAGCAGGTCATTGCCAGTACAGTAAACCACAAGTTTATGTTACCACCAACTATTTATTTTAACACTGACATAGGCAGTGTATTGTGTAAATACGTAGTGGTATTTTTCTGTTAACAGAATTGTATTTAAAATTCATGCTATCAGTAACAGTAATATGAAAATGAACCACTTACATTGAAGAGATTTGTATCTAAAGTACGAGCAGAGAAAGCAAGAGATGACCAGTCATTACCTGGCTAACAACTGCTAACAACTGTTCTCTTGCTGGGAAAAATTCCACTGTTAGTTGCATGTTTTACTGTGTCTACTTTAGGCTCAGAAAGCCACAATGAAAATGGCTCAGGAAAGTTTCAGTTGCTGGTAAAAATAATAGCAATTATTAAATAAAAATGATTCATTGTATTGGAAATAAATGTCAGAATTTCTTTCCTTTGGAAGGCTCTTATGCCTACAGGGAGCTAGGAAAGGGACTTGAAATTCAACAGACATGTAGTCTTTGCATAAATACTTATGCATGAAAATCCCTTGGCTAAATATAAACCTTTAAATTTAAGTCTTTGCAAATACAGCTCCATATTCTCAAAGAAGCTTTTTAGGGCTTTCCAGAAGAATTATCAAAATACTCTGTTCTTACTGCATACTCTCACAGATCCTACTATATTTAGGATATATGTTTTTCATGTTCTTTACCACAGATTTTTTTTTCTATTGCTTATTCTCTTCTATCATACGGCACTGTGCACATTCTAAATGCTCATTTGATCCATTACTCTCCATTCTGTCAAGTGCAGCAGCCTGTGCAGTGCATCCCAAGGTTCCTGCACTGGCGAGAAGAGCCAGCAGCTCACATGAGGCCGGATGATCACACATCACATGATGGCCCTGCCCATGCCAGGGGGTGCGACCAGATGACCTTTAAAGGTCCTTTCAAACCCAAACCATTCTATGATTCTATGATAGCCAAGCCCTTTTTTTCTCAGAAGTTTGCAGAATCCCCCAAAATTACGAACAAAAAGTATGCTCAAGGAAATCTTAGTCAGCTTGTACAGCCAGGCAGTCAGCAGCTACGGAAAGGGAGGGGTGGTTGGATATAAACGTGCTTGGGTACCTAAGCACTAAATAATCACGTACCACATTTTCTGCCTATTTGAGGCAGTTGTATACTAACGGGGATGATTTTACATAGGGCTTCTGTTCCATTTGCTGAAGTGCTGAAAAACATTCAGGGAAGGGCAAACAGTACCAGCTCAAGGTCATGTGAAGTGATGACTCCACTTCAGTGTATATCCTCTGGGCATCACCAGCACGAGGGCCTGGTCGTGATGCAGAAGGATGAGGAATGACATTTAAGCAATGTAGGTGACACAAAGCAAGTCACTTAATCCCAAATTCTTTGCAAGCAATGCTATTCCCTTGTTCCTCATCTGGGTACCCCACTCAACATGAGACCTGATTCAGAGAAATACTAAATATTTACCAGATTGCCCATGCTAAAGTCAGTGAGAACTGCATTTCCAATTCCACCCTGGAAAATCAAGCTCCAAGCGTTAATACTCAAAAAACCCCTGAATATTTTCAACTATTATGTCTCAATATAGACTTTTCACACCTGCAAAATTTTAGAACTTGTTCATTTACAGAAATGTAATGAAAATAAATTGATTAATATTTAGCAAACATTCAGACACTTTAGTGATAAGCATCACTCAAAACCATGGTAGACACTGGTTCCAGCTTCAGAGACGGGTAGTAAGTTACTGGAAAAAAAGACAAGAAATTATATCATGAAAACATGGTGTTCACACCAGCCTCACCCAGCCTCTCCAGGAACCAGTTTATGGAAAATATATTCAAAAAGCAGGCAAACCAAAACTGTATGGGCAACAGTAATTCTGGCACCTCCTCATTGTAAGTACCCTTCAACTCCTAAATAACGATTTTTAAAATCGTCTACATTGAAACTAAAATTATAATTCCCTGTGTTTTGGAATCTATGCAAAAGGGCACAGGCTACTGAAATCTTTGCAGACAGGTGAAAATGAAGTGAGGTGGCTCTGAGCTCAGAGAGGCAGCTTGCAGATGTACCTTTTCCTGCTTGTGCTTTTGTTTTTGTGGTTAAATAAAAGCATTCAGCTTTTGGTTCTTATCTTTTCAATGTGTTACATTCACGCTACAGGAAACAAACATCAGTATTTTGACCCTGCGGGGTTTTTTTTCTGAGAACAAGACATTAATACCGGGTGGAGCAAGCAACAGCAAAACTTCATTTTTTACATTGGAGAAGCAACAAAATTAATTTTGAAAGCTTCTTCATTCACAGCTGAAAGGCTTTGTACAAAACTTCATCCTGGAGTGATATTTTCAGCTGTAATATAGGGGTTAGTAATGGAAATGCTGACAGGCCCATAATTATGGAAGCGGAGCGGGCACCACTATAAAGTATATCAGATAGGCAACTGCTTAAATTCAGTACAAGGTATCAAAAGATGTTCCTGTCTGTCCTCATTACAGCAGCACTTGAAATTCCTTTTAACCTCCGTGACTCAAACTATTAATTTGATGTTCAGAAGGACACATACACCAGGATTAATACTTGCATGACTACACCCCATTTTGTGCTTCAGACCAAATTGGTGGATCATCCTAAATGGTTAAGCTAATAGAAACTGAAAAAATAAACGGCAAAAATCAGAGTATTTTACTTTACAGGACACAAACTGAAGCCATGTAAAGTAACATAAAAATGACAGATTAGTTCCTGTGTTCGATGAGATTTTAAAGCTTGTCTTTATATCTAGATATGCAATGACATATTTGTGTGCAATTACACTTTTGGATACTGAGGGGGAAAAAGTGCCATCACCTCTGTTCACTGGATCTTGTTTGACAGCCACCCCATATACTGGCGTGAAATTCTTGATGCCTGCACAAATTCCATGCATGCAAAGGAAAGAAGATCAAGCCTGGAGGTCCAAGAGGGCAGTTGGGTGAATAACATGCTTATAGCCTGTATAGATTTTAATTTATGTTGTTACTTCCACCAAAAACATTCACTAAATTGGTTATACTGTGCTCAGTATATTCTATTTCTGTAATATATCAATTCTGAAATTTCATCTGATAGTTGTCTGCTGTAATAATGTTCTTTTCTTCAACACACACAGAAAGAGCAGCAGGAGGTTACCTTTGAATTATTTCCAACCATATACTCCATACCATGCTCCAGCAAACTCACTCATATTTCCTTCTCTGCATTAAGGTGCATGAAAACTACAGAAGGAGTGAATTTACCTGTCTTGCATCTAGCCAGAGAATCAAATTTTTGGGGCCAAGCTCTTCTGAACAAGCCCTTTTTCAAGCATAAATAAATAATTTTTAAAAAGGTATGTGTTGCATTCTGTACAAATCTAGGTCTACAGCTCTTATCAGGTAAGGGAAATAACAAATGTCACATTCCACAGAAGGCTGCCTCACTGGAAATGGGATTGATGGTGTTTTTGATGACTAGGTAGAGAAAGAAAACATCTCACTGAACAGAAAGTACTTTCCCATGGAAAGCTGGAATAGTACTATTTTGAGTAATGCCCTACTTAAGCACAGGGACACCCTCACTGTGTCACTCACACAAACGTGATTTGCATGTTTTGATGGTTTGTACTTCTGCCTCAGACTACAGCAAAGCCTTCTACGAGATGATTCAGAAGATTATTATATTTGCATATTTCCCCCATTCCTGGCAGCAAAACCTTCCACGGGCCATCAATTCCAGGACTGCAGCCACTACAGGAGAACACGAGCAGCAAAACAAAAAGGTCCCAACTTCTACTGATGTCATTTCTAATTGAATGTGGAGCACAACTGAGGCTGCCAGGATTCCTGCCCTTGTAGTCATGGGATGTTTTAATTTTCTGATGAGGAAAACACGTTTTCTGCCGAGGCGGACAGGATTTCAGATATCAACAGAGGACAATGTAATTTTGTAGTTCCAGAACAAGGGGCCACATGAAGATGGTTTTTGACTATTAATTCACTCGCTGAAGAAGATGAGGCAGCAAAGGAACAAATGCCAGAACAGAAAAATGTCAAGCCAGGCTCATCCCTCCTAGATATCTACTGACCAGAAAAAAACCTTGCTTCATCTTGTGCCATTTTGTCCATCTTATATATAATTTAGCAAATCATCAGGTTTACAATTTTATTAGAAGTCCCTAGGAAGCAGTTTAAATTTTCTAACATAATTTGGTCCTCTGGTAGCACAGTTAAAGGACACATAAATGTGAATGTCATATGCACAAATGACTTGTAGTACTTCATGGGAGAGTAAGACAAAGCCCTTTACCTAAATCCAGCAGAGTTCTACAGAGTGCAGTGCAGGACAGAATTGTCTTGCATGTCACACACAGCTCCTCATTCAACGAATTCTCTCTCAGGTTCATATTTTTGCATTCCTAATGCAAAAGAAGAGAAACTCCCACTGGTTGTGTGGAAGTGGACATGAGAAGGGCATTAATCTTGCTTACCAGCATATATAGGAATGCTGTCAATTAATCACAAGAGTATCAAACGCTTGACTGCAGATCGTGTACATGGTGTGCTTTTCACTTACTGATTTACAGTCAGTGGGAGGAGGTCAGAGCGAAAATGTAACTACAAATCAAAGTTAAACATGGACATGGAAATTTATCTCTGCTTCCAAGACAGACAGTTCTGTGTGCGTTGGGCATGAACCAGGGCTGTGCTGGTGAAACAACAGCACAACAGTGTTTGCTCCTGGCAGTGACGAAGTGAGGAATCACTCCTGGAGCACAGGACCCTATTAGTTTAGAGGCTGTGCATCCTGCAAGAGCTAGGATCTAAAATAAAGCAAATGTTAACTCCTTTCAGAGATAAAACAATCAGAAGCGTTTACAGCTCCAAATGGAAAGCAGGGAACATGACATCCTGCCAACCGGCACTTGGCAAAACAGCTTCTAATATAATATGCAAATAGTAGTGCACTGACAAATATTACTTGCAAAAACTATTAATAAACTGCCTGAAATCCTAACTATTAGCATTTTTGCTACCTCTGTGATTCTCTTTAAGAAACAGTCCCCAAATAGTCAATGATGTAAAAGAATAAGAATTAAAAAAACCAGTCATCAAAAATCTTCTGCTGAAGTTTTGTGCTTACATGCGGTAAAGAAAGCAGATAGCCATGGTAAAAAATAATCTCAGTTTGTATTCTAAAGATTGCATCTTTGCATTTACAACTAATTCAGTACGTTGTGTTGGCATTTAATTATAATTCTATACTTCCCCCAAGTATGACAGGAGTTGTATTAACTTGCTTTTCATATGCTTCTCATTTGCTATCATCTATGCAATGTATTGAACAGAAAATTGAGAAAGAGCATATGAGAGTGGTTCCTATTACTCAAGAAAAATTTGAAAAAGTGTGTGAATAGCACAGCTTGGATGCATAAATACAGAGTGAAAGTTAAGACGACTTTAGTGAGGAGAAGTCATGTGTTAATCTGTGTTTGAAGAGGTCAACGGGTACACAGCCAGAGCAGACCCAGCCGATATGGGGAAAATTAATATCAAAAGCCCATTTTGCCAAGGCCACAGAATCACAGAATATGCTGAGTTGGAAGGGACCCACCAGGATCATCAAGTCCAACTCTTGGCCCAGCACAGGACATCCCCAAGAGTCACACCATGTGCCCGAGAGCACATTGCCCCGTGTTCTGAAAGTAACAAATTTGCCATAAGAAAAGTCCTTGCATGGACAAATAATCGTTTACAACTTGCAATAAAAAAGTAAAATAAAGAGACAACTAAATTTTAACACTGGAGAGAGGGTACCAGTTAAGTATCAGAGGAATTTGTGCTGGGTCTGAAAGTGTTCCACACATCATTAACGATGGTTGTAGCAACTTAAGATGACTTGAACCCAACAAGGATGGAAAGCAACATTTTTGTAATTAACCTCCTACAAAAAGGATTTAAAAGAGGGAGTGGGAGGCGTATTACAGAGAGTACAAAGAGAAAAAAGGAGAGAACACAGAGGATACAGTTACAGTGATCACTTGCAGCCTGCAAGGCTCAGAGAGCAACTCTTGATTAGATGGAAAGCCCAGTAACTTTATCTCCTTGACCTTAGTTGGAATGAACACCTGGGACACCAGCTTAAAACTCTTTAGCCCAAATTCACTGCAGGGTCACCTCACCACTAAAGATGGAAGGGTTCAGGGATGAAAACTTAGGCTTCACCAGGGTCTTCTACACACAGAGGAACCAAAGAGCCCCGGGGTTCCTGCTGGTTCGACTCTGTCACACAGCTCTGGTACTGCTTCTGCTTCTGAAACACAGAGAAGTATGGCTGGGCCACAGGGCTGCACAGTGTGGAATTACAGAGCAACATCTCAGAGGCTCAGCTGAGAGGAAACCAGACCTCCCCTACCGGCAGTGCAGAACACAGGGAATACAGGACACGAGCCTTCGATCCTGGGCCAGTCATTCCTTGGTCTTGTGAAAATGCAAGGCACATCCCAGTGCCATCCTATCTCACGGTAATGATTAATTTGTGGAGTTGTTCAGAGTCTGCCTGAAAAGAATCCCGTACTCAGGATGTCGGAATGGCTTTATGTCACCCACAGGTCTTTGCGTTTTCATGACAGCCATTCCCTGAGCAGCTTCCTTAGACAGATATGCTGAAACGCTGGCTTCTGTCAAGAAACCTTTCACAGAAGAGTTGGTGTATTTTTTGAGTTTATAAAAAATGCTGAAGATTTAACAGGATCAAACCCAGTAACTCTTTATTTCACCAGTATAAATGCAAAATATCAAGAAATAATTGATCTTTCAAGCCTAAGAAACTGTTTTAAACTAGCATCAATATGCAGGTATGAGAAATAGTAAAAAAAAGTCTATTGATGCTCTACACCTTTTAGACTTTGATAATACAATTTTTCTTTCTCTATTTTCTAGAATATCATAAGCAGATGCAGTGCACTAATTTGCTACAGAAAGGACACAAGGGACCAAATCTTTAGCTGACTTACTGAGGCGAACTTTATATGTCAACTTGCAAAGTTTGCTGTGCCTCCAAAACAGTTTTTGTTTAAATCTGACACATGCAAACAATTTGCCCACATAAATCAGTGGGGTGATGAAATGTTGATGGAGTTAAAAGTCCTTTTTCTTTGAAACTCGTAACTGGAAGGTGTCAAAAGTCCAAAAGTAAAAGAAGGGTTTGCAAGATAAGACAGGAAAAAGTGTACCTCAACAGCTCTGTCATTATTTTTATGTCAGTGATTGCATGATAAAATATTGAATCAGCAAGTCTATTTCTTTTCTTACATGGTTTCCTTATAATTCCAGTTTCCAAAAAATGGAAAATGCTTTTAAATGTCACCTGATGGAGCAAGTGAATTCTATTGTTATCAACCCTTACTTCCTAAATTCTTTTCTCTGAAAAATGCTTTCTGTATCATTCTTTGTTCCCTTACTTTTCACTTGTTTTCTTTTAACTGACAAAATGGATAAAAATGTTGTTTTAAACCAAGAGTCATGGATCATTTTCACTGCAGTGTAATCTGGATTTCAGAAGTAAGATACCAGAGAAATGAACACTCGGTGCAGGAAGGGGGAGTATCAGGAACCACCCATCAACACTAAGATAAAAATTCATGCTACAATTTCACACAGAGAATCGTGACTGTTAAGAATGAATATTCATAGATAACTGCTTAAGAAAAGTGTGGAATAACCTGATATAAACTTTACAAAATGAAGCCTGGTAAAGCACAGTGGCAAAGCTTTCATAAACTTCAAGACTTAATTCTGGTTTGTGGCTGATGAAGACCTTGCTGCAGCAGCAGCTTCACTCCAGACTCTGGCTCTTGGTCCCACACTGGTTAGAAGAGAGAGTTCGTGATTTCCGAGGTGAATATCTATTGAGATGAGATATAGGCAGCTCCAGGGCACCATAGGTTGGCACAAGGACTCTGGGACTTTCAGACTTGGCATCACCACCAAGGCAAAGCAGAGGTCCTACATCGCCAAGAAGATCAGGTGAAAGGCCAGCTGAGCAGGGAGAACTCATAAAGGCCATTAAAAACCCAAGCTTGAGACTGAATTTCCATTAGATCTGTGAATCCATGACATTGTTCTTAATACACATGATCTACTAATCTACATTAATCACCTTCAGCAATGCTTTTTTAAATTTCCTTTGATCAAAAACATCTTGCAAACTCAATTTTTTTCCCTTAACTCACTGCTCTTGTCAAAGGTTTGGACTGGCTACAATGCTGAGTTCTCTTCTTCCCTTACCATTAAATATGCATGAATACTTCAAAGCCTAATGCTTTACTGCATACTTACTGCTACATGGAAGTTCGTGAGTGGCCCTAGGGAATGTCCTCAGCTTTCCTATAACAATAAACTCAATCAAGTCCTACCTATAACATAAGCCTAGAGAACTAAAGTAGCTCACTTAATTTGCAAGTCTAACTTCCAAAATTGTGGAAAAGGCCTGCAAACAAAGATGTTAAGTATAACAACCCGTGGAAAGGAATGCAATTGCTGGGAGCTTGTAAAAGGCCTTAAGGACCTCCTCGAAAAGCTTTAAGGTATTCTCTGACTCTTGGTATTGTGTACAAAGCAAGGGACACTGGTTTAAATAACATGGACATTTCCAGCCAATGTAAACCAGCTTAAAACCAAAATATGACAAATCATACCATCCATGAAACTCTATTTTGTTTGGCTTTGCTTTACAAAATGGTAAAATGTGAAAGGAAAATTGAGAAACAACCCTGAACTGAGTTAAAGTGAAAACTCTGTGTATGCACACATCTGCTCCTGAAAATGCATTTTATATCCTACAGCTATAGCAAAAAATTGGAGGACTCAATTAGCCAAACTTAATAAAGACCAAAATCTGACAGCTGCTTCTAAAAAAGATACAAAAATCCTCAACAGGAGACTGCTGTGCAGGACTCGGCCAACAAACTCCACTCTGCACTTCACTGCTCACACAACTGCACCAATTAGGGATCCTTGGTATGGTTCTAGTAACATGTATTTTATAAAATACATGTTTTTTGTAAACAACCTTTGATAACATCAATAAGCTTTGATAATAACCACACGATCCTGACTGAAGTATTTGCACCTGGTTACTTAATACTCCTGGGCATATGGCTTTTTGCAGTAAACAGAGAGTGCAAAATTATTTTGAGTTATTTATTTTCACATCTTAGAATATTTTGGAGAAAAAAATCTACAACACTTTTATTCGCCCAACCTAAATGTTAAGGATAATTTAGGATAGTATCTACGTCCTTCTGCCTTTTTACTCTCAAGTATGGAAAAAATATATACGTATTCACATGGGAAAACATATATTTGTATATTATGTGATTCATGTATGATGTATTACAGATATAATATTTAACTGACTCGATTGGAGTCAACAAAATTGAATCAAAAGCCATTCTTATGGTCGTGAGAGGGGAATGCTTTGAATAGTTGTGCTAGTAGGATGTATCTTGCCCACATGGAAAATCTGGAAAACTTCAGTGGAAAACTGAAGGAAGTAAAGAGTTGAGATGAGGTAAAGGGCTGATACATGGACACAAGCAAACAGCAATCGCTGCTCCTCAAATGCTGGTCAGGAATCAGAGTTTTACCCAGAATTCAGTCCCCAGAGGAAGGATGAGACTCAGACCTCTCCCATGCATCAGAGCAGCTCCTTCTCTCCTGCATGAGAACATTTGCTTCTGAAGTGGAGGATGCTCATTGACGGCCACTGACATTCCTTGGCCTATCACAAGACAAATCACTCATGTTGTTTACTCCAGTCCTGGCCACTGAAGACAAACTGGCATGTCTGAAAATGTCTTGGCAAAGAGGCAGGGGTAGAGGTATCTACATTTAACTTGTAATATGCTTGCAGCATGATTAAATAAAAACATAACCACCTGTTACCCTTAATTCAGTGGGAGTATCTATTTTCAATTATAGCATTTACTATCCACCCTCAAGTATGGCAAAGAACACCATGGCAACATAAACACAGTCGTGGCTGCTTGAGAAAGTTAAATTATAAATAGCAATGTATAGCCCATGAAGTCCTGGAAATAAACTAACTAATCCATAGGCATTTGTTACTATGACATAACATTTCCACTCAAATGCTGTTTGCCTCATCTCAAACCCCCTCAGAACAGATTTAGAAGTTCGGCATCACTTGACTCCAAGCGAGTTCAAGTTCAGACACGAAAAAAAGCAGAGATAGTGGAGAAAATAAGCTATAGCAGAACAGTGGAGAACAAATTAACAACATCAACAACAACAAAAAAATCCCCATTTAGGCTTTATTCTGTTTCCACTGAAGTTAATGGGGAAAAAAAAATCCTAACATATCCCAAATGTATAACAGAGTCCCCTTAATATAGACAAACATGTTTTTATACTGAATCATCCCTGAGGAGAAAAAAAGAAAAAAGAAAAAGAAAAGAAAAAGAAACTGAAAAAACTGGGCTGAGTAGCAAACAGTTTAGAAATGCAAATAAACTTAGCAACCCTCTAAGACATTGGAGAGATTTTGGAACTTGGTGCTCTCTTTAGCTTCATTCTGGGAGAAAGATCCATGGTAACTGCGGGAATACAGGGATTCAAGCCCGAGCCGAGTACTCAAGAGGGAGCTGAATTATCAATTGTTCAAGTCTGCTGTGCAGTTCCTTATTCCCTGCAAAGCCCAGGCCAACAAGAGCAGCAGCTTTTTGCCAGCTGGCCACGCGCCTGCGGGGGCTGCAGAGGCTTCCCTACTTCAGAGTGACCAAGGGCCCAAAGCTGGGAGAAAGGAAAGGAAATCAAAGGCTCTGTAAAACTAGGAGTGAAAATTGGGGAGCAAAGAGGTAACTGAGAAGTCTGTGGTGTGAGGACAGCAAGAATTTCATTTGATGTAGGCTCACAGACATTACAGAGGTTTCATACAAATCTGGGGCCTTAATCCAAACACGTGAAAAGGTCATTTATGTTAGGCAAGAATAATAAAGATTTAGAGACATCAGCTTGGTTTCTTTCTTGTTGAGAACAACAGATCTGAGAAATTTACATTTGCTTTTCGTTTACAGCCCTTGGTTGAGATCAGACTGTCAAAAATCTGTAATGGATCTCCTGAGATCAGTGGAATTATTTCAGATTTGCACCATGCAACTAAAACGGAATTTAAATTTTCAACATTTCTGCTCTAAAAATATGCTGTGCTTTATCACACATGTTTGGTGAAATCTTGGCCTCTCTGACATCATTGACAGAACTCACTGGTATTACTATGGTCTAATTTCCACTGAGTGATTTTCCGTTCACGCAGAGTGAACCAAAACAAAAACTTCCCCACTGAAGGAAGATTTAAATCAATTTTATATCAAGTCTATAGGATAAAAGAAGCAGGCAGGTTATGTAGATTGTAATCATATGTATATTTCATGTGCTTAATTTGCCTAATTGCAAGTCATTGTACGATTAATTTATTAAATGAAAATATTACTTCGAGGTCTGCTAACTTGGACTTTCAAAGAAAACCTGACAAAATCAGAGAAGTAGCTGGATAAAGTTTTCAAGCATCTTTCAGAAGATAGAATTATACATACTAGGACCAGGGTTTCAATGGGCCTAACAAGTGAGACTATTTTAAATTGTCTATGTATGACCAGGAGAGATTCAAGCTTGGCATGGGTAAGAACTTCAATAGAATTATCCTTGTCTTCACCTTTCTGATAAATACAGCTTTTTGGTTCATGGTAGACTTCTGTATTTTGGGAGCCTTTCAAGTAAGACGGTGACACTAGCACAAAAGCTTATTTCAATAACTTCTATATAAAAAGAGAGCAAAAACCTGAAAATATATTCAAAAATTAGTTGTGTTTGTCATCGGTGGCTGATTGTTAATCAAGCAATTGAGCAACAGTGTGTGTCACACTGGAGTGTCATTATCACACAATTATTTTGTCATGCATTATAGTAATATTTTTACAGGAAAAACCCTGAACACAGTCATTAATTGGTCAACACATTAAACCTAAGATGACATTTAGTGTGATGAAATGGAAAATAAGGCATTCTCAGCATGCTCACAGAAAGCAATTCCCACAGAGCCTACGTATTCCTAAATCACTTGGGCAAGACTAATCTTAGAACAGACACGTAAAAACTCCTAAATAAAGACCATGATTTTGCTGGAGAGCATATGAACAAGTCTTTTCCTAAATCCACAGACATTCAAGCGTGTGACTCACATGACTCTGGGTGCTTTAAATGAAATATGCGTGCAAGTTATGGATGTGCTGGATCTTGGAGGGTGCACTGCAAACCCAGCTTTGGAAATGCAAAAGTACAAAACTAACAGAACCCAAAACTGCTTCAGCATTTTCTAGCCACAAACAAGAAAAAGATGGAAGTTTGTTTTTTTTTTCCCCCAAGAAGAGCCATTAAAATGTCATTCCTACAATTTAGCACCCTGCATTGTACTTTAGAAAATTAAAAATAGCATTTTGATACATATCCAAGGATTCAAAATTGGCTGATCACTTATAACCAAACTTGGAAAGAAATGATGAACTTAGAAGGAGATAAACAAGACTAAGCCTAGACTAAAAGCATTATATATAAACACAGGTGAAGTTCAAGTCTGGTTTCTCCCACCTACAGACTGTAAATCCATCTGTTAACCCAACTTGAAATCTAAATTACCTTTTCTTCACTCCTTTTTAAACACAGTCAATAATCCTGGGGAGCACCTTTCTCCTTGCTTTTTAGATACCTGCAGACATTGGCAATTACACTTAAATACGTGCACAGTGTGCCTGCACAGAGTTCTTCAGGCTGCACTGGAGGGCTCTCACAGCAAATTTGCATGAAATGTCACTATTTGCTTTATTTTGGTATAAAGTCTCACAAAATCTACTGCTGGTCATGATAAATGCTCTATGAACCGAGGAAGATAAAATAGAATATAAGGAAAATTATAACTACGGGGAAAAAAATTAAATTCCAAGTAAGTTTTCCATGAATAAGGATACAAAGGATTATTCCCTACCCACAATGACTGAGAATATTTCAGGGGTTTGCACGTGTGTATTATCCATCCCCATCCTCAGAGTATCTAATGGTTGCCTGTGTGTTGGGTTGGACAGCCAAGATGGAAAGCCTGCGTGGATTTCAGCATCCACAACTGACTCGCTTCTGTAAGAACAGCCTGGGGAACACATTTGTCAGCTCACCACTCACACAGAAGAATTCAGTGAATGAATCATTGTTATGAACGATGGGTTTTCCATTATCTGACTCGGCAGCCTTTCGTACCCAAGAACATGATCTCTAACAGATTTTAACAATGCAAATGCCTATCAGACTCAAATGAATACTCATGAAGGAAAGTATAATTTGTAATCTTTCCTAGTTATTACAGCAATCTTTGTCTTCCTCTAATCTAAAGGGCCTTATAGACTTCAAGAGCTATAAATCACCTAACTTTTTTATAACATATGCAGTCAAGCACATGAAAATTGGTATAATTATATTATTTCTAACCTTAAAAGTATGAAGAAGGAAGAAATTAAATAGACTGGACTACGGGAAAATGTATTTGACATGTCAGAGCCATCAAACTTCAAGATGCCAATATAGACATCTACATTCGTTATTAGGTACATAAACAGAAGTTGTCAGAATTTTGAAAGTGCTGATCATTCAACATTAATATCAACTCTTATAAGAACTTCATGTTCTCAGCAAGACAAAGTTCATCCCCAAAATAAAAAACCAGAAAGCTCTAAGTATTGACATTCTGTGTGTTTCTTTCCCTGTTCTTTTGTTTCCAAACCTACATTATGCTTCAAAGACAAACACAGCTCATGGAGCTCTTGACAGCATCAAGGCTCTGTAGAGTGCTTTAGCTAGAAAATGTCCTAAACCACCAGCAGACTGCATTTTCTTTTATGGGAAATGCAAAACTGGGCCTGTATTTTGCTAACAAAGCCCTCAAATCAAATATGTGGCATTATTAGCTATGTAAATATATATATATATATATATACACACACACCCCCACACCTTGGAGAAAACAAGTGTTGATGGGGAAAGACAGAACAAGAGAGATAAAGAGAGATGCTTGTCAGAATCTAGCGTTCCTTGGGTAATATCTAATCCTTTCCACGGAAAGATTTTTTTAATGATCTACACTGAAGTCTGCAGAACAAAGATTGTCTTCTTTCTTTCACAGAGTTATACTGAAATGTGCAAACAGGAGAAAGGGAGAAATTGCATTTTCTTTGATTTATATTTGCAGTGGAGATCAGTGAAGATTTGACATGTGCTCTGCATTGCTGTACTTTTACAGCTGACCACAACTAACATAAGAAGGCCAAACTAAAGCAAGGTGTTTATTTTTTCCCATGCTAAAAACCAGCTCTCACTCATCTGTTCCTGCTTGCAACTAGACTGTGCAGCAAAAGAAAATTCAATAGGTATTTTTCCTTGGTACTACTACTTAACTTCTGGTGCTTTCTCTCATGGGTTTTATCTGTTAGAATGATTCTTCCCAGGCCATAAGATTTAAGGTGAATTTAAGGTCACACTGTGTGTAGCAAAGGCCTTGTGAGGAGAGCAGACATGACCACCCACCAGACCACATCCAGCCCCTTTGCTGACAAGAGACTTACACAAGGAATTCTTTTGAAGGGTAAAAAAGTGCTCATAATGGTGTAAAGAGGTTTTCTAGCTCAGTAATTAACCCTGGATCCTCCTAAGACAAACGTGTGAGTGCCTCCACTGTATTAACAGCAAAAGGCAGGTGAGGCTGGTGATGTTCCCAGAAGGCACCTCCTGACAGAACGATTAATACAGAAAAAGGTCCTTTATGTTTCATAGCAATTCACTGTCTTGTAAAGGAATTGGTGAAAGATGCATTAGAGCTGTTGATAGCTTAAATTAAAATTGCACAATAAGCCTCTGTTTTTGCTGGGTAACCTCAGCTCAAAAATGTCACATAAACGTTTTCTGCAGCGATCATGGACATGACATGGTCCAACTATGATTTCATTTACAAATAATTAAAATAAATTAATTTTGATAAGATGACTTCACCTTAAGTTTGTTTATAGTCCTCTTGCTTATGACCAACATAATGCTTTTACAAGTATCCCATACATTTATATATTCCTGAAAAGATGTTCTGTGGCTATAGCTGGGAAATGAAGGAAATGCACATAGCTGACCATTATTTAATCTGTCTGTATTAATTGTAGGATGAGTAGATGTAGTTTGCCCTGCAGCAGATCACTGTACTTCAGAAAAAAATTATTTTACACTTTATACCCTACTAAAGGCTTTGCTGTACTACACACATATAGTCATGTCCAAATATTGTAACACCTGCTGACTCTCAGGGCGTAACAACACTTTCTCAAATGCTTTCAATGGGCTTTAAATCTGTCTGAATAAAACATGTTATAACATGTACCCTTTGTACACAAAATGGGAGACTATGAAATCTTTTAAAGAAGAAGTGTACACAAGACTCAGAGAATCCAAATACTGTTTACACAGATGTTGTTGAAATAATTTTACGTAAATAATCCACACTGGGAGAATTCATAATGTTTGAAACAACAACTAAACAATGGGTATTTTTATAAAGGAGCAAGGATAACACCTCTACAACCAGAATTTGTAAATGCTGAAAGGACTTTTTGTTGAAAAACCATGATCTACATTTACAGACATTTTGCAGGTCTCTGCTTGTTTGTATTCATGACAATACAGCTGTTCCTCCACACCTCATGCAGGCAGTGCTCCCCACAGATCCAACTTGGCTTTTATTTAAAACAGAGTGGGAGTGATTCCACCAGCCTCAGCAGAGATAATCTTGGTTGAAATAAAGAACAAAGGAAAGAAAAACCTGTTAGGACTTTAGGTACTGGCCACGCATGTACAGTTCAGAACTAACAGAAACCTTAACGGTCATCCCCGTTTCCAAGGAAAAACCCTAGGACTCCTATAGTTTATTTGATGTTCAGCTTTCAAATTTACATAACCCAGCTTCACATCACTCATAGCATTTCACAGCAGTAACAACTCCATTTTCAACAGGATCCAGCAAAAATGCCTTTCCATCTATTTCCCTACAGAATAATCACTTTCCACACGAATCAGGAATTTCACTATACTTTGCCTTTTCCAAAAGAATTCAGTACCACGTTAACCTATCACATTTGGTTTACATTTTCAGATAAAGGTACAAAAGCACAAAACCATATAATGCTTCCTGTGAAAAATTGTGGAATTCTGATTTGTAATGAGCTCTAAGCCTGAGAGTTTTTTTGCATCTCCACTCTTTTCAATTGCTTGGTGTTCTTTTCACTTGCTTAGGAATGTATTTTTTTTAACTGATGATATTTAAAACCCACAATGCAGCCTCTTATAATATTCTCTCATGTGATGTAACAAGCTATTTGTAAGAATGAACTAACACATGAAAATCCAAGGGGAAGAATAACCAAGCAGCAGGCTCATTTAGTAATTACAGCTGGAATGAAGACTGGTAACACATCCTATGGAATTACTGGAACAGATTTTACTTGCTTTATATACTAATGCAAAGAAATTGCTTTTTCTAATTTATAAGGTCTTGATGTTAACAGAAGGATTGAATTTGCCAAAAGTACCACAAATGAGGTAAAGAATGACTTCCCATTGGCAATCATATTGGTTTTGTCAACCAACAGTTCCATCCTGACCTTATTTGCAAAGTTCTTACAGCAGTTATTATTTTGCTTACCAGATAACACAGTGCTTCCTTTCTCAAATTATTTTAAAGCTGATCAGGCAGCTTGTGACTATGCACACGTAACAGATTTAAACAGCTGTCAAAAATTCCATTTACTGAGGAGGCCTCAGCCTTGAATAAGAACTGTAGTATGGTGCCACGGCATCTCAGCAAGAACTCTTGGAACAACCCATCTTTCCTGGTGCTTATGGACAAGGAACAAATATGCATCTCCAACTCCTGTATCCTGGCTCAAAATGCAACCACAATGGTTCAGTCTGTAGCAAACAGCATTTCTAAGGAAATGTTTTCTTTGCGAGAAAGCATTTGGTCTCCAAGCAGACAGGTAGATAAACAAACCTCCTATAAATATTTGGGTATCTTATCTAATAAGGGCATCAAGGAAAGAACGTCTCAGGAACAGGATCTGCAGTAGCTAATGAAAGAATTTCCTATCCATAACAATGGCAGAAACTCTTTAAACCTGGAGACAGTGCTGCTGTTACACTGACATCTATCAGTTTTTTACTCTTCTCTAGACATAAATTTAGGTCATAACAGTCAGCCAGAGCAGCACGAACTCCTACACTGCTGCGTGCAGATATTTACATGAAAGGTCATGACTTCCAGTTACTTGCCTGGACATTACACAACACTTTGCTGCACATTTTTTCACATTACACACAAAATCTGACTACAGAAGATTGGACACAGGTGCTTGGCTGACAGAGCTAACACTTCATTTTGCTGCCTGTGCCTGATTATTTTCACAGGAGTGATATGGAAATGACTCTGGTGTTGGTGACACCACCACCAATTAAGGACACAGTTCTTTCTCATTCATGTTGTGAGACTTCTATGGATGGATAACTGGCAAGGCAGTGCTAAAAAAAGGAAACTGCTCAAGGAAGTGCTTTTGGATATATGTATTAAGTGCACGGGCTGAAAGGCAGAACGTCCGAACAACAGAAAAAACACAGTTTATTAAGTCTACAGAAGAAAACCAGGACAAAAATGGAATCCATGCTGTTGCACAGGAAAGAACTTCATTTTCCCCACTCTGCTGAGACAGGACCTCAAAAATCCTTGGGTGCTTAACTGCCAGTGGTAGCCATGAGAGTCAGGGACCTGAGTACCACGGCACATCAGAGCCCAACATCCCAGCCCTGCGGGAAATTGCAGATCCTTTGGAAACTGCCTTTCCCTCAAAGCCCACTGAACTTCAGAGTGACTCTGCACCCTGCAGAAGGCAGCTTGGGCCTCTTAGAACCAAAATGCTCTTGGCTTTTGAAGGGCGAGCATTGCCCCACGATGTTCTCCTGATGACTGCACAAGGCAGCACCTTGTTCTACACAGATGGCAAAAAATATCACGCAGTGTTGGTAGTTAATGTACAACCGAGGGTAAAAATAAAATAACACCACCTTCCTAAGACTGTAAGAAATGTCACAAAGATGAACCACAATGAGAAATACAGTGTGGGACTTTTTTAGTATGCAAATACTGTAAGAAAAATAAGGTATTTGCTAATTTTGCAATTTTGCCCTATTTCATTTTATAATTAATAATTAAATTGATGCTAAATGTGAGACATGTTCTAGGTTCCTCACTAAGGCATCTCAGGTTCAGATCTTGGATTAAGTAATGGATGAATCAACATGAGAGAAATTACAAAATCGAGTATCTTTACTAATTGTGTTAACATTCTAGAGAACAAATAACATCCAGCATTGTCTTCTGCCTCATCATGAATCAACCATTCCTGTTTTGGAAGATTTTTGAACTTTTCTGCATCTGGAAATGTTGTTTAACAACAGTGTTTCAAAATAAATTAGATCTGCTCCCTTCTGATGATGTAATGAACTGTTATTAACTAAGTGTGGTAGTCTAAGGACATCAGGAACTGGCTTGGATAAAATGTTGTCTACATTAGGGTAATGCAATAAACAAAGAAAATGATTTATTAAAAGAATAATGCCATTCAGTATCATAGCATGCGATATAACTTGGACGGAAACATACTAGAATTAAACCTATGCCTATTTAACTGCATGTTTGTGGTGGTTTTTCTGCTCCCAGCAGAAGGAATTTCCTGAGCAGCCTGAAGTAAATATTTGGCAGTTCCAACTCCGAGTTTTAGAGAACTGTTAATTTGCCAGATCTGAAAATACGGACAAAAAGACCACTGAGACGACTGCTCTGTCATACCCGCGAGGACTTCTCCACACATATTGCAAAAAATAAAACTGTGCGGCAAAGCACTGGCCTGGATGGACGCAAAGAACACACGTGTACATTAGTGAGGGGATTACTGAGCGAACGGGGCCGCTCGGCCCGGGACCCCCGGCCGGGACCGCGGCGGGGCCGTGNCTCAGAGCGGGCTCGTTCCCCTCCGCGACGCTCAGCCCGCAGCAGAAATGCCCCAATAAGAAAACACGGAGCTTTTCTGTACTTGCAGGACACGAAACCAGAAAGCACCATCTCCTTTCCAAACGCCATCAGGCCTTTGGGCACCTAGTTACACCCACAAACACTTCATGAGCACCAGTAACTCCAGAGCACGTGGACTCCATGTAGCTATTACTGTCTTAATTAAAACAGTGAGCAGGTGAGATGTCTGCAGATAAATAAAAACATAATGTTCCTAACACAGAGTTCAGAACACCGACAAAGAGCTGTTTGACTTTCAGTCACTTCTTTAAATGACAACAAAGTTTTACTAAAAAATGATCACCTCTCTTCCCTACCTGTGTTGCAGTTTCAGGCCACGTTCAGCTGCGAGGGTACTTTAAGCAAAGGTGAAATATATTTAGAATCTGTGTTTTGGACAAACGCTTTATCAGACAGGAATTCCAGCACAAAGCATTCCCTTGCAAACATGCATGAAATTCCTCTGAAAATCTGGTTGGAAAATCTTTATCATCAATATTTTGACGACACAATGCTTTTGATACACTTAAGTTACCTTCGTTCCTTCAGGATTCTTATATTTTCCAATAAAAACATTCCTCCCTAACCAATCATCTCCGACTAAGTTCATTACACGAAGAAAAAATATTCAGCAAAACAAATATAACCTCGATTCGCCTTGCAAGAGAAAAGGCTCGGTAAGGAACATCCTCTCCGGTACGAGCGCGGATCTTACCTCTTCAACTGTCAGAGGCATACAGATCCGGTACTCCTTCATGAGCATATTCCTGCTGCTCAGTGCGGACCGGCGAACTGGGAGAAAAGTGGTGATTTCTGCAGAGATCACGACGGAGACCAAACACGGGGGGAAATAATCAAGCCTCTTTCTCTGTGCGCGCTTGACAATGTGTCCACAAGACAGTAATGCAACCATCCAGGAAGGCTGACCCAGCAAGAAGAGAAACCACCACAACCCTTCTTTCTCCCAGTTCTTCCTCCTTCACACTGCGATCATGGGAATCTCACAGACGCTCGCACCCAGATACGCTACAAAGTCTCAAACCCCCACCGCTCTCGCCCCAGCCGAAGACATCCGTCGGAAGTGCATGGAAACGCCGGGCTCTCTCGCGGCTGTGTCAAGACATGCCTGGGGCGGCGAAAAGAACAAACGAGCCGAAAATGTGGCTTTCGCCCCCGCCGGCAGCACGTCGGGCGGCAGGAGAGATGCGAAGCCGATTCCCAAGACAAAGGCTTTTTATAACGTTGCCTTCCCGGCTGCCAAACGCGGCTCCC
>WEIT01021286.1:83481-99133 GCA_013389985.1 Dryoscopus gambensis
TCATGGCGCGCTAGGCCGCGCGTGGAGGCGGCGCGGAGCGACCCGCGGCCGCGTCTTGCCCCGCGATGCGGGGTTCAGGGGTCTGGTTGCGGGTTCCCCGTGCCGTGCTGGGGAAGGGAAGAAGTGGGACGACTCGGCCGTTTCAGGGCTGAGCGGGAGGGTGGGCAGGAGGGAGGTTGGTGCCCAAGCAGAAGGTGGCCGAGCACTGAAGGTGCTCTCCGGGGCAGTGGTCACGGCACCAATCCTCCCAGAGCACAAGGAATGTTTGGACAACGCTCTCAGGTACATGGACTCTTAGGGATGTCCTGTGCAGAACCAAGGCCGAGAGATGGACTCGATGATCCTTGTGAGTTCCTTCCAGCTCAGCCTATTCTGTGATTTTGAGACGGGACGAGGTTTCGGGGCGCAGCCTCGAGGATGAGGGAACCAGAGGGCCTCAGTCCCCCACAAGGGCCGCGGCCCTTCCCTGCTGCCCCTGCCCGCGGGCACACGCAGAGTTGCTCCTTCATCCCGGGGCTCTGTGCGCCAGGGCTGCCTTCGTGTAACAGGTCCCGGGTCACGCTGGACAGGCAGCGCTTGGCATCCTCTAACTCGGTTACACGCGAGCCCGAAGGAGCTGCAGTGGAGGGGCAGAGCCGGGATGGGCGCCGGGGCTGTCCCTGCCTCCTTCGGCTCAGTAAACAACGGCTGTGCCCACGCCCTGCGTGACCGCAGCGTGTGTTGCACATGGGGTCACAGTGATCGAGCAGACGGTGTTTCATCAAAAAGGTCTTCTGTGGCCTGGAGATTCTTGTGCCCCCCAGATGTCAGAAAAGACAGAACCACAGAATCCCAGAATGGTTTGGGTTGGAAGAGGCCTTAAGCTCATCTCATCCCACCCCCTGCCACGGGCAGGCACACCTTGTGCTAGAGCAGGCTGCTCCAAAACCGTACAAATTTGCCTTAAACACGTCCAGGGATGGGGCAGCCACAGCTTCCCTGTTCCCGCTGTCATTTGCTGTCCCAGCAGGATGGTATCTGACTCTTTGCATGCTGCAAATGCTCTGCTTGATCCACGTGTCTTGTTGTGAAAGACACACATGTTGTACAGTTCTGAAGGCAGTAGCCTTAAGATAAATAAATTGTATCTTAGATTATCTTAAGACCATTGTATGGAGAGCAGGCACAGGGATTTTATCCTACAGGCATAGCTCTGCATAGGAATGGACACCATGGCCACGTTTCATTCTGCAAAACATAAATTCTGTGGCAGTAAGAGCACGTCGTTGATAAACAATTGTATGTAGTGTAAAATACTTCAGCTGGGATGTTTTAGAAACAAATTTCATTTTCTGTGGTTTGTTACTCATTTTCTACCTGTTTTTTGTTTCTAGTTTCTAACTGTTTTTTTGCAGCCCCACCACTGCCATGGGCTGTTACAAATTCACCCATATGAGCTTTTTTTTTTTTACAAGATATTTGCTAGGAATTGTAACTTAGGACTACAAGTACATTGTGGTATCTTATACTCCTCTAAACAAAGGCAAATACAGTTCTCAAAACCCCTCCAAAAACAGGACTATTATAATTCCATGCTTAGCCTGTAAAGCTTGCAGTTTATACTTTGTATAATACACTGTAATTAAGATCTGAATATGGGTGAAAATAATAGGTGAACAGTTTTTTTGGCCAAGGTATTTAATTGCATATCTGATCTCACGGAAGGCTCTGTTTTGGCCAGACAAGAAATGAGTCTTCCATGCAGCTCAGTGAATGTGAGCTCACCAAACCTGTCTGAAACTTGCCAGGTTTCTCTCCCAAGGCAGACAACTTGGAGCATGTGTTGTGCAAAAATGAAACTGGTACCTCTCCACTTTTCTCTCTGTGTAGAACCACGTATTTAAAGTTAGTGCTATGCATACATTTTTTTAAGGAAAAAAAAAAATTAAAATGAGTGTACAGGCTAGTATGTGATTTTATTTTTGTGAGAATTTGAGCTACTCTCAGTTTAAACTGAACTGTGTTTTTAACTCATGGAGATAATTGTTTGCGTGTCTTATTAGGAAGGAAGATTGCAAGAAGTCATTGAAAACCTTCTCTCGCTGGAGAAACAAACACGGACGGTGAGTAGGGCCTGGTGGTGCTGGGATGTGCTACACAGCTCTTGTTCCACTGTGTCAAAGTCAGGAGGGGACTTGGAGCATCCTTGGAGCATCAGTCTTTCTTTTCTTTAAAAAGCAAATCGGTGAGACCAGAAAAAATTATTTTTTTCCCTTTGTGTAAAACAAGTGCAAGTGCTGGAGGGCTCAGGGTGTTTATCCCATCGCTAACACGCTCTTGGTTTGTTCCAGGCTTCTGACATGGTCTCCACATCCCGAATCTTAGTTGCCATAGTGAAAATGTGTTACGAAGCTAAAGACTGGGATGCTCTTAATGAAAATATTATTCTTCTATCAAAGAGAAGGAGTCAGTTAAAACAGGTGAATTTAATCCTTTGAAACAAAAAATAAAACTGCATTTTGGAGCTGAATTACATATCTGGTTCCCCTGTGTGTGTAGGGACTTTCAGTGTAAAGGTGGTGGTTCATCTTTACACTCTTCTGCAGTGCCTATTGTAGACATAATCTTCACATTCAGATGTACATTAAACAGAGTTACTGCAATTTATTATGCTCATATGAAATGTGTGCTTTGCATGCTTGCTTTTGAAATTGGCATACTTTGGTATAAAGCACTTGCATTTAAGAAAGTGTGAAGTTTATTGCACTCCGTGTGTTCAGTTTGACTTTAATAGAAGTCAGCAGCAGGTAATTTTAATGGCATCATTGCTTTGGAAAGGAAAGGGTTACTTATTGTTTAGAGTGCAGAACCATCACTGGTGTGTGTGAACATAAGAGTACACTTTAGTTCTCTGACGTGCACAGACTGTAGCCAAAGGCTTGGATCATTCCAGCTGAATTTTGAGGAACTTCTTGAGGAAGACATTTCTGGAAGCTTATTTCTGGGGGTTTTTATTAGAAGTAGGTATTTTAATAATAATTTTACCAGCTTTGTCAGCGTTGTTACCAGAAGTGCACGTTCCAATACCTGTGCTTGCCACTGAAGGAAAAAATCATCCCTCTTCCTTCCCTTCCTGAGGAATCTACAGGTGTTCCAAGGGGAGGGGATAGTGCACACAGTTCAGAGAAGATACACATCTCTGAGGGCAAGCAGAGAAGTTCTGCCAGTCCGTGTGAGTATTGTGGATTTGGCAGAAGAGGAATTGCTTTTCAGGATAGACCTGCATGGCATGGATTATTTTCAATATTGGAAAAACTGAGATGAAAACAATGGCAGAACAGCATCACGTTTGCCTTGTAGCATCAGTCAGTAGTATCATTGTACACATCTTCATGAATCAAAGCGAGGAGATGGATCTTGTGTGCTTTTTGCTGAAATGGGTCTCTTTAGTGTGATGTGAAACTATTTATTACTTACCTCTGAGTGTTGTATCTTGAATTCATTAGGGAAATCTAAAACAACAGTATGTTTTTCCTCTCTGTTTTCATACTAGGCAGTTGCCAAAATGGTCCAGCAGTGCTGCACTTACGTTGAAGAAATCACAGACTTACCAGTCAAACTGCGCTTAATTGACACATTGCGTATGGTCACAGAAGGAAAAGTAAGATTTTGTTTTAAGACTCAGTGTCTAAAAGGTAGAATAAAAATGTTCACCTTCTTTAAAAGTGTAGTTTCTTAGCATTATTTTTTTAATCTTGTGCAAGTAAGAGCAAAAGTAATTTTTAAATTAACCTGAGAAGCCAAGTAGTTTATTTCCTTCCAAAAGACTGCAAATATTTTCCATATTTAAATCATATGCTGAAACACTGGTCATGTTCCTATGATGTAGGTATCTGGATGTATTATTAATATAGTTAGTAATACATTTAAAAATTCTAAAATGCCATTTACTTTTCACTTTTTAAAATGTTACGTATTTAAATTTGGTAGAGAAATGGGCAGGTTTAGTTTAGTTTCTCCTGCGCTTAGCAAGGTGTTACGTATAGTTGTGGTAACCAGAAGATGATACCAAAGCATTATACCAAGTGAGTTACTTATATTGTGTTCCTTTTGCTTTAAGAAAATAAAGAATTCTGAATTAAGGCAAATTTGTGTCAATGTTATGACTTCTGTCTGTTAGTCTAAATTGTTAGTAATCAAGTCTTGTTGATTAATGGCTGATTAGGAGTAAGAGAAATAATTTAAAGGGTAGTACTTAGTACACATTAACCATAAAGTATAATTTCCTATCTGTTTGAATATATTCTAGCAGACAAAATATGTAATACTTTATTCATAGTGCATATCCCTTTGTGTTTGCTTAAAGAGTCATAGGCCAGTGCAGACATCATTTTTTAGATTAATGTGGCCCAAAAAACTTTGGCTTGTCAATCATCCATTGTATTTCATCAGCATATATTGTGGGTAGTGCCAGTGTAGTGGATTGATACACAACAAATTAAGTGGTTGTATGATGACAGCATCAAGTGTATTTCCCAGGGGGGTGCAGTCTCAGAGTTTACACTCCTGTTTAGAAAATTCCAATGTTTGAACTCTTCCTTCTGCCCTCAGATATATGTGGAAATTGAACGGGCTCGCCTGACAAAGACACTTGCAACAATAAAGGAACAGAACGGGGAGGTGAAGGAGGCTGCCTCGATTCTGCAAGAGTTGCAGGTAACGCCTTGGAACTCCGAAGTGCATCAGCAATAGCAATTAATTCTGACTGTTCTGAGATTGTTTAGAAACTGAGTCAGGTATGTTTGCAGAAATGCCTGGAATGAGATGAACTGTTATTAGTGAAAGTGCAGTTCAGCTTTTACTGCTTTTGTTAATCTCATGGTTGGGTTACATAGAATATTTTCCACTTGGAAGGTAGATTTCAATTCTCTACCTAGCGCATTGAGTTTAGTGTTGGTGGATTCTTTGGTGTTTGGGGGGGCAATATTTAAAATGGAATAACCTTTATTCCATTTTCACTTGCTCTGTAATAACTTTTTTTTCTGTTGTTTTGTTTTGGTGTGTTCTGCCTCCAGACAACCTCCCACTCTTCTGGCACAGTTAAGCCTTCACTTGATTTGACTTTGGTAACATTAAGTAGTTATATTTTAATTTCAGGTGGAAACCTACGGTTCAATGGAAAAGAAAGAACGTGTAGAATTTATCTTGGAGCAGATGAGACTCTGTCTAGCTGTAAAAGACTATATTCGGACTCAAATTATCAGCAAAAAAATTAATACAAAATTTTTCCAAGAAGAAAACACAGAAGTAAGTCCTTGGAGGATTTCTCACTCTTTCTCCCTTCCCCTCCTCCCGCCCCTCCCCCCAAATTTTAATCTGACTTGCTTCTCTTCAGGTCCAGGTGTCTTTATTTAAGCCTCTCTGTTTTCTGGGGTTCAGTTGAATTTCATCTACCTGTCATGGAGCTGTGTTAATTCGACTTCTTGATACTGTTTCAGAAACTAAAGTTGAAATACTACAACTTAATGATCCAGCTGGATCAACATGAAGGCTCCTACCTCTCCATCTGTAAGCACTACAGAGCCATTTATGACACTCCCTGTATCCAGGCTGAAAGTGAAAAGTGGCAACAGGTAAAAAATCTGTACATACAAATGTCTGTGTTTCTATGTGACAAATACCCATTTCTCACCACATCAGTGTGCAGTGGATGAAATAGCTCATCAGTCTGTTTTTATTCAAATGGCTGGATTAACAAATTGGTTAGTTGAAAACAGATATGATAAAGTTGATTTCAAAAGAATGTTTATAACCAACATCTTCATTATATTATCTTTGAAATTGAGAATGTCTCAACTGTTTCATACAAATGTAGAGATTACAAACATCTGTGCAAGTATGGTCTCAGTGGTGCTGTTCTGTGTGCAGTACAGATGTCTTTCATGTTTGAAAAGACTTTTTTTTGTCTTCATGAATTTATTTGAAATACTAGGATTTTGGTTACCCGGTGTCAGTTTAAATGTACCACAGTTGATTTCTGCAAGATGACATCAATTTCACCTTAATTTCTTAATACACTGAGCTTAAATCTTTTACATATTAAACTCTAAGCTCTGTAATCAGCGTTGGCAATTCCTCTGTTTAATTATGGGAAAAAACCACACTCTTTCCTCTTAAACAGGCACTGAAGAGCGTTGTTCTTTATGTTATTCTTTCACCTTATGACAATGAACAGTCTGATTTGGTGCACAGAATTAGTAGTGACAAAAAGCTAGAAGAAATCCCCAAGTATAAGTAAGTATCCTTTCTAATAAGCAATTCTTAGATTAAGAAGTGTCTCTCCAACACTGCAAGTGAACTCTTTGTATGCTGAGTCTGCTGTAAGCAACTCTGAATTTAATGCTGCATTAAGAATACTGCAAAAATGTCATGATTGTTCTATGTGAAAATAAATGTCTCTTGTAAGAGAAAGATCTTTGTTAGAAAAACAGTCTGACTTGAGCTGCCCCCATTATTTATGGTAATAAGAATAAAACATTTAAAATTATGCCTTAGTTCTATTTGAAGTACGAACTAGGCCTTATTAATACAGGATTGTAATTCAACTGTACTAAATCATTTAGAGACCTTCTAAAACTATTCACCACCATGGAGCTCATGAGGTGGAGTGCCCTAGTTGAAGAATATGGGAAGGAGTTGAGAGAAGGATCCCTTGACAGTCCTGCAACAGATGTTTTTGGCTGTACAGAGGAAGGTGAAAAGAGATGGAAAGATTTAAAGAACAGAGTTGTGGAACATGTAAGTATCAGTGTCTGTAGGCAGTAGCTGTGTACTCAGTGCCTCAGCTAAAAATGCATTTTGCTTGCTGTATTTTAATCACAATGAAGACAAAAAAGTAGCTAATAAAGCAGCAGATAATGTGTCTTTTCTGCTGTGTTGTATTTCAAGATTTTTCTTGCTTGTGTGTCTTTATCATGGCACAGTTGCCACCAAAAAGAGCATATTGCACTCAAATGAGATTGAGCATTTGCTTTTCAATAAAGCATAAATCGGAAAGTCGTGCTTTGTATTAAATTCATAATTGGTTGAGAGACTTTTATACCTTCCACCAGCAAAAGAGCTCTTTGTTCACAACCCCTCACGTCCCCCATGCCGGACTGCCATTCGAGCACTACAGTTCCCAATCTGCTTTTAACATGGACTTTTCTATTTTTGCAGCCTGCTTCAGTTATTTTTTGCACATAACCCTCTACTCTGAACACTTGTTTTCCAGAATATTAGAATAATGGCTAAATATTATACCAGAATTACAATGAAGAGAATGGCACAGCTCCTGGATCTGTCCGTTGATGTGAGTTTTGCTTTGCTTATCCTTCTTTCGTAAGGGGCTTATGTGTGTGTGTGTGTTTCTGGCAGAGATGCGAGTATTCAGCAGAGTAATGTTCATGTTTGATTTAATTTTCTGCTTTTATGGGATTTACAAAGCCATTCTTTTAAACATTAAACTCAGTTTCATGATGCACATACCCATAAGGCAAAAGCTGCTCTTAGAAGTTCATTTATGTTCAAGGCCTTGTGTAAATGCTGGAGCTTCTTGTCTGGTGTTTCAGTGTTCTAAAGTTCTTGTCAATGAGGAATGAAAACCAACTGCAGAGAGGGTCCTTCACCTGTAAATGTCCCTGTTCATAGGTGGTGGCACTTGGGGAGCATGGAGGGGGTCTTCCTGCTACCCTCCTTTGTGTTTTCAAGAGCTTTCCAAGTGGAATGACACATCCTGGTATTTTGAGTACCAGTGAAGAGCTTTACCCTTGAAATTTGAGCCTTTGCATGAAATCTGTTTTTCCACAAACTCAGAAATAACCCTTTTTTGACAGTGGCAAGTAATTAATTCACTGGGGTTGTCCTAAGCCTTGCTTCCCACATGACTTGCTCTGGTAGCTGTGTAGCCAAGTACTCCAAAGTGTGTAGAAGTCTGTTGGGGTAGTATATTAAACTTTTAGTTTCATGATAGATATTCAGATATGGGTCAATTGAAAACAAAATAAGGGGGGGGTTTTAACAGTTTGTGCTAGTACCTTGCACTGCCAGCATGTGTAATATTAAAGTACTGTGCATTTTTAAAGTACAATATTGTTACAGCTGTACTTGTGTGTAAAGAAAATCTTGTTCCTGGTGCTTTCATGCTGTTTGGGAGGAATTCTGATGTTTTGTAGGTAAAAATGCTATTTTCTTGACTTAATGCTGTTTGTCTTTACAGGAATCGGAGGAGTTCTTGTCTAATCTAGTAGTTAATAAGACCATCTTTGCTAAAGTAGACAGGCTGGCAGGAATTATCAATTTCCAGAGGCCTAAGGACCCAAACAATATACTCAATGACTGGTCTCACAAGCTCAACTCCCTCATGGCCCTAGTTAACAAAACCACACATCTCATTGCCAAAGAAGAGATGATCCATAACCTGCAGTAAGGTGCCTCAATAATCTCAGTGCTTTTAAAGAAGGCATTAAATCTTCATAATAGAGACTATTATTACAAGTGTGTATATGGTTTGTTTTCTCCCTGTCAAGCCTTCCTGGTCTAAAATTTAGAACATAATTCTGAAATTCCTGTTGACAATTAAGTTTCCTTGATTATTCATTCAGTTGTTAAATGTTTTTGCTACAATTGGTGAAAGAACAGAATAAAACTGTATTGCCTGTATAATGATAGTCTTGTGATTTCTTTTTTTCCCATGTGTACCCTTATCTGTCTACCACATAATTCTGTGGTTATTTCATAACAGGACTATTTTTGAGGCTGTGGTTGAGAGGATATACTGTAAATAATAAAAACCTAGGGTTTTACAAAGAGGTAACTTACAATGATAATAGTGTGAAGTTATGTCAGATACTCTTTGAAAAGAATTCTGGATGTTTATGCTTATGAATAATGCTATTTCTTGTGATTTAGTACTACAGTTAGAATTTATTAAATAATTCTGAGCTGCCAGAGCAATCAATACATGAGTAAGTACCTAAATGTTGTTTGCAAGTCACTAAGTTTGCCTGTTTTGTTGTTACAGTTTGTAATGGCTACAATGGCAATTAATCAGATAGCTAAGATGGTGCTTTAAAGCTGCTGCTTCTCATCATGAGTGTGTTACATTCTGAGCAGATAATGCCCTATTATTTACTTCAACCTCCTTTGAAGGAAGCTGGGGACTCTTCCCCCTGGTCTGTTTTTTTAAGGAAGTAAAATAGCAGTACAAATGGTGTAGTAAGAATCAATGGAACTTCCATTGAATTCGCTCTGGTTTGGAATGATTTTTAATGCTAGCCATAACTATTCTGTTCATAATTAAGTAGAGACTATAATTGAAAATTATGTATTGAGATACATGTAAATCCCATCTCTTTACAAGCACACTGAACTTCATTCAGAGTAATGCTTTTTTCGTGGGAATACACTGAAATTGGGAAACTCCAAACAGGGATTTTGAGTGAGGGAAGTCTGAAGGGACAGGAAAAGACAGAAGCTTGTAAACAGTGATTTGCATTTGAAATGCAGACTTTGGTCATAGCATATGGGAAACTTGGGAATGTAATTTGGAAGACTTGTAACTTTCAAAGCCTTACCAATCCAGCTCACTGCATTTAAACAACAAAAAGGCAGCTGAACTGTCAGTGAGGGGAGGAAGAGGAGCAGGTATTCAGAATGTACAGAATGTTTACTATCTAACTTCCTAAATTGTATTATAATCCCAGTTGTACAAGTTGTTTAAAACCTTGTCATGACCGTGTCTGAGCATGGGATGTTCTGGCCATTGGGAGGCTTTAGTAGAATGAGCAAAACTGGCTGCTCTCAGAACAATGGACAAAGTAGCTTAAAAACCAAGGTGTCTTCTGGAAACCGAGGCAAGAGCTATCAGAGAGGGGAACAATGGGTCATCGGGGAAGTGGGAATTGGCCTCTCCCTGTTCTTATCATAAACATTTTCCTTCCATTTGCAATCTGGTCTGGAATCTTTAACCCCAAGCACTTAAGCCTCTGATGCTTCTACCAGATGAGCTGTGTTGGACCTGCTTCCCCAGCCAACTCTCTTTTCCTTTTTATCCCTAGAGTGGAATGTTTCAGTGGTTCCCTGGCTCGTTCTGCATTTCTTGCAGATTCTCCTCCCTCTCTGGCCTGGCTCTATCCCTCTCTGCTGCCTTAGGCTGCATTTAGAGCATGAGTTTGTTGGAGAGGAGGTGGTTTCTCTCCCCTCACAACTACCTTTTGCTGTCAGCATTAGAAAGAACTTGGAAGAACTCTTTTATCTTTCAACGGTTCAGGTATCTCCTTAAAAGTCAGTTCAGATATCTTACGAAGGTTCACTTTCATGGTCTGTATTCATGCCAAAGATCCACAGTGATCAAGCTCTCTGCCTTTTGATCTAAGATATTTTTGTTCGCACTTGGAACACCTTAGTCTTGGTTTGGAACAGACTGCCCAAGGCAGACTCCCCCATGTCCTCAGAGTGAGACCTCTGCTGTGTTCTGAGTACTTGGCACCAGAAGCAAGAATCCCTCAGGATTCCCCCATACATCACAAAGGTAAAATAGAAGTTTTAAGACAAAATTCTGGAATTATTAGGTTATAGGGTAACTCCAAGTGAATGGAAAAGAACCTATTTAGCCTGAAGTTTGGGGTTGGTGGATTTTTTTTTTTCTTTTGCTTGCAGGCTACCATTGATAAAGTGTATCTTGAGTCTGTCAGGAAAAGGTTGTCACATTCAGGTTGCTAGGAAAAAAGCTAGAAATTTTTGGTGCCACTTCATCTCAAGAATGCAGATATATGTCAGCTATAACTCCTTCATGAGCAATTTAAAGGTCAGCATAAAGACATACCAGCTTCTTTAAAAAGTGCACAGAGACTGAAGATCTTTGATCTTGACAGTGTGGGACCAGACCATCACATTACTCTGACCTTTGTAGTTTGTGTCTCTCCAGTGTACCCTCAACATCCCCTTGTTGCTGGTTGCTTCTCAATGCTCTCATTTTGTGGATCAAAGGAGAAATGAATTAGTTTGAATATTACTTGCTCTAGGAATTACATGTATTTAAAAGGAGTCCACGTTGAAATGTTACCCTTGGATAATTACGAAGTAAGATTAAAGTTGAGATCATCTGTTCATTAGAGGACTCTGGAGGAATTCCAGGGGAATTTTCACGCTGGAAAATCAAAACTTGCTGCTCTTCAGCCTAATAACCAGACATTAATGGCTGCCTAGAAACAGTTTGCTTTATTGTTTAGTAAGACTAAGAATTACTGTTGCTATCTAACCCCAGGTCTACCACTGCCTTGTTTGTGGAAGAGGCTAAACCACTTAACTTCTGTTACTTTCCCATGATTGCTGCTTCTGAGGGAGTTCAAAAATTTATAAAGGTCCAGTGTGCTAAGACAATAAAAACATTGCTCCTGTTGCTGCAATCTGTCTGGCACTTCCATTGAGAAAGGCCTCCTGTTGTTTTGTTCCTCGGGGGTGAACGATCTGTTTAAGAAGCCTGCTGGGATGTTGGGCTCTGGGGTCAGGGAGGCAATTCCCTGCTGAATGTATTCCATTCTTACTTTTACATGTTAATTGTAATGGTTTTTCCTGTATTCTGGTTAGACATCATGAGTGGAGCTGATTGAAAATGGAATTTTCTGTATTCACAAAATACCAGTTCCCAGAAGCAGGAGTGAACTTGAGCATAGAATGGAAATTGATTTTCTGAATTTCCTGTGAAAGCAGAAAAGAAAGAAAAAAGTAGCAGTATAAGTTTCAAATAATTAGAATAGTTTTGTTTTGAAAATGTAGAGACCAAGCTGTAGTTGTGATTCCAAGTGTGCAGCTCATGGGCGAGCCAGGACTCCAGGGCTTTTTGGCTACCAGCTCTCCATTAGCCCTGGAGCAAGTGAGGGTTTGAGAGTTCCCAGCTCTGCCAGAATCTGTGCCACACCTTTCAGCGCTCTGCTCAGATCTTGGCTTCATGGCAGGGAGCCTGGCAGCCCTGAGTGGCCCCAGGTTTTCAAACCCCTGGTTTTTGGCAAAGAGCCTGGATTCTCCAAGGAGCAGGGCATGGCTCCTAGCTTCACAGAATAGGGGGGAGCCCTGTGAGCCAGCATCATTTACAGAATCCTGACTGAAGAGGAGGGAGACAGGATGTGTTAGGGCTTCTGTTCAGGGATTCCTTGCAGACATGGTCCCTGGCAGGGTGGGCTTTCTAAACTTCCAGTAGGAAATTGCTATTTTCAGATTTGAAAGATTTCAAAATCCTAAAAAATGTACAAGTGGAATTGAGTTTGGTATTGCTGCATTAATTGGAAGGGTTTTAAAAACTTTACCATTATCATGAGTCCCTAGAAATATCACTGTTAGTCTTTTGAGGATCTGAATCCTGTCAAGTCTCATGATGCTGAGTGGGAATTCCTTGTCCTTGTTGCTCTCTCATGTTTCCTCATTATGCCTTTGGTATTTCTTACACCTCCAACATCCACTGTTGCTTTTGTTCTCCCCCCAGACTCCATGTGCCCCCTGCTCCTGGTGTCTTTGGGCAGAAGTCTAGCACTGGGAGCTCTCCTCTTGCCATGAAACCCCCTTGGTGAGCACAGCACACAGGATTCCAGGAGCTGAGGAAGTCTGGACAATTCTGGAAATGCAAGGCAGTAGTCAGCATGTAACACATCTTGCTCTGTGCCTTGCCCAGTGCTCAGTGACAACCTGGCTCGTCAGCCCATCCTGTGAGACTGTGAATGATGTGAGAGCAGAGGTTGGAAGGCAAAATTGCAGCTTCCACTGGGGTAATACACATCAAGGAAAGAGAAAGAGATGTGTCATATAGAAATATATGGAGTTCCTCCCACAGTAGTAGCTAATATAATGGGCTTATTTTGTTAAATTATCCTTCAATACTGGATTGAAACGTCAGTGAAAGCTACAAGAAGCCTCTTTCTTCCCAGGTAATCTGTAACCAGTTCCTGGGCCATACTCTGTCTCATGGGATGTTATCACAGAAGTGGCTCTGCACTCAAATTCAGCTTTTTTAGGCCCTTTGGATTTGGGATCTCATCCCTTAAGCCAGTTGCTGTATGATTCTCACTTTGAGCAGAATTTCCAAGGTTAACGAGCACTCGGAGCCCCAGTTTGTTTTGGACCAACAGTCTTCATCTTTCTATCTGCTAACAAAGACTTTGCAAGGGCTTGGAGGGGACACCACATGGAAACAGGAGAGCTGTTCCAAGCTTGCAGGCTCAGGGGCAGCGCTTGCACAGGCCAGTGCTTGGCAGCCACCCCCATCTCGGAGCTCCTGGCTCCCTCTCCAGCCTCTGGCATGTCCACTGAGGGTTTATGCAACACAGTTGACCAGTTCACAAAACAGACTAAAACGTCCTTCATACGGAAGCTAAAAGGGTTAATTAAAGTACCAAGATCATTAAAAGCAGCGGGTGCAAGGGCACAGGCTCCGTTCTGTTTTATACATTGGGATTCCCCTGCTCCCACAGTCCTCCCCAGCTCCTTTCTGGGCTGTTCCTACGGGGCAGAGCTGCCACCTTTTCCCAGCAGCCTTTGCCTCTCAGTACTTGCAATCTGGAACTTTAAATCACCAGAGACAGAGAGTAATAAGAATGGGATCTGTCACTGAACAGATCCTCCTATAACTCAGTCACTGCCACACAGTGGCACATTTTTCTTAGCACATTATAAAAAAATACTGTCAGAACAAATGGACTCAAAAAAAAGCTTATGTGAAAAATAAACCCAACTAAATTTGTCTTCTCCAAACTGAACTTCAGAGGATATATGTGTTTATATCCAAAAATATGCATATAAAGAGAGTTCTATCTTCCACTGCTTTTTCTAATTATCATTTATTTTAAAGAAAACTTTTGCATTTTCTAATACAAAAAAATTACCAGGAATATAAAGCTCACTAGGAACCAAACACAACCAGCCTCGAAAGTAAAAGGACTAATTCCATTTCAAAAACCTAGACTGAATGACACAAAGTTAGTTGGGTCCCAAACATGGTTTCAGCTTTATCTGATCCTTGTGCCCATGGAAAACACAAGTGACAGCACTAGGAAAGCTGTCAGGCTGGCAGCAGGGGCAGCAGACATGGCCCATGGCAAGTTCCACAGGAGGGTTTTATCCTGAAATACCATCCCCTGTGTTGAGGCTGGGACCACCCACACTCCCCTCCGTGACAGCACAGCTGTCCTCCTGACTAGTTATGAAGCTGAATTTAAAAGTGGACTGACTTAAGACTTTGCAAATGCAAAGGATTTATTTAGATTTATTTCCTCCTGTATTTACATTTTTGCAAGGAGCTCTCTCTTTATAAACGCATTACTGATGAATATTGAAAACCTTCTTGGGCACAAGTATTTTCTTGCAGTGGCAATGCATCAGAGGCTTGGCTGGTGGTTAGTCTTCAAAGAGTTACGAGGCGTTAGACGTAAATTTAAATATAAATGTAAATACATTTTACAGAAGATCCAATACTAAAATGATCTGGATCTTATTTCAATTAAAGGGGCAGGAAAAGTTTTTTAAAACACTGGAATCCTGTTTTGGTGATAAACTTCCCTAAGATCCTGAAGTAAGCTGCTTTTCCCCAATTTCTTGTCCACTTTGCCCTAAAGCACAACAGCCTATGCAGAGCACAGGGCACCCATCCACGGCTGCTGAGCCGGTAACGCCTTGAAAAAGCCAGTTTGCAAAACAGCGTAGGTATTAAGAACTGATTGCCAAAGAGTCTGAAAACACAGCTAACAGGGAAGATTACTCCGTGAAAATAAAACTGTTATGCAAAGCAGTTTCTGGGATTCATGAGCAGCCAGCAACGCGTTACCAGCAGTCTTTCAGCACAGGCGGATGGGTTTGGAAAACACGGTGACAGCGTGAGCTGCTCCAGCACCTGCGGCAGCCTCGGCACCCGGACCCGGGCTCCCCCAACTTTCTTTAAGGGAAGGAACTTGAAAAAGCCACAGAAAAATAAATTTAAAAAAACCCCAAACCAATCAGCCAAAAAAAAAAAAAATCCGACTCACGCAGTAGAGTAACAATGAGAAAAAATAATTTCCAAGCTTTTTCCAGGGGTGGGCTCGGTGTCGCCGCTCTGGCCGGCCCCCCGCCGGCCAGTACCGGCCCCGCCAGCGACCCTCGGGCTCCGCAGCTGCGCTCCAAGCCCAGGAAAGGGGAGGGGGGCAAAAAAAAAAAAAAGGGAAAAAATAAAGAAAACGCGGAACCCCCGCCGAGGTTGCCGGTGTCTAGCGCGGGTGGCGCGCAGGTGGCCCCGGACGCTGTTCCGTGAGGGGACCCCAGGCTGCGCTTCAGCGGCCACCGGGCTGAGGGGACAGCGGGTCCCGGTCCCTATCCCGGACCCGGACTCCATCCTCATCGCCATCCCCATCCCCGATTCCCGACCGCGACCCTGTCCCCATCGCCGTTCCGTCCCGGTCCCGGATCCCGTTCCTGTCCCCATCCCCATCCCCATCCCAATCCCTATCCCGTTGCCGTTCCCATTCTGGTCCCCGTCCCGTCCCCTCACAGCCACCCTCCGCCTTCCGGGCCGGCGGCGGGCGGGGAGGGCCGGCCTTTCCCACAATGCTTTGTGGGACGTTGACAAGTGGATCCAAGATGGCGTAGAAAGTAATGACAGGTAAGTCGGGAC
>WEIT01021286.1:99345-150293 GCA_013389985.1 Dryoscopus gambensis
CGGGGGGGATGCAGGGGGGGTGGGAGGCAGCTTTGTTTTTGTACCGGGCGGGGCGGGAGGGGACGGGGGAGACGGCCAGGAAATAACAATGGTGAAATAGAAGTGAAAAAAATGGGGTAGGTAGGGTTTGTGGAGGGATGGAAAAATAAATTGGAAGAATTTAACAGCTGTTGTAAAATTACCCCCTCGAAGCGGTTGAAGGGTGGGCAGATGAGCTTATGTTTTTGTTTTCTGCAGGAGGCTTTGGCAGGGAGAGTGGAGTGAAGTTGGGAGGTTTAACACAGGTCCTGAGAGCAGCTTTTATACCCTGGAACATCATTGAAACTGAGAACAGGAGAGTTTCCACTGCACATTGCAACACAGTCCTTCCAGCAGACACTTATAGATATTTTTAGGGCAAATCCCCAGGCAGGAGAAGGATGTGTGTTCCCCCTCCTGCAGTGGGACGTGTCCTTCTGTTAATTTCCAAAGGAGTGCAGTTGTTTTGGCTTCGGCTCTTTGTTAGGCAATTGTTGTTTGATTAGAGTAACATGATTAAACAAATCATTGGTGGAAATTAAGAAAAAACTGCAGGGAAACAGTTGCAAGGCTGCTTCCCAGTTAATGAGAAAATGAGTAAGAGTTAACAAGGTAATAGGATTTTTGCATTATCAAAGGTACAGCGAGCTCGAGAGGAAGTTTTAAAATAACACATTCCACTTTTCATTGAAAAAATAAAAGAATTCAATTGTGAGACAGAAAAATACTTTGAAAATGCATATCCCCATTGACAGATTGAGTGTATCACCATGGCTGGTCCTCTTGGGGTGATTTGGATTGTTGACATCATCTAATGTTGTTGTTCTTAATAAATAGTGTATTGAAGCAAGGCAAAGGATAAAATACACCACCTGCCATTATTTATATAAGAAAAGACATGTTCCTTTATAAAAAATAAAAAAATAAGCAAATGATACTTGGCAAGTTTGCATTATTTTCCAAGACTGATAGGCAGAACAGGGAGACTTTAAAATAATGTTTGTTAAATTCAGTTGTTTCAGTACTTTTGAGCCAGAGCAGATTGTGAATGAAAACTTTTTTTTTTTTTTAAATGGTGAAGCTTTTGTGATGGGGACAGTCTGGGGCTGCTGGGCAGGTCTGTAGGGAGGAACTGATTTTGAACATTAGAGTTTGTACACCACATTCCCTCCACGTCCTTGGGGTGCAAACAAGGAATCAGACTTTGCTAGGCTTGGCTTTTATAGCGCAGAAATTGTGAGTGGCAGAAGCTGAGTTAAGCTTTTTTTTGTTGAACTTTAATTAGCAGAGCAGTTTTTCTTTATTGGTAAGTGAAGGAACATTTTATATGTTATTACTGATAAACTGAGTTCTCTTTGTAATTTGTTCTGCAAGCAGAAATTACTTCTTTATTTTTGCTAGCTGAAATCACATTTCCTTTATCGCTCTTCACCTCTGTGATTTTGTTGGACTTCTGAAATGTGCAGTGTGTGTTTTCCCTCTTTTAATTCATACAGACACTGTGTCTTTTTAGGTGAGCCAGATGAATTTTTCTGTGGCAGAGGCTTGTTAAAGTCATGGCTTGAAGACTTGAAGGGTTGTAATAGCTGGTTTTGTTGGGCTTTTTTTGTTTATTTTTGGATGTTTTTGTTTGCTTGTTTCGGGGCTTGTTTTACCTCTTCCCATCAGACTAAAACTTGAAGGGAGATGTAGAAGCAGCATCTTATTGTCTTAATTTGTCCCAGTTCTGCTTCTTGATTTGTCATGGAGGATCCTTTTCCTTTGTGAAATCTCACTGGTTTTGGAGAAGTTCCTCCTGGGCTTTGGGATTAATGTGAGTAGATGTGGTTGTAGAAGAAGGGCTGTGTTTTGGAGAGAACTTCTGCTCAAAGGTTGGGTTCATAGAGAAATTCTCATCTCAAGAAATGTAAGTCAGAGGGCCTGGCCAGCTTGAGGTGATACTTCCAGGTGGTACAGGTCTAGTGCTTGAGAGATGGGGACAGCCCGATGCAAATCATTTCACCTGTTTGATCTTCCTTTCGAAGGAATATAAAATAGGGATAGTGAATCTTACTGACTTGTAAGGAGTCCTGATGCCTGTGGATGAAAGAACTCATGTAGGAGCTGGGCAATAATATTACTGGTGTTTTCCGACTCTGTTAATTCAATAGTCTGATGAAATATTTTCTCCATTGTTGGCAATTATTTTTATTAGCAAAATCCCTTTTATAGCAGGATATTCTTTCTGACTTTCGGTGTGTTGTTTTATTTTTCTTTTTCTTTATTATTTACTACCATCTTCCATTTGCCACGGAACATTATTCTTGGTGTTTTCAATTTAGTAATGGCAGAAACAATTGCTGGAGCAATTCAGATTATTAAAGCCCTTGAATCTCTCACCTCACTGGCATACCCTCCTGAGGTCAGTGGGACCTCGCAGGTCTGGTAGCAGGAGCGAAATCTAAATTAGAAAAGTCTTTGGTAATAATTTAAATCCATGCCCTGTGTGCAGCCTGAGTAACAGGAACGTCGTGGGAGCCGGCTGGGAGAGGGAAGGGTGGTGTCACACCGCTCCAGCTTCGGGATGGAGCCGTTGGGCAGCCGGAATTCCCCTGCCTGGGGGATCAGTAGGCCAAGAATCCCTGTGAGCCTCAGTCCTGCCCTGACATTTCTCCTGGCAGTGCCGGAGCTTTCTTCCTGGAAGGAAGCAGATCCCCAGTGTTCCTCTCTGGGTGGTGTTGCCAGTGGCTCATCATGGCCGGGGGGAGAATTAGAAATTTCGTAATCCCGACCCTACCTCCCGCTCGTATTGCAGCTGTGGACTCCTTCCTCACTTCATTTTCTGAGATGCTGTAGCAAAATCTCATTTTCAGTACATGGTACATGTATTTTTTCCCCCATAAATGGAAGGATTGTGGGTTAGATTATCAGAACAAACAAGACCTTCCTTTTTCGTTCTTGTTTGTCTTGCTATCTCTTCCGTGGCCTTTGGCAGCAAGGCAGCGCTTGTGTTTATGTGTATCAATGACATATATTTAAAGGCATGGTACTTTATATGTTGGATTTATTCCTCCCCTTTGTGCAGACTTCTGTGATTGCCATTCTTTTTCAACAAGGAAGAGACAACGTTTCAAAAAGAGATTGTTTTTTCAAAAGTTTCCGCGCAGCACTGGCATGGAATTTAAAAAAATCTGAAGGAGTGCTTGGTCTTCTGGAGATACTGAGTGGGAAAATAAACATTTGTTCGCCCCAAATGTTTTGGGGTGGGAGAAAATAACTAAACTTCCTAGACAGGGAAGTTTGGAGTCTGCAAGGTCAGAGAGTGCTCCCCAGGAACAGGCCAGCTTCTGGGGATTTCATTATGGTGACACTGATATGTGACTCAGGTTCCTTATTCCAAAACAGTCTTGCTTACTGAGCTTTCCTCTTCACACGAATGTTTACGACATGAGGCTTCAAACAATGAGGCTTCAAACAGAAGCAGTCGCTCATGTCTGAGAAACACAGAAAAGTGAATATTCCTGTAGGAAAAGAAGGGATTGGGAATCTAGGCAGGGAGATAGTAGTTACCCATGGGTGAGAATTTGTTTCTCTGTTGCATTTCTATTGCACTGCCAGTTGAAGTTAAAGGATACTTAATGTGCCTATAATGTAATACCCAAATATCCCTGTATAATTTTATATGCAAATTCGTGGTTGTAAATTAGAAATGGACTGGTTATTTATCCAATCTTTTCTCAGAGTGCTCCATAATACCAAATTACAGCCTTATTACAGGAAAGCCAGATAAGAAATCATAGATTTCAATCTTTTTCCTCCTTAAATGTAATTTTACTACACTGAGAGGTTCCATTTCGTGACTACAAAGTTTTAGTGGTGACTGTGACCCCATCATACTTCCGAATGAGTACAAACTATCAGATTTTCTGGAGTCCTTGTCAGATCTTAGAAGGCTTGAACCTTAGCAGGAAGGTAATTTAGAATTAATAGCACTAGACTATGTAGGTTTTCCAAGAAGCAGTGGATACAGTGCTGGCAGCAAGAAGTTTTGTAGGTGATGTTATGTAGAGACATATTTTGGAGATGTGACTGTGAGCTGTTGTGCCATTTGTTGCTGTTTGTCCGGGGAAATATAACTTGCATGCAGAATAATGTGTCTGAGGTGAATGTTTCGAATCTTTGGCTTATATATGGTTTAGGGAAATAAGTTTCATGCTTTCTCCTGTTTGTAAGCAGTAGCAAGGCTAGTGATTCTCAGAGCTGTAATGATGAAATACTTGAAGAAAAAGAACAGTAGGTTTGTGTTTGGTATGAAATTTTGAATGTTGGAGCGGCAGGAAGTGAAGGATAGAAATGTGAGCCCTGTGTGGACTCGTCTGAGCTGGTTTTATGGTAGTTAGGGTAAGTGTTACTTAGAAATGATCTTTCAGTCTGTGAATTTCAGTCTGGGTTGTTTTCCCCCCATAGTTATATATAGCAAAAATACTGTATTCATCAAAAACCTAAGAATTATGGTGCTTAAATATGCTTAAAAGGTCTTTCATAGCCCTTCAGACCCCACTGGCAAGAGGGAAATCTGTAACATGAGCTGTTTTTGAGAATCTTGGTTGTTAGTAATGTGGCACGAGTGTTTAATTTGCTGGAAAATGTTTAGTGGTTCAGCAAACCAAGAAGGTAACAAATCTTTGTGGACATCATAAATGGAGAATGCCACAAATGAAAAGCGTAGTGGTTTTGGCAGCACGTGAAATAACGCTTCTTCCCTGTATATCTGTTCACTTAATATAAGGCCATCTGTATTTTTTTAAGTGAAAATTTCATTTTGTCCTGGGGTAATACCTGGGGACAGAGATGGGCAGTTGGCCTCTGTTCCCAAGTAATGTTCCTTTGCAGGTCGCAACTAAATTCCCCATCGGCTGGGATTCCCCAGTGCTGTTGGGTCAGCCATGATAGCTGCCTTGCATCTGCTCCTCTGCTATCTTGGGAGCCAGGATTTGTTGGATTTCCCTCATTATCTACACAGGGAGATCGTTAAGGGGAATGTTTTTTGTATACTGCGGAATCTGTGCTAACGCAGTGCTGTCGGTCTTTTATTCCAGTGATGTTTTTGATTATAGTTGTTTGTGCTAATGGTTTTGAGGTAACTGTGCTCTGGCCATATCTTGAGACACTCACACGTTTGGAATGGTGCAGGACATTTGTTTTGTCGTTTGAACTGACTGATATTACTTGGCTGTAGCTTTGTTTATATTTGTTTGGCTGGGCTAGACACCGCTCCTCTGCTTCCCAGGTTTTGTCAGGATTATGCCGTTAACCACAGCAGGATCGTTACTCATTCCTGCTGATGCAGTTCTTTGAGTGGGGTTTCAAATACGTGACTGAATCGCTAATGTTCGTTTCAAAAGGAGTGAGGAGGGTGAGTTCCATTGGGAAACGTGTTCTGGATGCACGTTGTGGTGTTGCTTGTAGGGTTTGCTGTGAGGGGAGAACTTGGGAATCCGTATTCTGTTCTAGAAAGAGTCTAAAACTTGAACCTCTTGGTGCTACCATGGTCAGGCATTTGAGGAGAGGAAACAGGGACGTTATAAAAGCATTATCCATGTGCAGAAAGGTTAATGTAATTAAAATACAGAGTTAGAAGACAACTCCCCAAACCAGGCTTAGCTATATTATGCTGAACTATTTGAAGCATGGTCATATAAAAATGAATTTCAAAGGTTATTTACGACAAAGATAGCAGTCTTTCGAGGTGGAGGGTTAGTTATTGCTTTGAACTTTCAAAACTGCGCACAAAAATACCATGTACAGTTACATAATAGGCATGGTTTGGGGAAAGATGTGTTTGGAAGGATCTGTGGGTGGCATGATTGTGTTATTAAATCTGTTACGGTAGGACCCTTTTGTGCTAAGCACTGTGTAAATGCGTAACAAAAAACTCCGTCACAGTATTATTCACTACTATAATAAATTAAAGTTCATTATAAAGCTGCAATGAAGGCTGATGTATATTAAAAGAAAATTTTCCTGGTTTGTGCCACAGTGTTCTGGCTGATTCCTGTGCTCAGTTTGTGCCCTGTGCAATGTACCTGATATTCAGCAGGAAGATTTTTTACAATCTTTTGCCTTTTGAATGGATTGAAAGAGTGATTAATACTTTGCGTCTCAAACAGCAGATGAACTTGAGGCTTTTATTTTTTTCCCATTTATCCAACTTTAAAACTGTGATAGATACCTGTAGCATCTGCGCTTGCCCTGGGGATCAAAGCTGTGCTCTGGGGTAGGTCTGCTCCCAGGAGGGTGTTGCCATGCAGTATCAGGTCATTTCAGGAGTGGAGAAAGTTCCTGTGTGAAAATGAAAGTTTGACATTTGAGGGAAGACTGCTTCAGCATTGCTACAATATCCTGTTAAGAAGAGAAAATGTGAATTGAACAGTGAGCTTTGGAGCTGCTGAGCTGCTGGGGGTGGGGAAGAGTTTGCACGGGGTTTTTGAAATGGGAATATGCTGTGATAAATAATTCCCTAGTTTAAAAACACTTTTTTTTCCCTGAAATCCAAATACAGCTGTATTAGATGAAGCTGTGAATTGAACATGAGACTGAGAGTTAGGAACTGCTAATTTTGATTCTCTGAGACTGATTAAATTGGTGACTTTGGTAAATGAATGATGGTCAGGTGCTCTGTGCAGACAGTGCTGCATGAGTGGCAGGTTCAGTGAGCACTGGAAAACTTCGTGGCATGTTTTTGCATTTAAACTTCTGAAATACATTCGTAAATATAGTGATATGTGTCCTTTGTTGAAATGGTGCTTGGGAATCTTCTTTGACTCCCCTTTGCATTTCTTGGGAACACAGTTTGGCACTTGCTTGGCGCTTTGAAAATGAGGTGACACATGTTTAGTCACATCGACACAGATGTGACTATGTCATAGAGCAGACATTGCTCAGGGAGGACTTCTGGCACTACCTTGTGACTCAGTGGAGAATAATATTGGGAATTGCAGGACTGGGTAAGTCCTTAAGATGAGTGGTGTTCAGTTTTTGGTCAAAATAATTACTAAACACTAGTGCAGAGACAGGAACAAGGCTGTATTCTATTATTCAAGTGTTGAGAAGAGAGGTTCTGCCACAAGTGAGCTATAGTTTAGAAAGCTATGGATTATGATGTTTAAACCAGCTTTTAGAATATGGATATTGTTCTGCAAAGTGTGTTTGAGTTTTGAGTCCAGTAGGTTGGTGCTGCTGCATGGAGAGCTGGCTGGTCGTGCAGTGCTGATTCTTCCCTTTGTTTTTCTCTCGCAAATTTCATTAAGAGAAGCAAAGATTAAATTACTTTTCTAATGCATTTTTTTTGAAGTAAGTAATTGGTGATGTTGTTATGGGGATAAAATGGTAACCATGGGACAATATTTCGATTAAAATGCCTTCATCTTGGGTAAGTGTGAGAAACTCTATTCTCAAAAAGCGGTGTGAACATAGAGGTATATGGAATACAAACTGCTATTGTTAACCAGTTATTATGAAAGATTGTTTACGTAAAGATTTTCTATGAAGGAGCCAAAAACTTAAGGTGGGGCAGAAGCACCACCTATTATTATGTTACCCGATGCTTACTATGACATACTTCTCATTTCACTTCATTATTATATGCCAGATTTTAATTATTTGGGTTGAAATTTCCCATGGTAGGTGTCTTTCATAGGCTGACTTTTTGGGTACTGTGGAGGAGAGAAAGGTTCTGCCAACATGATTCCATCTTTTCTAGAAATCGGGCAAAATATTTTCTTGTGTTCATGATAAATTAGAAAATACATAATCTAATGACCTATAGTGCTGCTTTGTGAAAAGTTGAGTTGTGTTATTGTATAATGTTTCTGCCAAGGATGTACTCGTGAAATTCTTCTCAGGGTTGGTCAAATCAGCATTAAGTACAAATGTAAAAGATAATCCCTGCAGTGAATATGCTTCAGCCTCAGCTAAACAGGATTTCTCTGTAATTTAAAGGCTGGGTTTCTGCATTCCTTCCTGGTGTGATTTTGGATAAAAATGAGAGCACAAAAAATTCCCTTTCTGTTCTCCTGATACCAAGGTCCTCTTTCCTCCCGGTTCTGCCTTCCTGTAGTACAGAGGAAGCAGCAACTGGATTTAAACCGAAGGTGCAAAATGCAGATTTTTGCAGAATTATGTACAATAAATGTAGAGATGGGGGTGGTTGAATGAGGAGAAGGATGTTGAAAAATATTAGTATTCGAAAGAAATAGAGGGGAGGCTGTGCAGTGTGGGTACGTATGATTTATTTTATAATGCTAATACAGTTGTTTGTTGGAATACAGTTTTGCTATCTGCATAAATTAGAAAGTATTTCTGAAACGGAGTAGGGAATAACAAAAAAGGAGAAGGCAAATCCTACTTAAGCCCCATCTTTGCTACACTTCATTTTCTGTATGTCTAATGATTTTCCCGTGCTGTGATGTGAAGAAATGCTGGATACTCCTGAGTCGCTCTGCAGATGCTGGGTGCTCTGCGTTGGTCATGTTAAAGGGCTGTGGAGTACAGGCAGAACATAATGGGGAAAATCACTTCTGGATCTCTTAGTGTGAATATAAGAAGTTTCTAGAAACTTTGGCCTTGTGTGTTCTTATCTTAATTCTCCGGAAATGGGAATATTGTCAGAATGATCTTTTCTTAATTCTTGTCAAGTGGTCTGTCACAGTATTGTAGGCGTTGCTGAAACGTTAGTGAAAACATTCAAATGCTGTCGTTAGAACAAGATTTGAGTAGCGCGCAGTAAATAAGGCCTCAAGCCCTGTGCTGAAGTATTTCACTGGATGTCCATTAAGCAGCAGCCTCCGTTCTGCCCGCTCGTTCCGCCAGGTAGCCCTTGGAAAGTGCACTCTGTGACTAACACAGTTAACGGCAATATCATAATAATGCAGACGCACAGGAGGCCAACATAAGCTTGTACAGATGCTTTTGTCCTCACACAACCTCAGAGTATCAAACTTTACAAGTCAGTATTTGTTCTGCGCAGTTAATGAGTGCAATATGTATGTATATATTTGCCTTGTGTGACTGGGAACCTTCTATCTGTTGGCTGTGGGTGGCTCTCAGACAGCACCAGCACACGTCCCGTAGATGCTGTGCTGTGACTTGCCAGGTTTTTGCTTAGTTCCGTCAGGACAGGTGATGTTTTCAGAAGGATCATTTTAAAGGCAGGATGTGAAGGTATTAGGGATGTGGTGGATGGGGTGGTTGCAAGTGCCGAGGCCATGAGTTATTTCCAGGTTTTGAGCCAGAGATAGCCAGTCTGTCCGTGTCTGCGTGTTGCTGCTGCTGGCTGCACAGATTGTCCTTTTGCTGCTCTTTCCGAAATGAAAATAAAAGAGATTAGTAAAGGTAATAAAGTGTTAATAATCACTTAGTAGTCTGTACTGAAGTCATAACTGGCATGCAAAAAAATGTAACTTGTTACTATCTGTGATGTATGTAAAGTGGTTTAAAGCCTGCAGAAGACATTTGCTCTTAATCTCAATTGCCTCTGTTGTTATGTGAATGATAAACCACCCACAGGCTCTTGTTTCTTTTTCAATAAACGTGGTTGTGTTTATTCTATACTTTTAAGTTCACAGGATCAGACTCAAAGCTCCATTTATGTGGCCAGGTATCACTTGTCCTCCTAATTTATGGTACTGTCTTGCGTTTTTCAATATTAGAGGATAGTCTAAGCATTTAACGGTCGAGGGCATCATGAACCTCTTCTCTCCCCCTTTTTCCCTTCCCCAGACAGGCATATCATGTTCCTCAGAGGCCTTGGAGCAGGATTCTTGCTGCTGTTACGGTATAGAATAAAACCTTGACATGCGCTTGCCTCATTCTGTATGCTCCATTTCAGATTTAACATCATTTTTGGAATTGAAAGTAGGGTCATTTTGCCTGGAGTTGTACAACATTAGCCGAAGTAATTCAGTTATTTAAGAAAACTGATTAGATTGTCCTCTCTCAAGGGTGGAGGCTTTTGTATTTGTTCTGTAAGGTGTGCAGTGCATTTCTGAGAACTCCTTAACCGCTATTACGGACTTCAGCCATAATTGCAATAAATGAGTGCATAAGATCTCTGCTGTTACATTTTTCTTAAACGAAAAAAAAGCCAGAAGCACCTTTCATATAATTCTTTTTTGCGCCCTGTGTATGAAAGATGCACCACCCTTTTCCCCTCTGATACACTGGTATGGTGCACTATCTTTATCTACTCTCATTTTATTAAATGATTTTTTAGACTGGGATTATTTATGTGCATGTCATGACATTAGGAAAGTACATTTTTTTTTCTATATGTGTCTATAAGTCACTCTGTATTTTGTGCAGCTCTATTTTATTCCATCCTGGAGGCTTAAATAAGGTGGTTTTGGGTTATTTTATTTTTTTTGGCTCAAGGCAAAGATGGTGTTATTTTACCACAATAGGTAAGGAAAATAAATGGATATTTAATTTTTTTTTACTGATGTAAAGGTATTTTAGTGGTATTTGGTAATAATACAAAACCAGTTGACATCTAGAGATGTAAGCATACCTTAAGATGGGATCACAAGAGATGCCAGAGCAACTCTATTATATGATTCAGCAGTGGACAGATGTACTATTTCCTAGTTTAGTGTGTGGACTGACAAATGCAGGTTGTTTGCAGAGTTTCGATAGTTGAATTTCAGTGGCCCATGATTTTTAACTATAATGTTGGCATGTTCGCAGTAGCTAGCTTTTTTATTGTGTCATATATTCAAGATATTAATTCAGATTAAAACCAGATCTTTCCATACCTGTATAAACTAAAGTATCTTGACACTTTTTGCTTGATAATTTTAAGTGAGAGGGAAACTGTTAATCACAGGGATTGTAGCCATACCAACTTTGTGACATCTCAAATATTACTTGTATATATTATGGGAACAACAAATTTTTGAGCCCTTAATGTAGACTTGCTTACATCTCAGTTTACCAGTAATAACTTTGAGAAAGGGATGGGATGTTTACTGCTTGGGTCTGTAGTCTAAAAAGTTTGGAAACTCTGCTTTAGTGAAACCTGGTGACTGTTGGATGGATTCTGGAGCAGTTAAGCTGATGAGTGCAGCCTATGGCACTGACTGTTACAGGCAAGAAAAATAAATAAGAATTTCCTTTCACTGGTGACTGATACTTTGCTACAGCTCTTGATGGTAAATGGCAGCACATGGCAGTAATTGATGGGGTAACTGATGTCTTGGTATCAGTAAGAGGCTGAGTTATAACGCAACCTTTCCCCGAGTCTGTTATCTGTCTTGTTACACATTTTTCATGAAACCTGCAGCATCTTCGAGACCTTTCAGACCTCTGGGAAATTCAGTTCCAATTGACTTGAAGCTCAGAACTTACTGAGGAAGGACAGAGCAACCAGCCTCATAAATAAATCTAGTAGGTCTCTTCTTGCTCTTAAAAGGAATTGCTGGGAAATTCTGATAAACCAGCTGTCTTTTCTTGAGTATTGCCGGAATTTATTACATGTTTAAAACTTCTGTCCAGTGTGGTGGCCAGCCTTTCCAGTCTGTGAGATGGGCTGAAAAATCCCAGAGGGTTGGGAAACAGAGTGCTTGCGTTTCTGTAGAGAGGGGCAGGATGAGTGGAATTCCTGCCCTGCTCTCAGAGCCCGCGCCGGCCTGACCGCAATAGGCAATGGAAGGGCAAATCCATCTCCTCCTCTCCTCTCCTGCAGGACAGCGGGCTGCTAACGGGAGGACACGGCTGAATGGCTTTGGCAAGGAATATTTTGTGCTTATTTCTCTCAGCAGAACTGTTTGAAGGGTTATGGATTGTAATGGGAGGCAGCTGGAGAGGCTCTTCCCCTGCATGTTCCCCATGGCAATGGGTCTCATTCATTTGCTTCACTCTGCGATTCCCAGGATGTGGCTCTTGAAGTAAATTCAATTGACAGTAAATCCCTACCAGTCTCACTGTAGGACTGCGAGTTGAACATCATTGCTTTGGTATAAATCTTTACAAGAGATGTTAATGTTTGGTTAAAATATGCAAATATTTACTGACTTGTCTACTGTTTGTCAGCTTGGCATGCGAGACCTTGGATCTGATCCTTCTGTCTTGGCAGACATTGGGAATTTTGCCAGTAACATTAATAGGAACAGCATTGTGCCCTCTAATCTGTTTGTTTATGAAGTACAGCTAGAGTTATCTGGCTAGATGCTTTACAGTGAAGTGAAAAAGCATCTGTTTGAAATTTTTTTAGGAATATTCACATGCTTTAACTTATCATCATCTTAGTGTGTGGACCCTTTGATTCCATAAAACACATCAGTAAGCTGTGGAGCATGGAAGTGCACAGTCATGAGTTAAACCGCCGTGAAACACTAGAATTTTAGTTCATGATGTTCTCTCCTCCTACATTGATTTTAATTTGAAGTTGGGCTCATCAGACTGTGGAGTAGTTCTTCAGAGGATCCTGTGCACCCAGCAGGCGTAGTGTTTACTTGGAAATAAGTGACTGTGTAGATCACGTTGTTTATCACTCTTCTTCCTCAAGCTGTCCCTTCTGCCTTTCCCAGCCCCCTCTGCAGTTCTGGAGGGGAAATGTGCAGCTTTATTTGGAGATTAGATTTTAGTTACTCTTTTGGTGTTTGTTTACAAAACCCCTTTGGCATGAGGGTGGAATACTCATTAGGAATATTGAGCCTGAAAATCATTCGGTGGGGGAGGAGGGGGGAAGGGAATTGTCATGGTTAGTTGTAAAAACCACCAAGGTTTAAGTTACACCAGTTGGAACTAACCAGGTCTTTGAAATAATATTTTGTGGAAGATAAGCTGAGTACAACTTGGCCTTCAAAGAAATGCAAGTTTATTAAGTTCTCTTCTACTTAAGGGCAGGAGTTTTTTGAGGTACAAAGTATGATGCCAGATTATATATTTATATATATAATTTCTTAGGGAAGTCCACCTATTTTAGATATGCAACTTTAGCTAGTAGGAATATGCCTGTTCACTGGTTCTTCAATATTTTGAAGATGTATTAAACTTCACTATAGGATAAGTTATTTCTCAGAATTTAATTTGGAACTCTTTTGGCATGTGGTTTTCTCTCTTTGAGAAAATGAATAATCCTGATTTTTTTTCTGTTACGTGTTTAGTATTTTAATTTCAGTTTTTCAGACAGAAGCGAAGCTCTTAAGTGATTTGCTCAGTTTTGCAAAGAGAGCTGGGAATATAGCACAGACCTCGTGACACTTCAGCTTTCAATTCTAAACTGTAATAAATTCTACTCTTAGAGTGAATGTAGAAATTCCAATTTTATGCCTGAGATCTTGAAAATAAAGATTTGTAGAACTGAAAATAAATTTCTTTTAACAAATGCCTTCACGCCTTGGCTGTTAATGATTCTATGAATACTTTAAGGTTGGAAAAGACCTCAAAGGTTGAGTCCAACCTTTGACAAAATACCACTGTGCCAACTAAACCATATTGTGAAGTGTACTTGTTTTTAAACACTTCCAGGGATGGTGACTCCATCACTTCCTGGGTAGCCCATTCCAGTGCTGAACAAGTCCTCCAGTGAATAAATTTTTCCTTGTATCCAACCTAAACCTCTCTCGGTGCAGCTTGAGGCCATTTCCACTTGTCCTGTGTCGCTTGTTCCCAGGGTGCAGAGCCAGACCCCCACTTGGCCACAACCTCCTTTCCAACAATGGCAGGGATTGAGAAGGTCCCCCCTGAGCCTCCTTTTCTCCAGGCTGAGCCCCAGCAGCTCCCTCAGCTGCTTCTGATCGCACTGGTGCTCCAGACCCTTCCCCAGCTCTGTTCCCTTCTCTGGGCTCACACCGCTCCCTCAATGTCCTTCTTCAAGGGCGGAGCCCAGAACTGGGCACTGGACTTGTGGTGAGGCATCAGCGGTGCCCAGCAGAGTGGGACAGTCACTTTTCCCAGTCCTGCTGGGACTTAGGAACTGCTCTGAATGATTTTAAGTGCAGCTAAGTCAGGTACTTCAACAGACTAGATTTTAAGGAATGGTGGTTGTAATTTATGCTCACAAGTCTCTGTTACTGATTTAGGGTACCAAAACTAGGAGCAACCGTTTCTGAAGTCAGCAGGAAAAGTCAGGTGTCTCCAAGGAGCAGTCTAGAGCACCTGGATTGGAATCTGAAGTAGATGGCACAAATACCTAATAAATGTCCGTGTTTGAGTCTGCATGTATGGCCATAGATGAGATTGAAATGAAATGAGAGCCTGAGTGCATGATTTTCCACATGTTGTCCATGTACTGGTTTTGTTTGTTATAATTTGATTTTTTTCCAAACAAATTACACTGCAGTGGCTCCATGTCTGTCACTGTGTCCCATACACTGTGATTTTGGGAGGTTTTTTATGCTCTGAAATATCATTGGTGTGACTCAGTTTAGCCAGTTATCCAACAGCTTGGTCCTTAGTGCTCTTGCTTCCACTTAATTCACAGGATTTTGCTCAGGGTCAGTTATGTCCTCTGAAGGGCTCTGGTGTCTTCAAACTGACCGAAGAAATTGTGTGGCGCCTTCTGGGTGTGTAAAATCCAGCTTCTCAAACAAATGAGTTCTATATTTATCCAACCAGCCAGCGTTAGGCAATTAATAAGGAACACCTTTGTCTGTTACGTGGTGCCGTGCTGGAGGAGAAGGACTTTCAGGTGCCTGTCAGCTGTGCTGGCCAGGTCACTTAGGATGGGATCTGTGTTTAGTCAGCTCTTTGTGAATAAACACACAGAAGCTCTGCTCAGCCTTTTGGTCAAAGGAATTTTGGTTATATTGTCAGCCAGGAAGTGAGGAAATCGAAAGTACAGCAGAGTTCATAGAGTCCTCTATTTTCAGTCCCTTAGGAGGAAAACAATGTACATGAGAAAAACACCAATTAACTGTTGTATCACTGTGGAAGCAGATCCTAGATTTGTGAAATACACAGTGGCCTAAAATGGTAGTGAAGTGGAAACCAGTGTGATTTTTAGTTGTATCTGGAAAGGATCCTTGCATACACAGTTTAAGAATACCTAACATTTACGTAATTGAAAATATGTGCTTAAGTGATCCAGCAGAATCTTTAATAGAATTACCTCATGAATGAATTTACTCATATGTATGAAAATGCAAAACCTACTTGCCTGTTCCTATTCTGTTTGAAAATGCAGACATATTTTAGCAGAAAAAGAAATATCTGGATGAATGAGGTAATATTTTGCAAGGCTGTTATTAAGAAAGAGGCACATGTCACAGATTTGTACCAGGACAACTGTGAAATATTCACGCTTATGTTACTTCATTTTAGAGAAGATTTTTTTTAGTTGTATATGAGAAATTTTTATATCAGTGTTGTAAAAGGGAAGCTGGTTTTAGTCTTGAAAAATCAATATTTCTTTATATAATTGTTTTGAGACTGAATGGAAGTTTAAGAATAGAAGGGAACACATAGAACACTATGTTGTACAATATATGAAAAGACTTGTTTACGTTTTTCCTGAATGTTGACTTAGGCATGTGTTAATGGGAAAAGTGGGGTAATGGATTATTTTTCATATGAGGAAAATGCATTTATTTGACTTCCAGATAAATTCTTCAAGTTACTTTACCTTTGGTTGAAAATCTGAAAATACCAAATATAAAGGAAACTTTTAACAGTGAATTTTTAAAGTGGACTAAAAATAGTTACTTGAGACAATTGTAATAGTTGATCTGTGATCACAAATATTGACAATATGCTGCTTGCTAAAAGCAAAAATGAGAACTCATAGGTTTTTTCCTCTTTCAGTTATCAGAACCCGCTTTTGTGAAGTCTGCTTTGAAGTACAGTGTCTTTAGGGATGTGTATCATGGATTCAAATATTATGTCAATGAAGGGAGAATGTGGACAGGGATTATAGAACTGCTTTGCTCTTCTGCTGGTCGTTCAGATGTGGATAACCATTTGTCTTAGTTTACTGGCAGATAACGTCTGTCTGTATACAGATTTCTATTATAACTATTTCAATTCCCCCCCCCCCCCGCCCCAATATTTACTTTAAAATTATTTAAGAAGTTCTGCACAAAGGTGTTGGTGTGGCAGGGGTGTCTAGACTTTCTCAGCTGTAAATGTAGCTAAACCAGCAGAAGGAAGAGACAAATGATTGGTTTGCTGTTGACCCCCTGGTCTTTCCTATCCTTCCCTGTCCATCTGTGTTGTCCTTCCCCCAGAGGAAGCATCTCCTCCTCCCGAGTGTAGGTGAGAAGTGCTTGGAAGAGAAGGTGTTGTGGAGTCCGTGGCTGCAGGCTCAGAGATGGCACTTAGGGGATGAGTTGTGTTCCTTCCAAAGCAAAGGCCGTGTTGCCGTTGAAGACCCAAAAGCCTCTGCTTAAATCCATGCTGACTTTAAAATTTGAAACCCCTACTTACATTCTTAAAATCAGTCATGGGCCTTAAGTACCTTCTTGAATTAGAATCAAAACCAAGAGCTGGGAGCGATGGAGAAAAGCCTGGGAAGAAATTAGTTAGTGAGAAGCTTGGTTTAGGAAATGTGGCTGGCATAGCACGAGGGGGATGTGATACAGCACCTTGAGATGGGAATGGAAGTTGGTTGGCAAGTTGTCAGTGCCATTCCACAGCTAACCAACGTTTTATCGTCCCCTCTGCCCCTGCTCTAGGATTTCTGTCCCTGAGTCATGGCAGACAGAAGACCAGAGAAGGCATGTGAACAAGCATGTGAATCCCTTAAGCAGCAGGATTATGAAGTGGCAGTGAAGCATTGCACAGAGGCTCTCCTTTCCCTCAGCCAGTACCCCCCAGCTCACCTCCCGGAGCCCTGCCAGGCAGAACTCGACCGCATCAAAATCGAGACTCTTCTGTATAGAATTGCTTCCTTTTTACAACTTGTGAGTGTGACTCTTTATAGTATCTAGCGAACTGGAAAGAAAAGTCAAATATCTTGTATTGTCAAGATTTAAATACAACTCAGAATTTTTGGCGTGTTGCTCTGCCCACAGGATTCCTCTTGCTATAGCATCTGTGAAGCTTCTGTCTTGTAGCTCTCCCTGATCCATTTATTTTTCATGATTGGAACCTCTTAGTTTGGGTCTCAATCACAGTTTTCCAAAAAATAAGGAAAAATACTTCAAACATTTAAAAAAATTTATATATTCCAGGAAGGCAGAACAGCTGGGTTTAGGGTACATATGCTGAATTACATACCAAATTACCTTATCTTTAAAGAGCATGAAATTAAAGTTTCCACAAATAAAAACACTCAAAAAATGAAGTTAAGAAATGCCAGAATCTAGGTAGCTGGTTCATATCTGCTTTAGCTGCATTTGCATATGCGTAAAATTAGTCTTTTAATGCTTAATCCCAGCTTTCTAGGGCTAGGCTAGAGCATATCTGGTGAAAGATGTAACTTTTAGACTCTGGCAGATATTTAGTGGAAAGGTGAAAACGGGTCTTGTAAAGGTTTGTAAATGCAAAGCGAGAGGCATAGCCCTGAATTACAGGTGACCCCGTTGCCAAAGTCGTGTCCTTCCTTTAAAGCATCAGAGCTACAGTTTCTTAGAGGAAAGGACATTACAGTGCTTAAGAATAAACCTGCAACCTTCTTTTTCTTACCTTTCTGAAATGCTATTACAGATGTACAGGGGCCTTGTCCACTCCAAATCTTCATGTATTTAGGAGGAGCCGTTTCATCCCAGGTGGTAAAAGTTTGGCCAAGTCACCAGAACTTGCTGGGCAACTTTAAGACAAATCTTGCCCATCTGTTGAGGGAGTGTTTTTAAGCATTCTTTAAATAAATAGCTGGATTGGGCTATTCAGTGTGCAAAACAAGAGTTGGGAAACCTCTTAAATGAAGAAGTGACCTATCTTGTGGCTCCTCAGGGGAGGAGATGCACAAATAACTGAGGTTGGTTTTTCTAATAAAAGTTGTGTTACCACAGACTTGACCTCTGGAAATTATTTCCATAAGCCAATATGCACATTGGTGCTTGGAGTATTTAATACGTTTCTGACACCACTCTTTGAAAATCCCCTAAGGCACCTATCTGGATGTTCATCATAGTGATGTTATTGCAGTAAGTCTGCAGGGAGTTTGGAAGAAGACTTGAAATCAAAACTTTCGTATTAAAGACTTAAATTCTATAGATATGTGAAATCTTAAAAGTGAGAGAGGGAAACAATCCAAATTTTCCTTCTTATTTTACTAAACAAAATAATCTTCAAAATCACTGCTGAAAAGACAGAATAAAATAATGTGCATATCTTAAAATTTCAACAGAACTATAGTAGTGCAAGATTAAAAAACACACAGTGTCTAGAAAGTTAAGTTTTATGTTTTTTCCTAGGTGTTATATAAAACACACACCTCTGCCCATTCAGGCTCTTCTTTTAAAATGTTCACAGGCTGAGAATTCAAAGTGAGCATTTTAAGAATTAACCGAGAATTTGAGAGAGTCAGCATTCTAAGAATTAATTATATTATAATTGACATGTGACTTATGTTCTTTACATGTTCCACCCAGGAAAAGACAAGGTAATGGTTTCTAAAAAGTTTTAAAAAACTTGTAATTCAAGCATGTAGTTGCTTATGCTAACTGGAATAATGCTATTCTTAAACTTTTCATGTTTTACCTTTCAGAAAAAGTATGGGCAAGCAGATGAAGACTGTAGGCATGGTATGCTTATTTCTTTTTTTATTACATAGTGTTATGAATTGCAGTCAGTTGTCTGAATTTTTAAAACTGATGCCCAGATTTGTTAGTTTGCTAACAGTGTTTTTTTTTTTTTCCTATTTAAAATTATGTATCTGCTTTGTAATACTTTTTCTGCTTTTTTTTTTCTTTTTAATTTTTTTCCTTAAAGAGACATCTCACTGTTTTTCAGCTCTTACTCAAGTACCAGCACTCAAATACGTGTCTTTGGCACAGTGGTGCTGTTTGGCTAATAGTTATTTTAGTGCCCAAATGTAGGAAGAGTTGATAATGTCAGGGTTCTTAGGAAGATGAAGACACAAAGACAGCTGATTGTTCCGCCTTTCTTCCCAGGGACATGGTGGATATTTTGGTTTGCATTTGGGACTTAGTTCAGAGAAAATCAAGATGATGCACATTTGTTAAAGCTTCCAAATGTGCCTGTGTCACATTGAAGTTGAGCCTTTCATGTTTCACTGCCTTGTTCAGGTGGGGTATTTTTGGAGGAGTCTTTCCTAATCCTCTGCTGTTCATCTATAATGCAAATTATTTGGAATTCACTGAGAACTCACTGAGTTTGCAAAGTGTTGGAACAAAGCTTATCAGTTAGATTTGGAAAGAAAAGGTGGGTAGGTCCCACCTTTTGGTTTTAATTCTTTAACTACTCCTGAATGTTAGAGGAAGTTTTTTCAGGTGGCAGTTTTGTTAGGCAGACTGTGATCGACTCTTCTGACATTCCTATGCTAGCAGTGCTAATCTTTAAATTGTTCCTTTCTGGGCTTGTGGGTTTTAAATTGGTTTTGATTTTTTAAAATGTGTTTGTCTCCACTGATAGTCGTCATAGTTGTGGGAATTTGTGGGGCTCTGCAGCCTGCTTGTAAAGGTCCGGAAGAATTGACTAAGAAGAAGAAACTTGCTTTCTGTAGGTGTAAAATTAAAGTTTAATAACTTTAAAAAGTCTGAATGTCGCCTAATCAGTACCATTCTTAAAACAGTCTGAAATTTAAAAAAAAAAATCTTTTTTCGTTATTGATGTACGCTATAGGGGTGTAATATTCTAACTTCAGAGTTGTCTTTCATGATGGCAAATAAAAGTGAGAGACATATGGAAAGCTGAATGATGGTTAAAGGAGGTAGGAGGGAGAATGCTGTTTTTAATGAATGGTGTTCTCATTGATGAGCTCTGATGGGTTTGTCATGGGGACAGGGGTGACACTCATCTGTGGAACTTTTTCTTTTTGTGTGTGTCAGTTATCAGTATCTCAAAGGAACTGTCATGGTAACTGCTTGTCATCTCTCACTGGACAGGCGTAGAAGTGGGTGGAATAAGACCACTGATCTCTATCTTCTTTTTTAAAAATAAGTAAGAAAGAACAGCCTTTAAATGTATATTAGTTAAGAAAGAAATAGCTTCCAGATTAATGTTAATTTCCTTCATTCATGCCAGCATATTCTGCACATATTTTTTTCCAGATCTAAAACTGAGGACATTTTTGAACTTACTAATGCCATATTTATGTATGTATATAAAAATGTTGTGTATGTGTTTATATATATATACACATATACACACATGCCGTATTTTTATGAATATATGAATGAATGGTTTGGTTGTGGTTCTCCATGATGTGTGGTTATCAATTGTAGCCCAGCACCTGACATTTAGAGTATCTGCACTTATGATCCCAGAAGGTCTTAGTTTTGGTTTTATATTTGAAGTATCATTGGGAAGAAACAACCTTAGCATGGACTACTTGATACTCACACTCCTTGATACTCACAGGCTTTCTGTAATGGGCAAAGCTTTATTCAAGCTGCTCTTCTGCCTTTTTACAAGACTTGACACGTTGCACAGCTATGATGGTTTTATTTGAACCTGAATGATCAGTGTATTTTGGAATAGATGGAGAAATACATGTCCTTTATGGTATGCTGCTTGCAGTGTTACAAGAAATGATGAAAACTTAAAATCTGTTAAATTATTCCACAAATCTTTCCCAAAAGATACTGGTTAATGTGTTGCAACTTTTTATGTGCAACCGTATGTTTTAGCTTGGTGATACTAAGCAGATAGTGATATGAAATATCATAATTGGAGATTTAATCTTTGAGATTAAAATAGCAAACTGTCAGACATGTTAAAGCTATTTTTGGCACTTCTGCTTCTGATTTGGGAAGTAAGTTCTATTTTTGGCAATGTGGTCAGTACTATCAGAGTGGTGAATTCAGACTAATCTTTGAGGCACTTTATAAAAAAGGATTTAGTTACCATTGCAGTTTGAAGAGATGCCTAGTTGTTTTTATTTAAATGTTTTGTGGGACTATTTATTTATTGACTCTTTCATGCAATTTCTGTTAACGATGTGAACGTCTGTTGAGTGAGGAGTTTTGATTTATTATTCTAAAATGTAATCCTGCAGTTGTGGTGAATGTGAAATTCCTGTTAGCACTAAGAGGGGCTGTTTGCATCTGCATGAGTAGCAGTATAAACACAGATGTTGATGTTGCCTGCAATAACAGTTATTTTATAATTCCTTAATTTTAAACAACTGTCCAGCCTTCTTTTCAATTTGCACACTTAGCTTGCTAAGCTTTTTAGTCACTCTGGCATTTTGTTTTCTGGACAGGTAATATATGTGATTAGGTATTGTTCCAGCTTGTCTGAAGCACGTCTGTATCATGAAATAAATCCTGTCTCTGATGGAAGTGTTCAGGAAAGTGTCTGTTTGGCACTGCTTGCTGCTGATCCCGTGCTAGGAAGCATTTGGAAAGTTTTCTGTTGCAGGGAGCCTGTAAATTTCTGCGCTCAGACAGTCATTCCTATATGCCACACTTTGCAGCATAAGTGAATAAAAGCCCTTTTAAAGGAGCAGGAATTGCCCACGAGGAGGTTGGCTATTTTTGGAAACGACAGGGCATATGTTTTGTGAGCATGAATGGATCTTCCTGAGCATGTTTGTATTACTGAGAGGTTGTTGGTTTCTATTTCTTTTTTACCCCTTCTGCGAGAGGAGGTCCTGTGTGCCTGTGTCAGATATTTGAATTTACCCTTCCCATATTTAATTTATGTCTATTTTAGCATGTAAACATGACAACCTTTTTTGAGCTCATGTGCAGCATTTATTAGAAGGTGGGAGACAAGCTTCAAGTTAATATTAGACAATAGCACATGATACTTAATTTACATCCAAGAAGCCCTGCATTCAACCTGAGCTTCAGACTTTGTTTTCTTGTTAAGGGTGAAGGAAAACTGTATATGTGACTTAAATGTTTGGTGTGCTGAGGGTAATAGTGGCTGATTTGTGTTGCAGTGCTGGGAGAGGGGCTGGCCAAGGGCGATGGATCTCTCCGGGCAGTGCTGTGCTGCATGCATCTCAAAGGGAAGCTGCAAATTGTGTCTAATGTTCTTTCCAAATCACTGATGGGGGAGTCACTGGTAAGTGGGTTTGCTGCAATCTACGTGATTTGAAAAAACAGTTTTGTATTTCCTTCTTTTGAAAAATCTGTTTAATAACAAACTTCCAAACATATGTTTCATTGGCAGGTTGCAACAAAAATTATTTGTGTGGAAAAGATAAATGTATGGGCACACATATGTCATCAGGATGCCAGGTTCTTGCATAATCAGTGTTTCAGAGTTGTTAGGATTTTGGGAAGTTATTTCATTGTTCGCCCTGATTCCTCAGGGGATGTAAAATAAATTTGCATATTTGTGTGATTGACGAGAATAATACAAATCTCAAACTTTTGTTTGCTTACTCTAAATTGTACCTGACCCCATTTTGCATGGACTTCTGGAATTCTGTCCATTAAAGCAGAAAAATTATTGACTGGACTTTGAAATAACTGTCTCATGATAAGTTGTAGAACAGCATAAAAAGCTTTTCAGGAAAAGAAAAAAAAGCTTTGCGTTTCAAGACAAAGATAAGGGTTTGAGTTCAAAGCTTCTATTTTACCCTTGAACTGTTAAAACTTGTAAAGATGCTTTTAACCCCAGACGTGTAGGTAACTTCTGACTCTTATGTGACTACTCATATGGGGAAAATTAGGGACATGTGTAGGTCTCTAAAGAATAGTGTCCTTTTAATTTCTGTTATCTGGAGTAAATAGGCAGTTGATCAGCATGAACTGCTGGTTTTAATAAACCTAGAAACATGATCATAGCTTGGTCAGACCGAGGGGAACGTGTGACATCAGAAACTTGCAGGAGAACCTCTTACCTTGAGATTGGATCCTGTCTCCTGTATCTTGGTGCTGAACTGAATCAGGAGGGTGTTTCTGAGAGTTCTGTTTGTCTGTCTCAGCCATATCCTGAATTCCCTTCCCCCCGGCCATTGGCTATTTTTACATAAAGGTTTTTTTTTTTTCTTTGTTTAGCTGTTTTCTAATGAAAAAAATGTTTCATTGAAAAATTCCTGGTGAGGTTGAAGGAAACTTGCCTTCAGGAAAAATTAGTGAAATAGCCTTATTGCAGGGAATGTAGAGTGCCCTTTTTTTGAGCTGTTGTTGTGCAAATAAAGGTACCTTTGTATAGAGTTCCAGAGTGTCATCCTAAAGCAGAGTTTGAGAGGTTTTTACAAGCTTTAGGTTGTTAGACACAGTTATTTTCAGTAGGAATATTAAAATCAGCAGCTGATTTTCTGACTTGTGCCATTGTCTGAAAGAAGAAGTGAAACAAAGTTTTGGAATGAATTTATTGAAGAGTTGGAATCCATCCAGTTTCCTCCCCAGTGGCTTAAGAGAATGATTCTTGGTAACGTTTTTTGCTCTAATACATTTAAGCTCAACAAGTTCAATTTTCAGCCTTCTGCAAAAGTGAAAAACCATTTTGGAAAAAGCCTGAGTGTGAGGACTGTTAAGTGTGTAAGTTTTCAGCAAAGAGTAATTTCTGCTGCTCAGTAGCACAGTCAGAATGTGGAGAAGTCTAACGAATGTAGTAGCACTTAATTAAATTTCTGCAAGAGATTATAGAAATAAACCCCACAGGTCTGGGTTCCTTTAATCAAAGTTTTGACTTACAAGAGTGTGAAATTGTTACAAATACCTACGTATTTCACATAAATTCAATTTTGAAAGATTTTTACTTCAGTTGTACTTGAGTATGCAGTTAGTTACATGGCTAATCTTTACTTTTGAGGGAAAACTCCAAAAATTACACAGTCTACATCAGAGCAGGAAGAGTTATGGAGCTGAAGAAATTAGTGGTCTGTAAAGTAGATCCTTAAAAAGAAATGAATCCATCACTGCAACAGCAGTGAAAGATTGTTATATTAATTCTTCAGAGCTTAAGTGTTGCAGTAACCATGGTATATTTTTTTCCTCAAGTTCTTCTTAATATGGTGCTTTCCTGAATTGTCCTGTACTGATACTTGCTCTAAGTCTAGTGCTGGTTTTGGCCAGTGTAGAATTCACTATTTCACCATAATGCTTACTCAGTTTTATTTAGTGTCATTTAAAATCGGTGTTGTAAGTCAAACTCAGCTTTTCATTCTTGCCCTTCTCTTGGTGTTGAGGGGGCAATGGGCTTGGTTGCTGTGGTTTAATGCATGTAATGGTGTTCAATAATTAATATTCTTTCTGCCCCCAGAACGGGATGGTAACTAAAGATCTGACACGACTGAAAACACTTCTTGCTGAAACAGAGGTAATAATGAGGATATTATTGGGAAAATAATGAGCAGTACCTGGAACAGCTGACGGGCTGCTTTCCATGTGTCCCAGGAGATCCAGGCTCACCGAGAACACACTGGTTCAAACATTATTGTTTCTGCTGGTGTGTTGGTCTTTACTCAACAACCTCTTCAGGAACTTTTCATCGCAGTCTTGCAGGATGTATGAGAAAATAAAAAATGTTGCTAATAGGTTATTGATTCTTGAAGTAGCAAGTAGAAAGAATTCCAAGCATTTCCATCTTATTTATTTATTTATTTATTTATTTATTTATTTATTCATTCATTCATTTATTTATTCATTTATTTATTCATTTATTTATTCATTTATTATGTTTTTCTCTGTTGAAAATTAGTCTGAAGTAATAAACATGACTTCAGAAATTTTTAAACAATAGAAATACTTTCTTAATCACCTTTTTTTTTTATTGTAGTGGAGGTTGAACTCTCCTCTCTGCTGATTAAATGGTCCCCTTTCTTTTTTTTCCTTATGCTTAGTCATTTATTTTTGATGTAGATTGAAAGCTGAAAGACTTAGCAATGCAGTTTAGTTTTTGGTGTTGTAGAAATTCACTGCCGTCCACATTAAGTTGATCACAGGATGGAATTTGGTCTTGTAAAAATCTCTAAAATTTTCTTCTAACCAGTTGACTCGGTGTTCCTGTCAAAATTCCCGTTATCATCAGGATCCCTGTTATCAGCAGGGTTTGTGACTGGAAGTAATTTCAACTTATGATTGATATTTTTGTAATGGTTGCTCTAAAACCCATTTTGACAGCAGTTCCTGTTGATGAAATTGTTTTGTGTTCCTTTATAACTGTGGGCTTTTTTATATAATTGTAGGCAGCTGGTAAAGTACCATCAGGATATCATGTAGAAGATTTAGAAGAAGGTATGTAACTCAATTTTAAAGCTACATAGTTTCCTAGTGAGAAGACTTGGATCCTGCTGAATGCTCAGCGCTGCATTGCAGACAAAAAGCAGAAAAGGGGCCTGGCTGTTGTGATGAGCCCCACTGTCTGAGGCAGAATTATCTCAGTGGTGGCTGGGTTTGGAGGCAGAAGTTTCTGTTTATTGACCAGGGGGCTCTATCAGAGCCTGCTCCGTTCCGCGGGTGGTTTGAAACTCGCCTTCGCAACCTGTGCTCTAAATGAGTTTGTCAGGGATTGTAAATCAGTGGGGGGGGGGATAATTTTGCTTGTGTTCAGACATACCTTGAGTTGACGCTTAGAGCTGTGGATCCCTGAGCAGCTGCTGTCTGACTGGAGCACTGTTGCCAGTTGAGAGCTAACCCTGGTTGTGTCTCGGCAGGGTCCCGGGATGGTTGGCACTTCCGCCCCCCTCCCAGGGGCGTCACGAGCAGTGAGGAATACACCCTCTGTAAAAGGTAAACTCTGCTTCATGTTCAGCTGCTCCACGGGAGCAGAACGGTTCCCCTTTTTTTTGCCTGCTGACAGAATGATTAAGAGGCCAGGAAAGTGAAGGTGCTTGTTTAGAACAGGAGTTGACCTGTTAACAGGTCTTGGGAATGGAATCACTATAAAACTCAGTTTTGATAATACAGTGGTTTGAGGGGCATTTTCTAGTGACAGGTCAGCATCTGTCTTTCTCTCCTACCTTTTCTAATTCGGATGAGTTCAGAGGTGTGAAAATTTCCCCAAGCAGCAGTGTAAGCACACTGAAGCACAGCGAGGTTATGGTGCTGCCTTCAGATGAATGGGCTTTATCTTCAGATTAAACAAAAAAGCAGAATTTCCCTCAGATCTCATTGTTTTCCCTTTTGCATAAACTCAGATACACAGAGAAGATCCAGTGGCTTGCATTGGTGTTTTTCCTTGTCTTTTCCAGTTGTCTGGTCAATATTGGCTGTACTTTGTGTTGTTAATTGTCATTGCTCTACATAAAACTGCATTAATATATGTGGGGAGGAGCTGTCATTATGCACTTGATTCTGCCATTTATGTAACAAATGCAAATTATTTTCAAAAGCTCTGACCTGCTTTTTAAATGACATGACTGAATTGCTGATTTTGAGCTACTTCTGGCATGGTTTTCTAGAGATGCTAAATCTTGGCAACTCTTCTTGACTCTTAATCATGTCTGGTGCTTATTCAGCAATTTAAAAAAAGCAGATATTTACAGTTTCTAGCTTGTGGTGATCTTTTGTTGAGTAACATCTATCCCATGTTTCCAACCACTGCTCTGAAACATTTTTCCACTAAAACTGTAATGAGCTTTATGCTCACTGTTAACCCTTCCAGTGAGAAGGATGTGCCTTACTCAGCAAATCCCTCTGAAAAGCATCATTCTGACCAGGGACTCAAGATTTTAGTTCCTTATGAGGAGGCAGTTGCAGGTACTGAATATGAATTTTTGAAGCTCTGCTTTATTTTTCCCCTGTGTGCCATAAAGCAGTAGGAGTGCAGCGTATTTATTCTAGATAATGAAGCTATGGAATTGCAGGAGGTATTAAATAAGAAGGTAGAATTGGGGAAAAGAAAAGTGTTAAAAATATGAACAGTGGGATCTTGGAAAACCTATATAATGATGACAAATTTTAAAGTAATATGCTTTCCTGTTAAATAATGAAAAGGAAACCCACTTGATTTTAAATCTGTTATGTAGGTTATAAGAACAGGTCAGCAATTTTTTTATGCTTGCACTCCATTTACTTTAGCCCGTGAAGATCATAATTGTACTTCAGCATTCTAATGCAGTGGCGAATTGGAAAATTGACAGTAAAAATCCTGGAACTGACTGCCAAGAAAAACGTTTTAATTTCAAATATATTAAGAAACATAGTTTGAGAAGGTCTTTAGTAACATGGTCTTACATATCATGTTTATTTTGTTTACAATTTGGGCATGGAAACTTTCAAATACATTTCTTAAAGGAACAGTGTATGCTAAATCAAATTATAACCACTGAAGCAAATGTGACCTAGATATGCAGGTACTTGTGCTGCAAGGTTTTCATGTCACAGTCAGGTGTGGCTTGGTTTTTTCTCATAGCTTAAAGTTCACTTTTAAAGTTCACTACATATTCACATTATGTAAGAATGTCCGTGTGGAAATAAAAAATGTGACATTTGCATTAATGTTTTATAGTCACCTTTTGCAAAACAAACGAACAAACCACCCAACCAGTCTCCTGGCCAAATTTTATTCTGTGTATCCAATGCTTTTTTTGGTACCTTCAGAACTTAAGCCTCTCCCCCTACTTCATTTTCATTTTGTTATCTATTTTTAAAGTGCTTCAGTTTTGAAGAATGATGGAGGTGCAGCTACTGCCTTGTGGTTTATAATTTTAATACAAAGTTAAATTATAAAAATAATTCCCAAGTTATACAGGCATTTGCCCAGACTTGCAGTAAATTCTGAGAACTAGAATGCTTCAATTGTGTACAGGCCTTTGGAACAGCATTAATTTGATGCATCAGCACATGCCACTAAATGGAAAATGTATTTCTTTAAGTAGTTCTTAGTATCTGCAAGAATGGATCCTTTTAGACTAATGCCCTTTCCAAAGAAGAGGATTAAACCTTTTCCTAGAGGTTTCTGTGTAGGTGTATTTAGTAGAAGGGACCATGTGATGTCACTGTTGCTCCAGGAAAAACTGCTGAATGAGTATTTATCAGCTAATAGTGTAATCACTGGAAGAAATGATGCTACATCTTTCCTTTGCCCTTGATTAACAGGGGGCTTGTGCATATTAGTGCAGTGCCTATTCATTTCAGGGATGCTCTGTGACCTCCTTATGTTAATTGCTGTAAAAACACTTGTTTTTGTTTTCTTTAAAGCTGGAAATTTCTTAAGACTTCTGTCCCCCAGTGTTTCTAAGAAATTTGATATACTTTCCTGGGCTTTGCGACAGAGAAGCTGCTGCCTCTCTTAGAAAATGCTGTATAAATATATATATTTCCAAATTAGTTCACATGGACTAAGCTGCCTTTAGTTCTGTGAGAGAAACTTAAAGAATGTCCTTCTGGCTTTACAAGTAAAATTTTGAGAAATTTATTTATTTATTTTTAATTGGAGGCTGAAAAGTTCAAGGCATCATGGTTTTTCCTGTTTCATGTAGATTTTTAGAGCAAGGGATCTGCAGGTATGGTGCCCAGTGTACTTCAGCACATTCCCAGGAAGAGCTCACAGAATGGCAAAAACGATATGCTTCCCGCTTGATCAGGTTAAAACAGCAAAAGGAAAACAAACAGTGCTCGGGCAGTTACATGGAAACCCTGATTGAGAAATGGATGAACTCGTTATCTCCTGAGAAAGTGGTAAGGAAAATACACTGCTTCCCTATGTGCTCGTATTCAAATCTAACAGATGAGTCTGTTTTGGGCCCTCACTGTCAGAGCTGGTCGAATCACTCCTCACCAAGAAATTGTCCAACCAGTTTGCTCCCCTTTCCATCCTGCCCTAGGTCTTCTTGCAAAGAGACTTGGGCTGGTTTGTAGGTTAATCACAGCTTGTTCATTTTGCATATTCACTATTCCCAGCGTAGGATGGGTCAGGCAAGTCCAATGGTATTGTTCCTGTTCCCTGGCTAGATGGCAGAACTTCTTAAGCTGGAGAACAATAAATGGTGCAGCTTTCACAACTTAGTGGGAATACTCGTGCATGCCTGCAGCTGCAGGCACTGGTATGAAGAGCAGCCAGTCCCCCAGATACCAAAAGTGTTTGAGTACCAAGGAGTGTGGGAAATGGATATGATCAAAGTTAGCAGCTCTTTGGAATTAGAAAGAACAGTTTTTGTGGCATTCGACCAGCTCTACTTACCACTGACCCTAAGGTGTTTTAGGTCCATCTATTGCTGATTAAAATCTGGGAAAAGTGGACTTTATGCAAAACGCATTGATGAGTAGAAAGCCTGGTTCTTGTTTCCTGTTGTCTCAATAGCCTCATTGATGTTATTGAGGTCTGGGGTCTTCTGGGCCTCACTGTATCACAGATCCTTTTTTCCAAATGAAATCTTGTTCTACTTTAAACATTTACAATTAAGTTGGTTATTGAAAATCAAGTCTTGTGGTTAATTGTTCTTAAATGGTTCTATTCTTCACTTACACCGAGTGATTTAGCTTGCTTGTCTCTCTACGTTAGCACATATTTACATTAATTCCTGAGTGGGACTTGCATCAATCCTGCACGATCTGGGAAACCGTTCTTTCCTCTTTCTTTTGAGAAAATGCTGCATTTTCCTGAATGTTTGTGTTTTGATACTGCCTGTAGAAGTTTAATGTTCTCTTCCTTTTCTTTTAATCTAGCTTAGTGAATGTGTAGAAGGCGTGAGAGTAGAACATAATCCCGAGCTCTCGGTAACTGTCACCACCAAAAAGTCTCACCAGACGTGGACATTTGCTCTCACATGTAAGGTAGGATTACTTAATTTTTTGAAAGTGAGTCCTTAATAACTAGAATGCAACCCATAACCTTTTGCAATTAAGATTTCAATTGCACCATTCTTAAAATAGAGAAACTTCCTAGCACCATCCCTTCTCTGTCTCTTTTCCAAGCAGCTCTGGTGATAATGTATCAACTACCTGCTCTGAGAAACTGATAGTTCTTATTAACCCTCTTTATCTGATTGCGAATGAAGTTATTCCTGGAACAATTTCAGTATTTCAACCTTTGCATTTCTTTTCCAGCCTGCAAGAATGCTGTATCGGGTGGCATTGCTTTATGATGCCCATCGACCACACTTTAGTATCGTTGCAATATCTGCTGGAGACAGCACTACCCAGGTATCACAAGAAGTTCCAGAAAACTGTCAGGAATGGATAGGAGGGAAGATGGTCCAGAATGGAATAGATCACTATATATACAAAGTCAGTATAGCCTTTAACACAGAAATCTTTGGGACTTTTCGCCAAACTGTGGTGTTTGACTTTGGATTGGAACCAGTCCTCATGCAACGAGTGATGATTGATGCTGCTTCAACTGAAGGTAATGTATTAAAACATTTTTTTTTGAATAGTGGAGATCTTTCATGCAATCTCCTTCCTTTTCAGTTTTGGGCAGAACAGCATCTCTGTCAACAGCTCGTGAATGTTTTGTACTGTATGTTATGTTCTTCATAGATATGAATATAATTAGTGGGCAAAAGCTTCAGAGGGTCTAAATCAGGCAGATAATTGGAATATGACTTACTCTGTGTCAGGATATGGCTCCTAAGTATTATTAAAATGCTGGGAATTTCTAGTTTGGTATGTGTCTGAGTGCAGCACTGGAAGTTCTGCCTTTATAAAAACATGCTCATGTTTTTATAATTGATGAAGACATTAAATATGTCAGAAAAGGTCATTAGAGAAATGAAGTGTTTCTGTATAAGAATACATGGGGTAATAAACCCAGTAATTAAAACAGACTATCTGAGAAGTTGGTTTGTATTTTTTTCTTCTCTTGCAATATCTGACTAGGGTTGTCATAGGCAAGAGACTGAGTATATAGGGTTTTAACTCAGTAATTTGCTGTTGACATGAATTTTGAAAATGTAAAGAAAGTGTAATAATATCGGTGTTTTCAAGTAAAAAAAATGAGCTACAAGTTACTGTAAGAGTTTAATCTGTTTATTAAACTGACCTATGTCTCTCAGTTCAAACCTGGAATAACTCCAGTACGAGAAAAATGTCAGAAAATGGAAAGATGTTCAAAGAGGTGCAAAAAAAGAAGGAAGCACTTTGATTTATGGTGTAAGAGAGCTAAATGTAGGTCACTGTGTCACTTGGCAGTATGCCATAGGGTGGGATACAGGATCTTAATTTTTAATGAAAATTTGAGAGATAAAAACACTAACGAAACAGAATTATAGTGCTGGGATTTAAGCACAAAGAAGAAGAAAAGGGAAAAAGAAGGAAAAAAGATGAAGCTGAGAAAACAGCAGTTCTCTGTTCCTGACCTGTATTTCCATATAACATTAACATCCGCAACATTCACAGAACAAAGCTGTAATAGCAAATACCCAAGATCATGAACTGATTTTTGAGATGACCCAAGCACTTGCAGCCAGGAGCTGGGGACTGTGCACGGGGTAACATCTCTGGGAGCAGAGGGTGTGGCATTGCCAGGGGAGGGGTCTTGGAAGCAAGGTCTGTTGGGAGCTGTTCCATGATCTCCATGGAGCATGTGGGTAATCACAGGCTGCCTAAGCCACTGAGCCTGTGGAGAGCAGACCTTGTGTCTTGGTTTGAAAAGGACAGGTGTCAGCTTAAGGGAGGCAGGAGCCTCCCTTGAAATGGACAATGGAAACCCCCTCCCTCCGAATTATTAGAACTTTGAAATTAACGGGCTCTCAGGCAAAGATATGGGAATAGGAATAACAGTTCTTTACCAGGAAAATTGAAGAAAAAAAAACCAAAAACAAATGTAAGAGTACAAAACAGAACAAAACAAACCACCGACAGAGTCAGAAATATACCCTGACACGCTGTTGTCACAGGGTGTTGGTAGCAGTCTGATTAAACGGTGGCTGCAGTGCTCCTCGAACTGGTCCTGTTGAAGCAGTGATCTTGTAGAAAAGGTCTGGTCTTCCTCAGAAAAAGCCCAGTGGTGGTTGTGTAGCTCTTGTCCTCTGGGAATCCAGTGGGAAAGTCTCTGTCTCTGTTGCAAAACTCTCCGTCTTTTATCCAGGTAGAATGCCCGGCTCCTCCCCTGGGCGGAGCATCTCACAATGGGATGGTGAGTTATGAGATAAGGCACTGATGGGCCATTAACAGCAGATAGCCCAGAGGGAGGAGGCAGGGAACATTGCCACACCTGATTTTAATAGCTCATGAAGATGGAAATAGAATACATGGTAACCCAGGACACCTTGCCTTGTCCACCTGGGTAAGATCAAGGGAACCAAGCCATGACTTACTTGCAGAGTCAGAGTTCCTGTCAAACCAGTCTGTGGTGTGGTGCCTCAAACTGAGTCGTAACCACAGGGATCCCAGGAACAGCCAATTGCATTCCACATGACGGTGATGGATGAAGTGGAGGTGGCAGAGGCCAGCATTAGGTACTGCTGTTCCTTCCACATGCTGCCTGTCTGTACACAGGGACACTGACGTCTGCAGGCAGGTCATCACTAATACTTCCAATGGAAAGGTGTTAAGAGCTTTACAGATAATTGTAAGTACAGAATCCTGGGCTTTTTGCTGTTAGTCTAAGAGATGTGTAATAGGCAAGGGAAAGGGATGACTACACTGGGTCTGTGTCCAGTTCCATAGTTTCTTTTACTTATATATGGATTGAGATCTTGTGGAAATGCTTTTCTAACAGAAAGATGCCTGAGGTCTCTATGTTTGCATGTAATTCAGGGCCCCGTCTAGATGTTTAGGCAGGAATGAAAGGTCAACATTAAAATATTTTAATGGAAGAGCCTCCATTCTGCATTTTGAAATCTTTATTTACAGCAGAAAAAGGGAGCTGTAGGAAGTTTTCTGTGCACTGATTATGTACTAACTGCTCTTTAAGAAAGTGTCACTGTGTATGTGCAATCTGTGCCAGGAGCTGTTTCTGTCAGGCTTCCAGGGAAAGCCTCTCCAGTGCTGGGAATTAAATGGCTGACTTTCCAGCAAGCAAGGAGTCAGTCCCAGCATAATTACTGAGCTTTTGGGATCTGAGGTGTGATTTGTACCAGAGAAAGCTTCATTTATGGTGATGTTATTTCAGACACACAAACCACACAAACTTGGGCTTTTTCTTGCCATACAACTGCAGCTGCTGATACGGTTCAGGCTTGAGGGATATATTTAAATGTGTCTTCTTAGTGAGCACATGAGATCAGTGAGTAAGACAAGCCATGTTCCTGTAGTCATAGTCAAGCTGAACGGAGATTTCTTTTGCTAAAGTGCTGGGGTTTTTTGTTATTTAGACTAAAGACAGTCAAGATGATGTTAAGCATTTAATTTGAATTTGAAAATGTCTTTTTTGCACATTTTCAGCGTTGGTGTGATATCCTGGATACCTATGTTAAATCTTACTCAGAGATTATACATTAGGATAGCATAGCTTGACTATAAATGCCAAATATTTTCAGCTCTGCAATTTAACTGCAATTCTGTTAACTGATTCACTGTTGTCATAGTGGTTTTGTGGTATTAATGGATATATTTTAGGTGGCTGTAGACAAGTGCTTGGTCTTCTGTTTCTCATCTAAGCTATGTGGTCCCTGAAATCAGGGTATACTGAAAAATCAATTTCGTTTCAATTTTCTAATGTTACATCATGTTAGGTTACAGTTCCTAAATTTTGCTGAGTAAAGTAGCTTTAGCTACTTTATGTAACTGTCTGCACCACACACAGATTAGGGGGCTGTAGAATTTTTTAAAAGGCTTTCACAGTGTTGCAAATGCGATGATTCCTTACCAGCTGGTTTATCAACTTGTTTTGATGACCTCCTAAATTATGTAATATACGTTGTAGAGTTCCTCACTATTTAATATTTTAGAAATGAGGGGATGTTGCAGTTGAGTTTTAAGTGTGTTGTGGTGCTAAGTCCTTCCAAGCTGTTGGTGATTGTTACAATAAAAGTGCTTTCTTTGTTTGTCTTTATTAGTTTTATTTGCTATCTATAGAATGTTTTGTTTTCTGATACTCTTGGAGAGCCTGCTTGCTCTCTGTGCCCACCTGGAAAGTAGGGATGGTAAATATCAGCAATGACTTCCTAAAGGTGTTGTGGGCAGAGGAGACTCCTGCCTGTGTTTAGTTCATTATTTTTCAGGGGATTGGTTTTACTAGTGGGTTTTGGTGGATTGGTTGGTTTGTTTTTTTTTTTTTGGAAATAAAACCGAACCACCTGGGGTTTGTAAAAACAAACCACACCTTCCCTGTTCTGTCTGTCCATGCAGACCTTGAATACCTTATGCACGCACGGCAACAGCTCCTGACCACAGCCAAGCGTTGGGATTCCACGTCTAAGACTATTGTAGAGTTTGAGCCTAATGAAACTACTGAATTGGAGAAGAGCCTTCTCACCAGATACCAAATCCCTCTGTCTGCTGACCAGCTATTCACACAATCTGTCCTGGACAAATCACTGACCAAGGCCAACTATCAGTCACGGCTCCACGACCTCCTTTATATTGAGGAAATAGCACAGTATAAGGAAGTTAGCAAGTAAGTGATTCCTTTGTAAAAATATTCCTATTACAATGACAGCTTTTTTCATTAAACCTACCTGCTTCTTTAAGATACTGAGGCTTCCTGTTTCTTTGAGCTGAACCTGAAGGAATCAGGGAATAGTAATGTTTGGTAGAGGTCACTAGCACTTTAACAAATATAAATTACTGCTAATTCATTGAAAACAAACAGTGTGTATCAGTCTGTGCTTACAGCTGCAGGCACTAAGCCGCTGTTGTACATGGTTTTGTTAATTATTTGTGTTTCTAGGGTTTTTGTCTGTCTATCCAAAAATATACTAATAATAGTTATGGTTTTGTTCCTGTGTGAAAGTAGGTTATAGCAAAGGAATATATGAAATCTTTGTATAAAGAGTTGAATTGTGGGTGGATCGGACTGATCTTGTGATGATGTGGCAGCTGACTTTATTTATTTCCTAAATAGGTTAACACCCAGTTTCTGAATAAAAGTTCCTAATAAAAGGCATATAATATACATTGTTTGGTTTGTTATGTCTTTAGGTGTTATGTGCAAATTACCCAGCTGCTGTAGATGCTTGAAAAATACAGAGTTAGGAAAAAGATGTGAAATTCCCAAATACAGACCTTTGTGTGGACTTCTTTCTGTAGTTTAATATTTGTGGTCAAAAATTTTTCCTGCATTCACGTGGTACTAAGAGTTTTAAAGTGTTGGAACTACTCAGAATGGAAAGTTTAAAAGATATAACATAATTTTAGCCTAATTTGGTAGCAAATTCAGTTTTGTCATTTACTGGAAGTTCCAAATCAGGAAGTCTTTTTTAAGATGAAGAGCCATTCCTGGAGCTACAGAGGTTCAGTTGAACCAACCCTCTAGAACTTAGAAAAAAAGTACTGTGAGTAGTTGTATTTCTAATGCTTTTAAAGCAGAAAAATGGTTCAATTTCTGTTTTTAATCTCAGCTGAAGGGCAGTATTTGAACTGTTTCTTATCTTTTATCACTGCTGCCCTCTGCTCTTGTGCTGGAGTCTAACACATGGAGGAATCATGCTTGAACACTGTATCCAGCATACAGAAATATTCTCCATCGTACATGTTTATAAACAGGTTGACTCTTCTAAGGCCTTTTAAGACAAAAGTGGATTTAAAGTAAATGTTACGAAATATCATCAAAACATGAGCAATATTTTTACTGAGTGGATTTTCACCTGGAGAGTTGCACTCTCATGCCTCACAGGAGACCAAAGAGCAGCAAACCTGGAGAAATGAAAGAAAAATAAGTGTATCCTGTATGTAATGCTTTCCCTTTGGACTATTTGGTGCCGCAATAATTTATTGCTTGATAAGTTATAAGTAAGTGTTAATAATGTTCTTGAAATCTTCTGTTTTGATACTGTTGATGACAGCAATATTCTTTTGATCTTGTAGCTGACCCACTTTATTGCAACAACGCTCAAACCAGCAGGCATTTTCACTCCTCTGTGGCTAAGATCACACACTTGGAATTCTCTAGTGAAGTGTCAGGGTTGCAAGCCTAGAGATGGGCTGAGAAATCCAGATGCAAGTGGGTTGTATCACCTCTGAAGTGGTGCCACGAGTGACAGTGTTGATGAGCTGTTGCACTTAAAAGGGTTTGTGAATATACGTTGTGAAAGGAGTAGGATTGTCAGCATGGTCTCTGCTGACTACACTGGAGTAACACGAGTGTCTGCAGTTCAGACTGAAGTGGATCCTTGGTTTTTTAGAATGTTGATGATTTCCCACTTTCTAGGAAAGCGCTGTTTCAGACTTTCTGTGGGATCGCCTGAGTGGAACTGGATGGTATTGGGTGAAAGTTGCAGGAGCTCTTAAATATCTTGAATTCAGTTATAAGGGAGTTCTGGATAGTCGCAGAGAACCTTACTTTTCAATTGTGTGTATTTTAATATTTCAAGAGGCATTTATACAAGTTGCTCCACATGAGTATCACAAAATACAGTAATAAGGGAGTCACTGCTGTTGAATGAAGTGCAAACACACTGTTTTTGAGGAAAAGCAAAGCAATGCTCCAATCTTGATAGTAGTTTGGTTTTGGAGAGTGTTAGTATCTGTTCATGGTTTTAAAACTCTTCCTTTCTTGCATATTGAAGAGAAAAGCAACATATACTTGTTAGAGTGACTAGAACATTTTCTTTTATGAACATTGAAGTGTGTGGGGTGACAGACAGCTCCTTCCGTGCTCCCAGAATTACAGAGCAGATTTATCCTCAAGGCTGTGAACACGTCAAATACTGGCTCTGATGGAAAATAAATTTGCTTTTGTCATGACTGTGTCTTCCATTGATCGCTCCCCAGGCAGGTGTCCCACTGCACACCCTCATCCCCACAGGTGTTGGTGTCAGACCAAATGTGCTGAACCTGATTTTGTAACGTGGCACCTGGGGCTTTGGCCGGGATGGGTTTATTTGCCTTTGGGGAATTTATTGTTTGCATTGGCACTGGATGATTAATGATTTATGAAGTCATTCTTCATAATTATTCTGTGGTTTTAAATATGAACAACAGGTTTTCTTGTAGCTGCTTCATGAGCACTGCAGGTTGGCTGGCATTTGCAGTGCTTAGGAGAAAATAAAATATTTTGTTTGTTTTTCATAAGCCTGACTGAAAACCTCATTTTGTCTAACCCTGCAAAGCAAGGGTGAGAAATGGATGAAAGAAGCAACTTCTGATTTTTTAAAAATCAAATCCTGAGAGGATTTTGTAGTTTTGTAGTTTGCCAGAAGGTGTCAGCTTGCTCAATGGAAATCGCTTGGTAATCTAAAGCTGAGATTCCCTTTAGTGCAGCAGATGCAGTTCAGTCATTTATGAAAACATTAACCTGTGCCTTGTCTCAGAAATGCCATAAAACTGTTTTGCAGCACGTTTTTGTAAATCTGAATTTGAGCTGATACATATTCAGCAGCATAGGGATCAACTTCAGGGAAGTTTCAACAAAATAAATTCATGATAGCAAATGATTGTATCTCAGTAAGAATTCCCAGCTCTTGTTACTCAGTTAAATGTTTTATACGGTATTTTAGCAAGGAGATATGAGCTGTTTCAGATGTTACTGACTTGCTGATAGCTCCTTTGGAGTAGTGCAGCACTTGAATAGGAGAAAGCTTGATTTTTGTTATGGGTTTTTTACTGGGATGTGTGGAAATGGGAAGGATTTGGTGAAAGCTTACACTGTAGCTTGTGCAGTCACATTTGTGGTCAGTGATGAACCAAACAGATCCCTGTTAGGCAAGAAAACTCCACTTGCTTTTGTAGAGTGGAGGAGGACTGGGAAATTCGGATCTGACAATGCCCATATTCTGTAGAGAAGCAGCTGTTACCACATGGGGGCAAACTTGCAGTTTTTGTGCAAGATTCGTGGTCTGCCAGATCTGAAAAAGTATATTTGATTGGTTTGGTAGATGTTTAATTACCAAGCAAGCCAAAATGTTGGATTTTATTGTTAGAGGCTTATGATTATTGATACTGCGGGGCTTAAATGATCAATTACCAGTTTATTAGGTTAAAATAGACATTATAAGAAGAACAGATCAAATAAAACCAGTATGAGTATGAAAAGTATTATAAGAAAATAATGTATTTTTCCAAGAGGTTTTATTTCATTTGTGAATGGGTTTTACTTTTTTTCTGTAATTTGTTGCAAATTTAGGAAAAAGTTGGTGATGAGAAAAGAACTGAATATTGTTACTGTGTCAGACTTTTTTTCCTCTGTTCTTTTTAAAACCAAGTTGAAGCAATCTGTTTAAAAAACCCCAACACACTAGGAAGAGATTACTTTGTATTGGTGAGAGGTCAATAAAGTGTGCTAATAAGTCACTTTAATGTGTTGTGCATGTGACTTCTGGAAAATGATAACAGCAAAGATGAATTTGTTACATCTCTGATTACAGGAGGAAGCTGCTGCTAATAGGAGTTCTGTGGATAGATGGTTTAAAGGGCTGAGCCTGTGATGCCATTCCCTCATTTCAAATAAAATTACATCATTTTAATGCCTGCAATCTGATTTGTTTCAACGCATTTTAATCAATCTCTCTGAATTATAGATATAATACCATTTACCTTTTAAGATGGAGATCGCCCTCTTTGGTGTGCAGCCTGGAGGAGACAGATGGGATAAATAGGAATCTTGCTCTGTTGTTTGCCTGCCTGTCTGTCCTTGCATGCCTAACATAAGATTACAGACTATTTAAATAGAAATTTTTACTGCTTTGGGACACGTAATTCATTCACTCTAAGCTTTTTTTGGTATCTAGTATTTGTTTCTCTCTTTTGAGGGTTCTTTTTTAAAACTTCATAGATGTCGATTCTTTCAAATATGTACTTTATAGGCTACAGTCAGAAGGAAAAAGTGTGGATATTTGACAGCTGCATACTTAAAAAGGGCCAATTTGACTGTACTTGTTTATACTTAAAAATTAATGAATGAAGTGAATCTTCACTCTGAATGCCTGAAATTTCAGAATCTGAGAGCATTTCTGTGCACTGATTTGATGCTTTCTCGCTTAGGTTCAACATAAAAGTGCAGTTGCAGATTGTAGCAAGCTTCATGCTCACTGGTGTTTCTGGAGGTGCAAAATATGCCCAAAATGGCCAACTTTTTGGCCGCTTTAAGCTCACCGAGACGCTTTCCGAAGACACTTTGGCTGGACGGCTGGTGATGACCAAAGTCAATGCTGTTTACTTATTACCTGTCACTAAAGAAAAGTCAGCACAGACCCAAGGAACCAAAGAGAAGGTTTATGAAGCAGCTATCGAGGAGAAGACAAAGGATTATATCTTCTTGAGGGTATCCAGGGAATGCTGTGAGGAGCTGAATCTCCGGGCAGACTGTGAAATGCAGGTGGGTCTGGGTGGAGGTGTTTGTGGTGTCAGAACTCTTTGCCTTGTGTTTGCTTTGGCTCCAGAATTGGTCTCGTTACCAAACAGAAATAACCTCAGATTAAGGTCACTGGAGTTGCCTGCAATGAATGCAATGTTTTCACCAAAGGTTTATCTCCTCCCATTTATTTTGTTTGGGGGAGACATATGCAAGAATTCTAATGTCTTAATTTAACATGGATAATTAGTCTGGGAAGACTTGGTTTTGTGTTTGTTTTCTTAAAACGATAATTAAACTTACTAATTGATTCTATTGGAAACTCGACTGGAATGCCAAATGAGCTTGGGCTTCAGGAACTGGCTAATTTTTCCTTGAGTGTCTTATAAATCTTGGCCTGAGGCAGCAGATCTACTCTGCATTAGAAATTGGGTCCTAAAGTTGTTTGTACAATCATTTAGTACTTCATAGATGTATCACTGAAGTGGTGGTCAGATTCTTAAAGCATTAGCATATTTGAATGAATTTTAAGTGTGAGGAATTTTTTTTATGATGAAGTATTAATTGTAATTTTGGAAAGCAATCCTCAGGTTAGAACTGAGGAGGTTGTAATTGGGACGTATGGAATTTTTGTTAAAGGTGCTGGAGATTTTGCTGCTCTCTTTGTAGAGTTGATATTCCCTCTGTGATTCTCAAACACTGATAACTGCTTTGATTTCTGTGGATTTTGGATAAGCTGGGTGGTTTCTTTCCTTTTTCTCTTATAATTAGTCACGGAAACTTGGTGATGGTCTGTTTACCTGCTGTTCTGGCTTAACTATAATAAATACCCAATTCTGCTTTTATCATGTAAACCATTCATAAAGGTGGGGTGAACTTTAAAGCACCGTGGCTGCTGCCACTCTTATTTTTGGAGTGATTCCTCTGTTCTGTGTCCTGCTCTGTGAACCTGGCAGTAGATTAACTTCCTTTCCCACTGTTTTCTGATTGTGGAATGTATATTAAAGCAGGTTACATGCCTCTCCTTCCCAGATGGCCTCATTCAGTACTCTGCAACAGCAAATAGAACTATTTGATTCCATCCAAGCAGCATTAAAAGCAAAACAAATCACAAGCTGTTAAGAAAGTGGTGAATACAGGTAGATAATAGGAGGTATTTAATGCCAGGCACCTTGCTTGGACTCCCAGAAGGGGCTGTTAAAAGTGTCACCCAGATGAGCATCACAGTTTTTCTGCATTTAAATTACTCTCGTTACATTGTGTGGTCTTTTGTCAGCCTTGGGTCTTCTGGGCAAAGATATTTTCCCCGGACAGATCAAGCCAGAGTTTGGGACCGTTGTCATTTGAGTGGCAGCCTTTCCCAGCATGTGCAGGATGTGCTTGGGGGAGCAGTCAGCGCTGAGGAGGGCTGGGCAGGACAGAGCTTGGGAAGGAGCTCGAGGTGCCCCCTGGGCAGGATGAGCTGTGCTGTCACTCCTGACAAATCCCAGCTGGGCATGGACTGAGGGGCTGGGTGGCACAAACTGCACGCTGGGGAAAAAGGATTCTTGAACGTTTATGTGTCCTATTTAAAAAAAGTTTCCCTAGCTGTTGCAAACACCTCAGTGAGCTCCATGCTGAACGTTGTCAGATTTGTTGCTGCCCTTGTCTTCAGACTTACGGTTGTACATCTTGCTGTAAAATGGGATAGTCAAGATGAATATTTAATGTCTTTATATCTGCCAGAGATGGAAAGTTAATGGCTACACTCTGCAGGGATACAAGCAAACATTGTTTATTTACAGCAAAGCTAGTGTTGATTTTACATGCTACATAATGATATGAACACTGTAATACTGAAATAAGAATAGGAAAAAGAAAATGCTAATTTACAAAGCCTTCTGAAGGAGATGATCTGCAAGTAGTAAACATTACTGATGCACCAATGTGATGCCTGTGGTAGGAAGGGGCTTTGTGGGCAGATGAAGGAGTGTCAGGTACAACAAGCAGTTAAATCTAGAAGGATAAATTATTCCTCTGTATGAGGAATTCTCCTCCGTAGGAGAAGGTTCCTCAGAGAAGTTTATATGGCTTTGAAAGAGAAGTGAATCACTTTTCTTTTCCTTCCTTCCTTTCTTCCTTCTGTCCTTCCTTTCTTCCTTCCATCCTTCCTTTTTAACGTGTTTGTTGAACTTTCTGGTTGGTAGCACTAATTACCATGAGATTAAAGTGTGATTAAGAAAGAGCAGACTAACAGTGAATCAGTGAGTGTGAAAGGAGAAAATTATTAGATTTGAGACCAGCTTGTTACGATGGGCATGGGGGTACATGTGGAATGACTGACACCTCCATGGCTTGTCTCTGGGAGGACGTGGGGGGCTGCACCTTCCGTTGGGATGGTGCTGATGGACCAGATTCAGCTCATCTTTGCTCTGTTTCTGTTCTTCTCATCTCCTAATTGGTAGCACAGAACCAGCTTCTGTAAGGTGGTTGTGCAACCTCTCGGTACAGATGGCCATACAGATCGTCAAATAATTGATATTTCCCGGTAAATGAGGGGTGCTTTTCCAGACAGGTTGCACTAATATGGCTGCTGTTTGTAACATGTAACACACTCTTTGTAAATCTCAGAAAGGGACTGATTCATACCTATTTAATCAAAAATTCTTATTAGATTTGTGGCACAGTAGTTACATAAATACATAGTGACAGCAGATCTTTGGAAAAAACCTAAAAATGTGTATTAGTCACTTAAATTCTTCAGCAGCTTTTGGTGTTTTTATGCGGGTTTTTATTAGTGCAGATCTGTGTCAAATTTTGTCTAAAGGCTTCTGTGTTGTGAATGTGGAGTTCTTCAACATAATGCTCTGATCAGATTCATTTGTTTCTGGAGAGATTAATAATTGCAAATTTAAATATGCATAAATGATAATCTGAGTGAACTGTTTTTATGAATAATTTCCCCAGGAGCTGCTTTTATCCCGTCTTCAAATTTAGAATGTATTTTTCTCTTTACCCTTTCAGTGTGTGTATGTATCAACTACTTTCACTATGCATTGTTCGTTCTGAATTGAATGTTAAGTGTTCTGTGTGATGTTTCTGGCTTTGTACCAGAATTGTGTTGGGAATATCTTTTATTTACTAGCATTGAAACACCTGTAATTGAGAGAACAAAACCAAGAATGTATTAGTAAGCAGCTAATTGTTAGAAATGAACTTTTGGAGAGTCCTACTAATGGAACAAAAATGACAAGTTATGCTATTTCAGAGTGTTTGACTGGAAATAGTGTTTGGGGTTTATCTTTGCTGGTCACACATGTGATTTATATTGTTGGTTGATCTGGTAAAATTTCTGGCCTGACATTTTTTGAGGTTGTTCTTACAATAACAGATGAAAGCTTGTATTTGTAAAAATAATGTCTTAGGACAATAATATTTTCCAGGAGTGTTTTTTGTATTAAAAAAAAAACCTATTCCAAGAATGCTTTCCCTTTAATTTTTTTCTGAAAGTACAGTAGAATCTAATCTAAAAAGTCAAACAACAGAATTAAATTAGAGAAAATGCTCTATTTATCTTTGATCCAAACAAAAAAAATTAGCAGGTTAATTTTGTCACAGATCTTTGGATTGAATGCTGTTCGCTGTTTTCTTTTGAGAGCCAGGGGTCTGCAGGAAGATAAAAATGTATCATGTACAGCAAAGTCTAATGAGCATTTTCTAAATTAATCCTTTTTGTTCACCTCTCCATTTATTCATGCGTTCGTTCTGCAGGTTGAGCTTCAGTTCCAGTTGAACCGCTTACCCCTCTGTGAAATGCATTATGCCTTGGACAGGATTAAGGACAACAGCATTTTGTTTCCAGATGTCAGCATGACTCCCACCATACCCTGGAGTCCCAACAGGTACACAAACACTTTAATATCAAAGCTTGGGTGGTGATACAGCACTGAATTTCTCCGAGCAGATGGCTGAAATCTGTCGTCGAACGGGAAACAAGCCGTGCTCCTCATTAATGGTGAGGGGTTCAGAGGAGGGAGTGGAACTGTGCTAAATAAAACAAGAGGAATGATCCTCCCAGGGCCAGAAGCCGCTGAGTGGTTTTCCCTGGGGCCGAGCCGGGGGTTTGGGGGCATCACAGTTCTACTGTGGGTGCAGAAAACAAACCTGCTGCTGTTAATTACAGTGCTGCCATCCTCTGAAAACATGATACTTTATTGGAATGGAAGTGTCAGCTCCAAGAGTTTGCTGTGCAGAGTCCTGTTTGCAAGGGCTGATCCATCAGTACTTCTTGAGCTGCAATGAGCCCAGATTTGGACATATCCCATAGGGTGTAGTTATGGAAAGTGGGGGAATGATTCTTGAAGGATCAGCCCTGTGCTTGCAAGCAGCCCAGAGATTCTTTCTATACATGTCTCACAGTTTCCTTTATGAAATTGTAAACCCCTATGTCATATAAATACTTCTGAAGAAACTTAAGGCTGATGCAGCGATGCAACGAAAATAGTTTGTCTGGAAGAGGAAGCTTAGGGAAGAGAAATGTGAGGCTGTGTGGCTCAGGGAATATGGTCAGTATTCTTGCTCTTGATAAAAGAGGCCTGAGGTTTCTGTGCTTGGAGACCAGGGAAATGAGAGGAATGTGGAACTGATAGTCTGTGCAGCCTGGGAAGAGTCGTGTGGGGTCCTGAAGGTGAGAATTGGGAGTGTGATTGTGATGCAGGACAAATCAGGAGATAGCCCAGGGATTAAAAGGACAGTGATCTGTCAGAAAGCTGAGACAATGAGATACTGTAAGACAAAAAATACTGGAAAAATTGTAGTTTGTCCCTGAAAGCGTCAGAAGAACAGATCCAATAAAAGAGTGGGATCAGTGTTCTGGGTGGGATGATCACTGTGTGCATCAGAGCTTTGACAGTACTGAGAGGAAGAAGGGAATAGATTCTGTTTAGAGTTACACTACAGAGCTAATGGAGGTCAGTGGCAATCTGTTCACTGGCTTAATTAGGTTTTGAGTGAGTCCTACAAGGAAATAGTGTTTAAGAATAGTTTGGAAGTAAGCAGTGATTTCAATAAAAAGGAGGTAAGTCAAATAGGATAGAACTTTATCTTCTAGGTACATATCAGTTGCAGTTGATATGTTGGTATAATGTTTTGTATTTTTTGTACACATAAATAATGTACATAATGGTTGTACTTCAATTTAAAGTCAGTTCCATCTGGTGGCTTGATTTGTCCTTCCTTAAGAATCAAACTAACTCCAAACTGTCTTCCCCGTTTTTCTTCTGTTTTATGTCCCTGTTCCTTTCTGCTGTTTCTTAGTCTCTTGCCAGCTTGTTGTTCATAGGCATCTTAAAAGTTAGGAATTCAGTCTATTCCCTCTTGATCTTGCTCCCTGTTTCTAACAGCTACTGAACAGAAACTTTCCCGGCCTGTAAGAAGTGTGGTGCTTGTACCAAAGCAGATCACATTACTGAAGTATGGCCATATGTGCAGCAGTGACAGGTGTTTTTCACTGTGCATGTCTGCTTTTAAATCTGTCAGTGGGAATACTGAAAACTCTGTCTAGAAATCTTTAACCTCTTTTGGAATTTTCTGAAAGCATCTTTCTCCCAGTCCTGGCATGACTAGCTGCTTACAACAAAAATCCTTTTTTTTAGACTGCTTTCTCATTAGAGGTATGTGCCCTGATCATCTTAAAAAAAAAAGTAAAGAGAAGTTTGTAGTTAATTGGTAGCCAGTAGTTTTTTAATTTTATTGTAGATAACTTTTACCAAGCCCTGGGGCTGTGTAACTGTTGACTTTTAAAGCTGACAATGTAAATGCTGCAGGGAAGAAACATAACTAATGTAACTAATATTTTGCATGGTAATAGTAGAAAATCATTGTATGTTTACTTGCTTCTATTATCAGGGGATGGTGCAGTATGTCCTTCTTCTAAAATGTATGCTTTGCAGGTTAATTATTGTTAGGTGGGATGATGTAAATTGTTGGGAAAAAACCAAACCGCAACTGATTTATTGCAAATACCAAATTTTTGTGATTAAAGCATGTGATTGTTTGCTAGATTCATTGATATGTTTCACGTGCCTCTGTGACACGATCCATGCAGCAGCTCTGTAAAGCCTCTTTAATTTCTTTAACGCTTTTGAAATCTTCCCTCATTTAATTTCTGCCTGGCCGTGGCTTGTGAGAGCTTCTGTTTTTAACCTCTGTGGCCTCGTTTTGCGCAGACAATGGGATGAGCAGTTGGACCCTCGGCTGAACGCGAAGCAGAAAGAGGCTGTTCTGGCTATCACCACCCCGCTCTCCATACAACTGCCTCCTGTTCTTATCATCGGTCCCTATGGGACAGGAAAAACCTTCACTCTGGCTCAGGCAGTCAAGCACATCCTCCAGCAGCAGGACACCAGGTGAGAGGCAGCGCCGAGCACAGAGCAGGACCCCGCTAGCAGAGGGGAGGGGATTTTTTGCTTAAATTCAAGTCAAAGGTAGAAATACAGAATTTCCGCCCATCTTGGAAATAAACAAACCCAAGCCATCCGTCATCGTTTGGGATGATGAAGTAATTGTATAATCTTAGCCTGTGTTTGCTGTTTAGAACAAAACTAGTTAAAATGGAAGTTATGTAGAATGGCTGGGATTTGCTCGGCACGGGGAGTTTTGCAGCATGGTGGATAAAAATGCTGTTCTTGAAAATGAAGTCTAGATTAATAATTACAAAATGATTATTAAAAAACTATTTGATAGCTGATACCTGAAGGGTTTGAGTTGAGGGCTGGATCATGGGAGCAGCAGTAGGTTAGTGAGTAGTTTCATGAAGAGGAATGTGCAGGAAGATTGGCCATTGTGTCCTTTTTTTTGTATTCTACTGCTTTGAATTGTTTTCTGTTTCTTCATTGCTTTTTTATTTGCGTCCATTTATTCCAGCAGGATTCTCATTTGCACCCATTCTAATAGTGCTGCTGATCTCTACATAAAGGATTATTTACATCCATATGTAGAAGCAGGCAATCCCCAGGCAAGACCTCTCAGGTATTTTTTTAAGGCTTATTATGTATCTATAAAATACTATTCTTAAGAAAAGATGTCTATAAAAAAAGGTTAAAGAACTTTTAAAACATAAAAGCATATTGGCATTATCAGCAGTTCTTTTAAAAACAGCCTAAAAGGAGTATGAAATATTGTAACATAATTTTGGGTCATTTGGTAAATAAAAATAAAGACATCCTTTTTTAAGCTTTTATTATTCTGTTGATAAATGTGTCTTTCCTAATGAGCAAGCTTTTGATATGCTCCTCTAAAAGCTACTATGATAAAATAAAATGAACTTTAATTGTATTTTAATTTCTGAAAATTTTGACTTACATTTACAAGGCTAATTTGGAAACTGGGACCCCTCACCTGGCTTCCTGGAGAAATATTTTGATGTCATAGGAGCTACTTATTTAGAGAATCACATGAAAGTAGTTTGGCCTCTTCTGATAAGTCAGTTTGAAATGATTGTGTATGTGTTGACATGTACTTACCGTGGGTGTTTTGGAGAAATTAGTTAAGGAAAAAAAAGAGAAGTGGAATCTTAAGAGCAAGGAGGGTAAACCTGCGTGGAAATAGTTAAGGAGGATTTATTTATGGGCATAAATCTGCTCCTGGGAGCATTTTGCCCAGTAATCACAATGTATACTTTATACTGCTAACTTGGTATAGATGTATATTTTAAATTATGGGCATCATCTTCTGAATGCCAGTGGGTGAATTTATAATATCACTAAGAAAATGACTCTGTGTTTACTTGCTAGCTATTAAAAGCCATCCTGGACTTCTGTTTTACGCAGTGCCAGTAAAGCCAGTGAAGTTATGTGAAAGGGCTACATTTGCTACAGGTGTAAATTCTCCCAGGTCTGCTGACTTTAGTTGCCATGTGACATTTTACAGACACTGAGGGTCTGGCCAAGGGAAAGAAGGCAGCGTATTTTTGGAAAGATACATTTGATCTGGTTGTGTTTTAACACAGGTTGTCTTAGGGTGATTTGTAAAGCACTTTGGGATGAAAAACATGATGGAGTCTTAATTTTCTGAAGGGAAAAAATGTGTGTAATTGACACTTCTGGGAATATTGAAGTGTGATTGAACAGTGCAAGGAGCTAAATACAGTTTTATTGTTGCCAGGCTTTTGCTACCTTGTTTTCAACTGTGTAGTCCAGTCTCAGAAATAGGAAAAACATAAAAAGTGGTATTTTTCGTATGGTTAAAATTTAGGTGCATATTTGCCAAGAAAATCATAGCACATAATTTAAAAGTCACTGAACGTTTGAATTTAAGTTTAATTGTTGTAGTATTTGTCACGAAGACTTCAGAAAGTGCTGCTGTAGCTTGTCTGATGCTGTTCAAATAGTCAGGACACCTATAAAAACCTGAAGTTTAAGAGAATGGAGGCACCTCTGGAGTTGGATAGATATATGAATGGATCCACAAGTATGTATGGTTCAAATAAGAAATCTGACCTATGATTGTTGTTTGAGCACAGAGTGCATGTAACCTGCTCTGGCAGGAGTTAAAGGTCAATTTTTCTGAATCAGAACTGCAGTTGTGTGAGACTCCCAGCTCAAAATTATTATGGATGTACCTCCCTTCTTGACTTTAGTAGAGGTGTATTTTCAAATTAAAATCATTACTGTTAGATTAAACAGGGTGATCTGAGCCTCTTGTAGTATTTTAAAGGAAACATCAAGTGGAGTGGAAGCAGTTAATTATTCAAGGTAGATGTGCTGCTTGCAGAGTTTGCTGTGTTTCTAAATAACTGAACACTTTGCTGTAGATTGCATCCCTTATTTACTCTACAAGTGATGAGTTGGCTTAGTGGGGAGCAACATAATATTTTATAATATTTATGTTGTTTTAAAAGAAGGAAAGCTAAATTATTTAACATTTTGTACTGAAAACCATGTAGATATTTCTGTGGGTAGGATGTACACTAAATAAATTATCCTGTCAGTGATGTGACAAAAGCTTGAGAAGCAGAGTTTTTGGGGTTTTTTGTTTAAATATCATGTTATAAATTTGTATTTTTTCTTAATAAAATAACTATCTATGCCCTTTGGAAAATGCAAAGTCGGAATGAACACTGAGAATTTACATTAAATCTAAGTTCTGCACCTAATGAAATACCAGTTAAGCCTGAAGGCCAAATTCTCATAGTCCTGATGCCCATAAACAAATTACTACCCAGAAAAAAACTGTGCCCCTGGGTTTGATTAGATGAGTCAACTGTATTAGGGGCACACTCCAAAACCTGTCTTTTACTGGGGAAACTTGACACTGAAACAATTTCATCTACTTATGTAAATGAATGCAGAAATGTTTCTGAGGGAATGAAACCCAAACCCAAGCTACAGCTGGGAGGAGAGAGCCTCGATTAAGTGCTTCTGTTTGATGGTGAGACACTTGATTTTTAGTGTGCAGGAGCAGCCAGGCACCTTTAGATGATGAGTCAGAGCTGTAAGAGGGAGTAATTGGCTCCTACTTTGTATATTCTTTTTCTCCGTGGATGTGCCTGTCTCCATCAGCTGCTAGAACCTTCAGGAGGTGGGTGCTGAGGTAGGAGAGCACTGTGGCAGGAGAATTCAGATTATCACCCTCTCCTAACAACTCCTGGAAGCAGATAGCAGCAATTCCTCTGTATGTTTTTGGCAGTGGTTGAGGTATTATTTTAATATGAATTTAGTATTATTTTACCTGCGTATTTCAGATTTAGTTGTTTCCATACACTGGTTTTGTATGTAATACTAAGGGATAAGGAAAGAGGTTGATGCAGCCTTTATCTATATATTGAGTATTTTTATTTATTCGTAGGCATGTTCTTGCTGACTGTCAGTTCAGCAGTGTCAAAAAATAAGTTGATTCTGTTGAAAATATCTCACTGAAGCCCCTTCAGTTAATTTTTGTAGTACTTTGATCATAACATACATGTGTAAGTCCTGCATATATCCTGGAACCAGGTAGCTTCAGTATGTGGCTGCTAGCTAAGAATTATCCAGGTTATAAAAAGTAATCCATAGGAGCCAGAGTTGAATAAAAGAAGAAAGCAAACAGCAACCCAGACCAAAACCCCCCAGCAGTTTTTAAAAGACTGTTTCCCTTTTTTCCAAATGAATTCTTGTACTGAAAATGGAATTAATTTATCTTATCAAACGTTAGTTTGTAAAATAAATTACTCTTCTGCCAATTTTTTCTTGAAACTCTAGCTTCCAAATTATCCATCCTTAAAGGAAAAGGGATTAAAAAAGAGAACTTTCAAGTTGTAAGACAGGTTCTTCACATGTTTTCTGCATCCCAGGGAACATACTTCTTTGTGAGAATGAGCCTCTCTTTGGAGATGGATCTAAAGAAATGGAAGAGGGAAATCAGGTGCTTTTAAAGTTTTCTTAGGCTTCTTGGGACTAGTTAGATTTCTTTTTTTAATGGTCTCTTACCAGAGACATGAAATTAGCCTGCTAGATTCCTTTCCCTCTGAGTTTCTGTGCTCTTTTTACATGAGGGATTTCAGGTGAGAAGTGACAGCACAAAAGCTGAGGAGCTGGGATTTATCCAAGAATGGTTTATTGGAGCACACCCTGAAGGGGAGAGTCCTGGCCCTTCTGTGGAGAACTGGGAGGAGTCAGTGTTTTCCAGTTCACAACAGGGAAAAGAAGTTTTGAAGAACTGAAATTTAGTCCCACTCTGTTGTAAGGAGTCACAAAAAGAAGTTGCTGTTGAAGGACAGGAATGCAAATGAAACTCTTTTTAGCCTCCCTTAGAGGTTGTGACTCCAGACTCCCCTTTAATTAAAGTTTACAAGTGTATTTTAAGTGGCTAGAAGCAATCCCAGCCTGGAACTACTCGATTTGACTGACACTTAGTTGAAATAGTTGGGGGAAATGTCTTTTTTGATGTCATGGCTGGGAAGGTGGTGGAAACACAGGCACATCAGCTGACAGCTTGTTGCATTCTTTGGCTGATTGGCTGGGGATGCACAGAAATTAAGGCTTCTGTTGTAAATATCCAGATGCCACACAGAGAAATAAAGATGAGCTGAATTTCCACAGGAAATGCAGATTCCATGCATGTTAACCAAGCATTAAGTACAGTGGATGTATTCGGTGTCTTTGTTTGCAGAAGATTCACTCCCTAATCTATAATCTTCTGGGATTTCCATTTTGAGGCAGTGCTCCGTGTATTTGCCAGTCATTTCACTGCCTGTGGTTTGGGTAAACCTTACCCTGCAAGGTTTTCATTTCTCCAGAATCAAAGTCTTGGTCTGAGGCACGTGATGGGAGAAAATCTCTCCTGGGAGCTGTGGCAGGGTTTGGGTTCTGTGGCTGCAGCTTCTGCCCACTTTGTACCAAATAATAGTAAAATGTGTTGTAGGTACTAATGAGTGTTTTGATTAGTAATTACCTGACTCTGCCGGAGTTGAGGGGCTCTGCTCATGCAGGTTTAAGACTAAACATTTTAGGAGTTTAGTCTTTTGTTTAATCAGAAGTTAAGGGCATGTTAAAGGGTAAAATGTTACGATGTGTGCTAATCTGGTAAACTCCATTTTTGTAATTGGTTCTTCCAACTTTGAGGAAAAAACACCTGATAATGAAATTATGGGTGATTTTATTAGCCTGAGTTGCACCTGAGAAAGAAAGTCCTTG